>CM038463.1:50871033-51471033 GCA_021464415.1 Lonicera japonica
CCACAATTAAAGATATGCTAATGGATTTCATGTGGTCTTTTTTTTTCTTTAGTAAAGCCAAAAGTAATTGTTTTTCTCTCTATCTTATTCACACCAAAATTTAATTAGGGTTCGTTGGTTGTGATAATTATCTCATTTATAATTGATTTTTTGTAAATTAGCAAACCGTAAATTGTTTCATTTCAATAAAACAAATTTGTAATGTGATTTTTTCCGCGTGAACTTTTATGATAGTTATAAGATATGTAATTTCAACTGTATGTCTATGCTTTCTCAATTAATGTATTAGGTATTAACTTAATTTTATGACTTTATATACTTACTCATTTTGGCAACCAAACGCTTAAATTAGATCATTTACAAATTAAACAATTTTAAATTGTCTAATTCACAAATTGGAGAACAGCCAATCGGGCTCTAAGTTATTCATTTTCGACATTAATAAGTGGTAGGTATTGGCTGGACCACGTATATTTTTATTTTAATTTATTTTCACCATTAAACTATATTAAAACCCTTCTAAACTCACTCTTTTAAACATTACATCCTATATCACAAAAGTTGACAATAAAACCCCTAAAGTATCAAAATTTTCCAACATGAACTCTCGATCCAACATAAGGGCGCAAAACTGATATATATTAAGTGCTTGTTAGGATCGAGATTTTATTCGTTGTAATTGTATTATGAAATGATAACTTCACATGCATTGGAAATCTTGGCATTGGACACAATGGGATTCTGGGAAATCATATCTATCTTATTAATAAAAATATCAACGGGTACATTATCAAGAAATTCTCCTAAGAGCTCATAATCAATAATTCTACCCACATTTTTAACCCTTACATGGTCACTCCCTTTCACACTCTTTTTCCCCTAGCTGGATGAATTAGATGCACAGGGTTAAGAAGTTGACCTTGTTCTGTCAATGCCATGATATTAGCCTCCGCACGAGGGCTGAATGAGCTCGACGAGGTATTCGACAAATAGTTCTCAGATTAGTCAAAATCTTAGTTGTCACCCTTAGTAAGGAACTGGTCTCGAACAGAAATGCAATGTATTGGAGCTTGCTTCGGGATTAGCCTTTTTTCATAAAAGATTTCTAGTCCCGGGACCTACTTTCCCTTTGTGTCTACCCATGGCTCTTGGACTCTGCAGAAAGGAAAGTCTTCCCATTCTTTCATAAAAAAAAACCATTTAGTGAGTTGTCTAATGATACCTTTATGGAGGGTTTGTTGTCTTCTTCTTTCAACCCTAACCATGCGCGGTTGCTTGTCTGATAGTGCTGTTCAATTGGTTCTGTGATGCCCAACTTACCACTTCCTAACCTTCGGCTTGGAAAATATCCCAAAGAGTGCATCATAGCAACGACTCGTTCATTGAGATATGGGACTTATTCCCTCAATGTACTTTATTTGAAATTTTAAAAGGAAATTTAGTCAACAATCTTAGTTAAATCATAATTATGGTATTCATGCCAAAATTTGTATTTTAGATGTCTAAATAATTTTGCTATTCAATTACGTAGTGTAAGATTGATGGCTTGTACAAACACACACGTATATATATGATTTATGGCTTTCATTGCTATGATGTGAATGTTTTAGAATATTTTTCACGTTAGATTAAATTTTAAATAAATTTACCACCTAAATTTTACATCCATCTTAATCTAAGATTTCACTTTCCTTAATAAATTAACTACCGGAGAAAATGGAGTCTTAGTTTAAAATTAATGAACGTAGAGATATTTACATAAAAGATAATGTAAAAAAGATTATTAAGTAGTATGACAAGGCAATCCAGAATTTGCATACTCCCAATTGGATAACACCCACAAAATTAATGCGAACTTGGATCTCCTTGATTGGTGGTGCGGATAATCAGTGTATTGTTGATTTAGGTTTACTTGTTCTGTTAGTCCTAGTGAGTTTAGACTTGTTTGTTTTACTATGTATTGGGGTCCTAAGGTGAATGGGAATTTACATAGGACTAGAAGTAAGTCAAGAAAAAATGCCTATATTATTAGTTGATGGGTTTAGATCATATAAGCTTTTATAACGCAGCTTTAGATAGGAAGTTCTAGAAAGAGAAAGTTGGGTTTATCATTCTATTTAAGATTGATTCAATCAAAATTATATTACTCGGCGGAGTGAGGTGCTGCAGATACCACCTTTTATTTGTGTGCTTGTTGGCGAGTATGTCTTTCTCAACTTAAAATAATATTAACTCTCGCCTCTCATTTAAGAGATTGTGATCATGCACTACAAAAAAATTATATCATATAAGTCACTTTTAAGTTATCTGTTATGTCACTTGTTAATTTTGTGACTCAATTAATTATAAGTAATATTATTTAAGTCTCTTTTATGAAACTAATACTTCATATGTCACAACTTTAAACAGGTGACTTAAAGATACTAATAAAATTAAAATAAATCAAATCAATACTGTTTAATTGACTTAAAGAAAAAAACATTATAATTTCACTTTTGAAACCCTCGTTCTTACCCGTGAATTGTCTCACCATCTCCGGCAATCCGATCATCTCACTGTCGCCATCACCCCTCTCTCATCTGATCACTATATCAGATTACCATCATCTTAGACTCCCTTAGTTGCTACATATGTCGTAGAATTTGATTGTTAAGTTTGTACACAGCTTAGGTTCTCTTAGTTGCTGCATGTAATTGCTTTATAATTGTTAATTTTGTATGCAAGTTTATAATTGATTCAGTTTGTTTGCATTAATCTTTATAATTAAACTTGATATAATCTTTATAATTCATGAATTCCATCTCCACCGCCTTTAAATCATCTTTGTTAAAAAGAAATCAAGTTTTTATTACTAACATATACTTTTTTTTATATAAATTATACGAGTTATTAACATTTTTCACCTTGAACTATGGGCCGTACGTGTCTCACATTTGTCTCCAATTATTTAATATGCATGCATAAAACTTCTAGCTACGTTTAGACATATATTGTTCCAATTTAGTACAATTGAAAACAACCGGCTAAATTTAGATGATAGAAATAATAGGTGTGAGTCATGTACCTGTTTTTCAAGGACAAAAAAGGCATTTAAGATCCAATATTCATAGTTAGTTGTTGACTATGTCCAAATATTAACCAAACACAAGTGCTTTACATATAAGGAATAAATTAACCATCAACTATTTTCCTCCAAAAGTTGGCAAATGTTTTCTTAAGGGGGTGGAGGTTTCATTTTCTAGGTAACTTGCACATATTTCTAGACGGTTTCAGTATTACCTATAAATATTTTTTTATGTATATATGAAAATTAATTTAACAATATGAAAAAGAAGACCGGTTAATTTTATTCAATTTTTTAATTGCATATTGAATAATTCTTATTTGTATGTTAACTTTTTTGAATTTTTATAATTGCGGATGAAGCGGTGTGGGAACTTTATTTGCAGTTAATTAAAAATATACCGTCTTACCTTATAATGTGTATCACAAATACATGACTAATTTATGACCAAGTTTACTTATTCTTTAGTTACTTTTTAAGACTACGTTAAAGTAGAAATTTATGAAGCGCAATTACCCCAATAAAAATACGAGCTTATTTATTTGTAGAATCTTTTTCCATAGAAGGAAATTCTTTTAAAACTAAGTTTCAAGTGAAAAATCTTATAAAGCTTAATTACACAAATATAATTTCCTATTTTGTTGCCAACCAAATGCATACATAAGTAAGTTTATTTCTCTTTTATTTCTCTTTACCACACTTTTATTATTGGAAATAACTTTCCTGCATAACTTTGCTAACAATCAAACAACATCCTACGGAAAAGGAAAAGGGTCCCAGAGAGAAAAGTTTGCTTAGGACCCCTTGAATCTCAAGTTTGGCCTTGCATATGATAGCCGCATTAAATGTTATTGAGACTTCTTTTTAAAAAAAAATTGAGAAAAGAAAAGAAAAAAGTGCTACCAATACTTTTGACTGAATTGACTTTTGGAGCTCGTTTGGTTCACGGATTTAAGGATTCAAGAAATGAAAGTCATTAATTTCTTTTTTTGGTAAGCACAAACTTTGGAAATACTTTCCCGACAGAGGGGAAAGTAGGGGGAAATTATTCCGCTCAAACCTCATGGGATTGATTTTCCCTTTTGATTTCTTAACATTTATTAAAAAAAATTTGAACAATACCCCTACCTAAATGTGCTATTGCCAAATTTTTATGATGTTTTATTTTAAAATACAAGGATATTATTAAAATATTGATATATTTTTACGTTCCTTCCATGTACCAACCAAATACTGGAAGGAAAATCAAATGGTATTTCTTGAATACTTTCCATTCTTTACTAAACACAGGAAAGAAAACCTGACAGAAACTTTCGTTTTCCACCCCCATAGAAAAGATAAGGGAATTGATTTTCATTCCGTGAAACAAACGAGACCGTAAATCATGGCTCCCATCTCACTTTTTTCTTTAATTCTTTATTTGCATGCATAAAACTCTAAGGGTGCGTTTGATTACAAGTATGGAACTTACAAGAAAAGAATATAAGTTCTAGGCAATTGAATTGCTTAGAATTGAGTTGCATGAAAAATATCAATTAAATGTGTTTGATTGTCTTAATTTTCGACCTAGAAAATATTGCACTTTTCCATCTTTTGGTGTTTGATAGCCATTTTTTTTTCCTTATAAATTGTAACTTTTTTCAACTTTTGTTGTTTGATAGCTATTATTTTTCATGAACCATGTACCTTTTTCTGTTGAATTTAATTGTACATTTTCTACATGAAAATTGAGTATGTTAAAAAGAAAATATACATGAAAATAAAGTAATTCTTATTTTTGTTATATTCTATATTAACAATAAATTTGGGAGCATAACAACTATAATAATAAGACATATAATATATAACATTGATAAATAAATATGTTCCGGTCCTAAATTAAACAATATAAACTAGTTGTGATACTTGTTAGTTATGTACTTGTGATACACATTATAAGGTAAGACGATACTTTTTTAATTACTTGCAAATAAAGTTCCCACACCACTTCATCCGCAATTATAAAAATTCAAAAAAGTTAACATATAAATAAAAATCAAGATACAATTAAAAAAATTGAATCAAACTAAACCGGTATTCTTTTTCATATTGTTAAACTAATTTTCAAAGATACATGAAAAATATTTATGGGTAGTATTAAAGTTGTCTAGAAATGCGTACAAGTTACCTAGAAAATAAAACTTCCTCTCCCCTAAGAAAACATTTGCCAACATTTGGAGGAAAATAATGTCACATCACCTCAAAGCTGAAATTTGACTGCCTAGAAAATAAAGCTAATCAAAAAACACAAAGAGTGGGAACTTAGGTGGAAACACTTATTTTTTCGCATGAACTTGTATGATAATTATATATTATATAATTTCAACTATATATATACGTTTTCTTATTTAATATATTGTATATTAACTTAAGTTTATAATTTTATATACTAGTTTATTAGGATGCCCAATACATAGTAAAACATACAAGTCTAAACTTAGTAGGAGTAACAGAACAAGTAAACCAAAATCAGCTATAGTTGCCACTTAAATTATTAGGATGCCCAATACATAGTAAAACATACAAGCCATGTCAACACTTGAAAAGAACTAAACTATGAGACACTCTAGCAGGGTGATGTCCATTAGTAGTCCACTACTTTCCAGAAAACTGACCAATTTGAAAGTAGTGGCACACTAAACTTACTCCGCTGTCAGGGAAACTTTATAGACGGGGACACATAGTCAGCCGGAAAGTAAAATGCATAGAGTGGGCTCTCCTTTCGTGGGATTTCAACAACTCAGTGGAGTACACCGATCCTCTTTTTCCCGTGCACGGTTTTTGGGCTTTCTATCCATGGGCGACAAATAGCAGCCCGTCTTCGAGCCAAGCAGTAGCGATTCAATGCTCGGTCCATCATATCCAACCCATATGTGTGATCACAATAGCAAGAATATTTCATTCATTCCTTAACAATATATGTATCACTAATCACATTATTATCCATCATACATATGGTGAACCACATATAAATACAACATACAATCACCCACCATTCATTTATATATCATCATTGCAAGCGTCGTTATCACATGTCGCATTCATAGCCTTATCATTACGTAGTTGTTCGCATATTATGGCCAACTAGTTCATTATTGGTGCTTTATGTCTCATTATGTGCCACGTGTATAAAATTAAGGCCGAATGAGCTTCATTAAGATTTTTACATCATTCTATTAGACCTAACATTAACTCTTATGATTCGCCTAACCGATATGTCCACGGTGTGCTAGCCTCTTGTAATTGTAGTTATAGCAGCTTACGCTCCACCAAATTATGTTCATTACATTAATAGAATGTATCGTATGTATATTCTCACCACTAATACCAACAAGGTCCATATAAGACAATAGACCTAAAGGTTGATGTATACTGTTTTCGCCTAGTGGGTTCTCAGTTCAATACTCATGGATAACGTTCAATACCCTTAACTAATGACATATACGTGTGTATCCATCATTAATAAACCATAACCAACCATTTATTATGCACAAAATCCAAAATCCCCAATTTCTAGTTCATACACCATATTACCAAATGGGTATGAAGTGTAAATGCAAGTTTATGGCTTATAACATGAAATCAATGACTTATACATGAACTTTGTGTGATAATCTGCCCATGCACACCACTAATTAGACTCTTATTCAACCAAACACATATGAGAATGCAAACAAGCCTAGGGTTTTAAGAAAACGCCCATACATGATGGAAATCTCTAATGCAACACATAATAGTTTGAAAAACAAGTTTAATATTAGTGTTCCCACATCTATTGATGATAATCCACAAGATTTAAGTGATGGATGAAGTGTTGATGCCAAATCCCAAAACCCTAGCTCACCCTCCAAGCATCCATGGAAGAAATTGAGGTAGAAGTTGATCAATAGTGATTTGGAAAAGGGTTTTGATGATTTTGGAGCTTAATTTTGGTGTAGGATGGAAGATGAGTAGCAATATATCTCCTTCTCTCTCTTAAGCTCTCCAGAAGTCTATAAATGTGTATGGATATGTTTCGCTCGAAGTTGGGTGTTTTGGGTTAATAAAATGTGAGAAAAACGAGTCAAAAGTAGTCAAAATCGCCTGCGCTGATCTTACTCGATCCTAGTCAAGGCAAAAAGTGCACTAGTCTATTTTTTCAACAATTTATGATAAGTAAGATCGATCTTAATCCGGGCGAAAAGTGTAATGTTGATATTTTGGTTATAACTCTTTGCTCGAAACTCGGATTTGGACGATCCACATATCGACGAAAAGTTAATTCAAAGATCTTTAACTTTCTGCAACTTTTCCAAAATTGTGAATGGATTCATTCCAGAAATCCTCCGAAGATAACGCTCTGCCAAAACACTACTAAACAAACATATTTCACTGACCGGCCTACTTCGCATGACGTTTTCACCAATGAGGAGTACGAATTGGCTTTCGGTGAAAAATGAAAGTCGTAAAATGGCACGAAACCTAGACATAGGAAAAAATGGATACTTAATTGGATAAATAATGGTCAATTTACGGTACCCCTAATTTAGCAAAAATTAAAGAATCGTGTATGACCGAAATGCATAATTTACTAGTTGATATCGATTCCAACCACCCGAATCACGAAATGATCACTCACATGAGCGTAAGCGTACTAATATAACTAGTACAAAGTGCTAAAACACTACGAGACTCTATATTCCAAGATTTCACCACTCAGAGTGAAATAAGCGGACGAATGGAGGCGATTACGGTGGAAGAAAAGAACGGGGTATTACAGCTTTACTGTCTCTTGAGAGGGCTTCCCCTATGGAAAAGACTTCCATCGTCTCCGAAGTGGGCTTCACTGCCCCTGGAGAGGACTTACACTGCCTCCAGAGAGGGCTATACTGCCTTTAGAGAGACCTATGGAAAGGACTTACATTGCTTCCGAAGAGAGCTCCTGTTCTAGACGTCCCTTGGCTTCTCTTGGAGTCGGTTTCTCATGAGATTTGTCGCTGATCATGGGTATGCTTTCTAGGATTTTTTTACTTTCCCTTTCCAAAATATGCATGTGTATATATTGTGAATGCTTGTGCTTCGTGTAAATATATAGATAAAAATATTGCCTATAGATTCGAGTTGTCCTGAGCTCGAATTATCTATGAGAGAACGATGCCAATGATCCCGCATGTGTAGTGTTGGATTTATATTAGTCTCCTTTGTCCCCACAATTCATCTTTTAGAGCTCCTTATGAGAGCGTTACTATTTGCAGAGGTCATGTCCCACTAGTTTCGTATTCTTTGTTGAACGTGTAGACATGTGGTAGTGGGTTTATGAGTGGACAGTTAAGGCTTTCAAGTGACGGTTAACTTCTTCCACACACCTTATATAAACTCTCTTGCCTTAGGAGAATTTTTTTACTTTCATTTCTCGGGGACGACTTCATTCTTTTTTAGGGCGAAGAAGCACGAGCTCAAAGGAGCATCCGCCCCTCGTGTCGAGGCTTATGCGGAAGCATATAAGAAGAACGACCCTCAAACAGTGGTAAGATTCTCTATCTATCTGTGATAATGATGCGACTTTCATTTAATGATAGAGTTATTGGATTAATTATTACTGAATTATTATTTGTAGGAGAAAATGAAAGCCAGGGTGACGACTCTCGTAGAAGAACAAAGAGCCGAACACCCCTTGCGCGAGGAAGGTGAGGACGAAACGATGATTGCTCTCCCACTTGCAACACAAGTGAGTGTTATTGAGGGAGAGATTGGCGCAACGAGAGGGGCGACGATTTTCGGCTTGTGAAGATCAAGCCGAAAGTTACCTAAGGAGAGAGGTGGAGCACGGGTGACTGCTTCTGAGTCGATCTTAGCGGAGAAAGTCAAGTCTCAGGAGGAGCAACATAAGTTTCAGGATGAGCAAATTAAGTCTCAGAGGGAAGAACTTAAGGCAGCGAAAGAATGCATTCGCGAGCTTTAGGGACAATTCGCAGATATTCATGACATGGTGAAGCAGCTTAAGGAGACTCGTGAGGGGGCGACTGGTTCGAATACCAGTCACAGATAATTTGTACTTTAGCAACTTTTGTTATTAGACTTGTATTTTTTGTTAACAAGTTTTTAACGTTGTAAATGAATTACATTTAATGTTTATATGTTATTTGTGAATTATACACTCGTATTTGTGTTGACTTTCTCTATGAACACATGTTATTGAGATCATATTGGTTTGAATTGCAAGGTTAGCTTTGAATTGGTTTAAATTGCATGTGAATTGACTTTGAATTACAGGTTTAACAAACCTGTAGGCTGCTAGAATTACAAATGGCTGTGAAATGGTATTTATTCATTTAAGCGACTAACATAGCAATTGTCAGTCGCTTAAGTGACCAGCTTAAGCGACTGATAAGACTTTGTTAGTCTCTTAAGTGACCTAATTCAAAAGACTGGGACTGCCTTGCTAGTCGCTTAGGTTGGACCACCTTAAGCGACTGACAACGTCATTGTTAGTCGCTTAAGCTAGGCCAGCTTAAGCGACTGACAAAGCCATTATTAGTCGTTTAAAATGTCCGAGCTTAAGCAACTAACAATGGCTTTGTTAGTCGCTTAAAATGGCCCAGCTGACCAAGACATTGTTAGTCACTTAAGTTGGTTTAGCTTAAGTGACTAAACTCTTTCCTTTAGTCGCCTAAGCCTTAAATGACGAGATTGAGTCCGTGGCTTAAGAGTTTCTTAAGCGGCAGACCCAAATTTCTCAGTCGCCTAAGAACTACAGTTACTTGATTTATGCGACAACATTTAAGCGACTGACTGTTAGTCGCTTAAGTCTTAAGAGGCGGAGAAGAGGTCTTAAGCAACTGTGAAAGTCAGTCTCTTAAGACCTGTTATCAGGTAGTGAAACTTAAGGTTAATTACCACACCCTTCTAATCTAGCATTGTTTATTTGTTTGTTTCTAAATGTAAATTATAAAAAGAATACCAAAACTCCAATAATAATGAGCGCAACAGAATGGCATATTATTGCAATGTCAAAATTTTCCACAAAACAACGAAAGTTAAATTTGAATTATCGATTCTCTACCACAGAAAATTTTCCTACTTTACGAACAGAACTGTAAGAATGCACAAAGTCTTCTTTGTCAACCAAATCATTTGGAAAGTCATTAAGGTGCTACCAAGTGAAAGTTTCAAGTAATCCGGACTCCAAATTACAATGATGAGTAATCAAATAATTTAGCATGGGAATAAAATTGGAGAACCATACAACAATATCAAAAGGACACTGTAGCCACAACTTGGACAAGGGCTGAATTGGGGCCTAGTGAAGCACGCTCTAGTCAAATGTAACAAAAGAAAAATACATTATCACTTATGAATTTCTTCTCCTTGATGTGTCAAGGTATTAGTTATATTTATCATTTATTTACTATTCCAGTGATAACCTCATGATATGCGCTATCCATATGGTAATCTCCCATTTATCATTTTTTATGCAGCATAGACGATAGATAAAAACATGCGGACACGAAAAATCTCAAGCACAACTCAACACAATGCCAAAAATAAGAATAATCGTATGGTTATGTATAATTTCCTATGCGTACTACGCAACCGAACCACAAGTCAAGTACATCATAAAATGGTGTAAACCATATCTCAAGCAATACATGAATACTACGCAAACTAACAACCACTATACAGAAAAGCCAAGTAGTTTTTTATACGTGTTACGTCTCAATCGAATGAGATAATTGATATTGTTATGTAAGGAAACAATACTGAATCAATCTTATGATTTTAAACATATAAGATAAACTTTTCTTACTAATAATGAGAATTTGACAAAACAAGACATCGAATCACAAAATACGAGATTTTCATCCCTCTCCCCGTTTCCCCCAAAAAATAGGTTTTTATGATACGTTTCCAGAAAACAGTATAATATCAATTAAAAGAATCAATGTTTTTCAAAAAGAATAAAGATATAAAACCACTAGAGACCGAAAGGGAGGAGTGGGTGCTTAACACCTTCTCAATCCGTAATATAGTTCCCGAACTTAATAAAATCCTGATTTCATAGACAAATGTGTAAGAAAAAGGCTTATCTATAGCCTTTCCCTTTACACTACTATTTTGTTTATTTTCTCGTGAAACGTACTAGCCACTCTTAAATGAACCCTCTAGCATATAGAATAGGATAAAGGAAAAAACCATATGAATTATCAACATATAGAAGCGAATGAATCAATAGAATCTCTTCCAAAGTTTCAGACCCCCCAATATTAAGGTTGGGATCAAGGGGTCGCATTTGCATATGCTCACAACTACAAGAGATCTTTCATTTATTTTACAAATAATCAAAATACTAGAAAGAAAATACACATTATAATAATGGTAATTTAAAAATCTATTTTAATTCGGGACGAATAATTAAAAATTTATTATAATTAAATTAAGCACATTACATCCACGGCGGTTTCATCCCTCCCCTTTGGAAGAGAATTTAGCCAAGCATATTAATTAAAGAACACATGCAAATAAAATAATAATTCATCATTAAAGCTAAAATTAAAGTGCTTGAATACAAATTATTAAAACACAAGAAAGAAAAGTAGAAAGACTCCATGATTATGATGCTTGAATTGGTTGTACTGCATGGTTTTATGCTATTCACTCCTTCACCTTCAATACTTCGGCCGCACGGCAACTAGTATATGAAGGAAGAAAATATATGGGGATTCTCTTTCTCTAGAACTCTCCGGTTAATAATCTCTATATTCTATGTATTCTATTTATTGTATATATATATACCCATAGACCTTCAAGTGTATAATTCTTCAAAAATTAAATTATTGTTGCCATGTATTCAACCTTGAATCTTGGAACTTGATATATTTCAACGTTGCCAATTCAACTATCTCATCATTCATGCATCTTTAGATTTTATCCTCTTCCTTTCTAATCTTTAATTGACTTTTTTCACCTTCTTAGATTTTTTCTCACATTTTATTTCTTCCCTATGAAACACAAAATAAATATTACTCCTCCACATTTTAAGCATTAATTATATACTAACAAAATATCATTTGTGGGTTTTAATTATAATTTTAGACGCTTATCAATATGTTAGGTACAAACTCAACCCAGTGCTAGTTTTACGTAGAAAATTGAACCCGACCCACTTGCTAGTACATTTGAACCCGAACCTACACTGATCCTCTACAACCTAGTGTAATTATAGTGTATTAAAGAAAAAAAAACACTATATTTATCACGGGTAAAGTTTAATGGATTTATTTAGAAAAATCCAAACCAGACCCGATAAAAGTTTTACTTTTAGAAAACCCAAACTCGACCAGGTTTATAAAAACCCACCCAAATCCACCCCATTCGAAGTCAAGCAAATCAAACTAATAACAATAACTATAAGATTCCTCTAATTATTCCAAAATGCTAGTCAGATCGACTAATTAAACACACTTCTCTAAAAAAATAAACCTTTCTCATGTGTGTACAATGCCAATCACGTGGTCTTTGATTGTTTCAGTTTTAATCATCGATATTATGGACCAAATCTCAGGACTATAATCATTGATTACATATTCTATAATTAAAGAATGCATCTTAAATAGATTTTTAAATACTTTGGTGTACTCACAATGAACTGCCAATTGCTAAATATTTAACGGGTTTAGATCCGTTTTAGGAAAAAAGTGTTTAGGTTTGTTGCAAAAGTTTGATTCACCACTATGGTCGCCATTTAAAGGATTAGAGAGAGTTGTTGGTGAGACAACTGGATGGTTATTCTTCGAGAAAGAGAGTTGTGCAAGAGGTGGTGCATAGAGAGAGGAATCGTTGGAGAGCTGATGAGGTTTACCAAATGAGAATTTTCATATTTATTCTCAAATTCCGTCTATTTTCTTAATCCCATCAGCAATTTGGGGTAAAGTGTAATTTACCCTTTGTAAATTTTCAATATTACCCTCAAATTCCATCTGCTTTTTAACTCTATTAATGATTTGAAGTAAATTAAAACAGTAGTTTGTAATAAAAATTATTAAAGTTATTAAATTATTAGGCAAAATGTTACTTTGATAATTGTTAGTATCCGCAATATGCAATTTACCCTTTTGAGTATATTATTGAAGATGGTCCCCTCTTCCCAATTAAAGGATAGCTATTGCACTTCATGTGGTCCTATTGTTTTTCTCTTTGTCCTCTTGATATTATTGAAGATGGTCCCCTCTTCCCAAAGTGCTACGTTTTTGTTGCAAGTTAAACATTTTTGAAAGATCATATTGGTCATTTTCAGGTTCAGCTATATAATTTATTTATGTTTTTTTCTACTTTTTTCTGGTCTTATTTGAATTTCACAAATTTCCCCTCTCCACAATTAAAGATATGCTAATGTATTTCAAGTGGTCCTATTATATATTTAACTTTTTTTTTCCAGCAAAGCCAAAAGTAATTGATTTTCTCTTTATCCTCTTGATACAGAAATTGTGCCAACTCCGTGCACGTTCTTGTTGCATGGAAAACATTCTTGAAAGATCATATTCGTTGATCATTTTGAGCCACATAAGTTTTGATATTTATTATAATTAAATTAAGCACATTACATCCACGGCGGTTTCGTCCCTCCCCTTTGGAAGAGAATTTAGCCAAGCATATTAATTAAAGAACACATGCAAATAAAATAATAATTCATCATTAAAGCTAAAATTAAAGTGCTTGAATACAAATTATTAAAACACAAGAAAGAAAAGTAGAAAGACTCCATGATTATGATGCTTGAATTGGTTGTACTGCATGGTTTTATGCTATTCACTCCTTCACCTTCAATACTTCGGCCGCACGGCAACTAGTATATGAAGGAAGAAAATATATGGGGATTCTCTTTCTCTAGAACTCTCCGGTTAATAATCTCTATATTCTATGTATTCTATTTATTGTATATATATATACCCATAGACCTTCAAGTGTATAATTCTTCAAAAATTAAATTATTGTTGCCATGTATTCAACCTTGAATATTGTAACTTGATATATTTCAACGTTGCCAATTCAACTAACTCATCATTCATTAAATTTAATGCATCTTTAGATTTTATCCTCTTCCTTTCTAATCTTTAATTGACTTTTTTCACCTTCTTAGATTTTTTCTCACATGTTATTTCTTCCCTATGAAACACAAAATAAATATTACTCCTCCACATTTTAAGCATTAATTATATACTAACAAAATATCATTTGTAGGTTTTAATTATAATTTTAGACGCTTATCTATATGTCAGATACAAACTCGACCCAGTGCTAGTTTTACGTAGAAAACTTGAACCCGACCCACTTGCTAGTACATTTGAACCCGAACCTACACTGATCCTCTACAACCTAGTGTAATTACAGTGTATTAAAGAAAAAAAACCACTATATTTAGCACGGGTAAAGTTTAATGGATTTATTTAGAAAAATCCAAACCAGACCCGATAAAAGTTTTAAAACTCGACATGGTTTATAAAAACCCACCCAAATCCACCCCATTCGAAGTCAAGCAAATCAAACTAATAACAATAACTATAAGATTCCTCTAATTATTCCAAAATGCTAGTCAGATCGACTAATTAAACACACTTCTCTGAAAAAATAAACCTTTTTCATGTGTGTACAATGCCAATCACGTGGTCTTTGATTGTTTCAGTTTTAATCATCGATATTATGGACCAAATCTCAGGACTATAATCATTGATTACATATTCTATAATTAAAGAATGCATCTTAAATAGATTTTTAAATCCTTTGGTGTACTCACAGTGAACTGCCAATTGCTAAATATTTAACGGGTTTAGATCCGTTTTAGGAAAAAAGTGTTTAGGTTTGTTGCAAAAGTTTGATTCACCGCTATGGTCACCATTTAAAGGATTAGAGAGAGTTGTTGGTGAGACAACTGGATGGTTATTCTTCGAGAAAGAGAGTTGTGCAAGAGGTGGTGCATAGAGAGAGGAATCGTTGGAGAGCTGATGAGGTTTACCAAACGCGGATTTTCATATTTATTCTCAAATTCCGTCTAATTTCTTAATCCCATCAACAATTTGGGGTAGAGTATAATTTACCCTTTGTAAAATTTTTATTTTACCCTCAAATTCCATCTGTTTTTTAACTCAATTAACGATTTGAGGTAAATTGCAACAAAAACAGTAGTTTGTAAAAAAAATTGTTAAAATTAATAAATTATTAGACAAATAGCTACTTTGATAATTGTTCATGTCGACAATGTGCAATTTATCTTTTTGAATATATTATAGAAGAGAATAGCTATTACACTTCATGTGGTCCTATTGTTTTTCTCTTTGTCCTTTTGATACAGAAATTGGGCCAACTCCATGCACTTTTTGTTGCATGGAAAACATTCTTGAAAGATCATATTGCTCGATCATTTTGAGTCACATAAGTTTTGATATTTTTTTACTTGCTTTCTGGTCTTATTTGAATTTCACATATTTCCCCTCTCGCCAATTAAAGATATGCTAATGTATTTCATGTGGTCCTATTATATATTTAGCCTTTTTTTTTCATTATAAATAGCAGGCATCTTAGAGTTGGAGAAAGCACAAGAGAGCTACAAGCTATCTATTTATACTTCTATCTACTACAAGTAGCATTCTAGAGAGAGAGAGAGATGGCGTTGCCAATTTTTTTGGGGCTCAAGTCGAATTACAACAACAAATATGTGCAGTACGAAAAAGAAGATGTGGAGGTTCATGGGCTTCTCCGATGCGCGGGGGAGAACCTAGTGACCCCCTACACAAAGTACAAAATAGAGATGGCAAAGATCGGGGGTGGACTTGTGCACATAAGATGTTGTTACAATAACAAGTACTTGGCACGGATGTCCGCGAACCAGTGGTGGATTATTGCGGGGTCTGATGAACCAGTGGAAGACAGGTCCACATGGTCATGCACATTGTTCGAACCCGTCCCCTTGGATAGCAAAACTATCCGTTTTCGCCATGTCCAACTCGGGCACTATGCATGCTTATGGAGGATTAGTGGTAGTGCTTTTAATTTGGGCCTCTTCGCAGGAGCTGTAGCAGAAAACGCGGAGCAGTGCGATGTCTTCACAATCATTGATTGGGAGTCGCTGTGTATGTTGCCCCGGCATGTCGCCTTCAAAGGTTCCAATGGCGGCTACCTGGGGGTTCGCCTGATCCAAGGTGATACATATCTCCAATTTGTATCTACTAACGTTGATCCAACAGCTGTAAATGAGGTCTTTATCACTAGTGATGGAAGCGTACGCATAATGTCCATGCAAAACAACAAATTTTGGAGATACAGCAGAGCCCGTTATGACCCGATTTGGTCGGATTCAGATGACACCACTAGCGTCAACCGTGACACGATTTTCTGGCCGGTCAAAGTTGACGACAATGTCATCGCTCTTAAAAGTTTGGGTAATAATAATGTGTTCTGCAAGAGATTCACTGTCGGCAATAATAACTTCATGCATCTTTTCAGTGCCAACAGTGACGTCATTGATGGTAATGCGCGATTGGAGGTTCAACAGCTTGCTACGTCGAGAAATATCTACAACGTCAATTATCATCTTAAGGATGCCAGGATCTACCACCAAAGCGTTGACCTATTGTTGGCCAGTGGATCTGTAGTTAACAGGACCAAAGAACCCTACATATTCGACATGAAACTTACTTATATAGATAGTACGAGCAAGGCTTGGAATGCAAGCGTGTGGCCGAACTGGGGCGTTGAAACCGATATCAAAGCTAGTGTTCCACTAATTGCAGGCACAAATGTTGAAATTTCAGCTGACTCTACTGGAGTATTCGAGTGGGAGAAAATGATTGAATGGAGCAACATATCAGAGGCTGTCTACAAGATTACTGCGCCACCGATGACTCGAGTGAAAGTGAATCTACTCGCAACAGAGGGTTCATGTGACGTTCCCTTCTCTTACGACCAGCGTGATACTCTTACGGATGGGAACGTAGTTACTATCACCCTGGATGATGGCATTTACACCGGCGTCAATTACTACAATTTCAAGTACGAGACCAAGGAAGAAAAGCTGTGATGATCTAAACAGCATGCCGGCAATAATTAAGTAATACTATGTTTGTTTGTCTAATTAATAAGTTTGGTGTGCGTGTGGCTTTCCTACTTGAAAATCTTTGATGTTTTTCCCATGCTTGATTATTGGAGAGTTTGAGGAACATATATATGTTTCTTTCTTTCTACTTATCGTGCATGTATTATGTGTGCTTGTGTATTTTCTATGCATTAATGAAATAAAGAGATCCATGACCTATGTAATATAATATTTCTGATATATATATATGGTCACTTTGAAGTATACTCAGCACATTCAGATGTATATTTATATATAGCGAACATTATTCTAAAGGACTAAGTTTAAGGATTATAATTGATGGCCCGGGGTATGTATATATATTTATTAATTTTTCAACTAACCCTATTTTTCAATTAATTTTTTTGATGAAATTTAGTGATTAACATATTTTCTCCACCAAATTTTATTAAAAATTAAACTCATCTAATTTACCCCTACATCCAAAAGTCTCAATTTGTGCGGAATAGTCCTTATAAGAAATGTTAATATATAAAGTAAAAAAAAAATCCACGTGAGGCTGTCACATGACATTATCATAAATTTTATAACTGCTCTATAAGAAATACACAACTTTCTAACAGCTGATTCCTCTATTTTCTCCGTCTAAAAAATAAAATAAATATAGGGTTTTATGTACCTGTTCCATTTACCAACTATTAAAAAGTTAATCCTCAAGCCAGACAGCCCAAACCTCATAATCTTGCTCTAAGTTGCAATTTCTCAAACAGAATTCTGGAAGAAACTTACTGTGTAACATTTACATAATAAAAGTGAGAGAGAATTTCCTTTGATGCTTCAAGCCTAAATAGTGTTTTAACAATCATGTAAGACCCAAAATTCACAATCTATAAGAGCATCTTCATCGGGTAAGGTAAACCCATAAATTTACCCTACTGCTTTTCACAGCGAAGGAATTTAGATGGGTAAAATTTGACCTATAGGATAGAAACCGACTAAATTTACCATTCTATTAATTAAATTTTACCTTAAACGAGTATGGGCCACTTGTCGAGTCATACGAGTGTGGTAGAGCCGTATCAAACATCCAAAAAAAAACCATACGAGTCTGACTCACTCGTATGGGAATTTCCGCTTTTTTAAAAAAAATATATAAAAATATAATACCCCATACGGGTAGCTCGTATGGCTTTTCTCAATTTTTTTTAACTCATATGAGAGTGAGACAAAACTTTAAACAAAAAAAATATATTCAAAACATGCCATACGATGGTGGCAGCCTTGTATGGTTAAAAAAATTATACGAGTGACATAGCCTCGTACGATTTAAAAAGAAAAAAAAGGAAAAAAAAATGAGTGTGGAATGCCCGCCGTATGACTAAATTTTTTAAATCTTTCCGCTGTGTGCAAGTTTTGAAACTTAGTAACCAATTAGTAAATTTAGCCTAAATTTTATCCTACCCGATGTGGATGTTCTAAAAGCGCAAAAGAATTGTCTTTGAAAATCTAAAGGCTAAAAATCACTTAGCAAAAACCTGGTTAAAATGAACTAAGATATAGTAGTAAACACAAAAGGTACATCTAACACTCTTACGTGATAAAGTTTATTCACCATCTCCGTACCCATCCAACCCCAGGCCCACTCCATCTCCTAGACTCCTAGGGCTTCAAACCCCTTCTACATGGCCAAACCAAAGTGGTTATGGTGGTCTAGTATCATTATTTTTTAAATTAGTAGTCCATTATTTGTTATGCGTCTTTAAAATTATGAAAGTCAAACATGAATATTTAATTTCAAAAGAAAGAAGTAAAACTAATTTCAAAGGGAAGAAGTATAATTTTTTATTTTGAAATTATACTAATACAAGAATGCAGAGTATTATATTTATGCATTAAATTTTTGTCCTTTATTTTTTTTATTTTATTTTTTTTTTGCGAGAATGTTGAGGAGAGATGGGTTTTGTTCTGTTGTGGGAATCAAATTTTATTTTTTAACAAGTTACTTTTGCGTTTTAAATTAAGAATTCATTATATTTGTTTAGATATACCAAAACTCATGATAGCAAATATATTATGTTAAAAAAAATCTCTCTTTTTTTTTAATTATATAGTGAGAATGTTCGTAGACATGTACTTTGAGGACTTTTGGGTTTTAGTGTGTTGTGAAAGTTTTTTTTTTTTTTTTTTAGTCTATTGTAAGGTACGTCCCTAAGTTAATATTTTACTAATATTACCTGAGGTCTAAGGCTTTTCGATTTACACAATTGTTGGATGTGTTTGAGATATTTTTTTATATATACTTGCTATTCCTTAGAGATTCTTTTTTGTTCTCAAAAATCAAATATGGTAATCATAAGTCACGTATTGTTATTGAAATCGTCAAGTACTTTATAAATACCAATGGTGGAATGATTAATAAAACTATATTGGTAAATATATATATATATCCTTTTTGTAAGGCTCAAATGTTGTATAACAATGCTTAGATACTGTTATCAAAAGTCAAACTATCATATGCTATTATTGAAATTCAGATATTGTTATTTCAATATCTACAAGGGGTCACATTTTTTTTAATTTTAAAGTGAGTAGAATGCATCATTTAACTTTTTGGGACAGTAGATCTTAAAAAAGATGCCCCATTTTTTTTCAATAGTGCCGGAAGGCACAGGCATAACCTAGTACAAGTAAACCACAAGGATGGCACAATATTGATAGTGTCAAAAGGGACGGGCATACCCTAGTCTATAATACAAATAAGTGTTTTACTGTTCACTGATATAACCCTTGATAATTTTGTTTACATACCAAACTTCCTCGAAGTGTTTAATACATACTAGGCTACTAGCCTACGTGCACACTCCACTTGGGGAATGGATCCTCTGCAGTTTTAAAAGAGACTGCACCGGTACAATTGGTTCAGTCCCAACCGTTGATTTGAGATGAATGGCTCCCATTTGTACACATCATTAACAGACCCAAAAGCATTTCGCTACAGCCGCGTTTGACAAAATAAAGGGTAATTGCATCCTAATCTCGTCTTCTTTACGGTCGTTTATTTTTTTAGCCTTTGAATGCTTAATACTAAAGGCTGAATTGTGAAAGTTTAATGCTGAAAAAAACTTTTAAAAAATATGTTTGGTTTTGTTTAGGTATGAATGCTGAATGCATGACGTTTTACAATTGTACCTTCATTAGCGTTTTATAACTCAATGTATAATGACTCAATAAAATAGGGGGTACCGATGGAATAAAATTCCATTTGCCTCTTAATACTTAATGTTGAATTTTAATCTAATTCAACATTAAGTATTAAGAGGCAAACGGAATTTTATTCCATTGGTACCCCCTATTTTATTGAGTCATTATACATTGAGTTATAAGAAAACAAACACCAATTCTACCTCTTAATACTGAATATATTTAAATCTTACCATTGTGAATTTATTTTTGCCACTTCCTCTCTATTGAAACTCTTCCTCTTAGTTTTAATCCTAAATTTACTAGTGTAATTTATTACTACAAAACCCTCCCCCTCCTCTCTCTCATGAAATAACCCATGTTTCATACATTTGAAATGAGGTGGTTCTAAAATTAATAAGATAGATGGTGATCAAGATTGATAGTTTTAGAGGATTTGGGTTTGTAGAAATTTTGAGCTACAAATTAAAACAGACAAGATAACCATAAATAAAATCGAAAGAGAAAATTCATCAACTAAACAATGGCAACGGTGTTAACCTCTATTTTTTTCAAAACGACACATTATGAAGTAGCTTTGATTCTCTTTTGAGACTGTAGATAACAGAAAACTCAGTCGTTATTTACAATAAAAACATTTTATTTAGTAGTAAGTAAATGTATTTTTTTACGTTGGAAGTCACAAGTTGATATCCACATTTAGCATTATTTTATTGCGATTTTCGACATGAGATAGATAACCTAATAATTTTACATGCATACCAAAACCCTGTGAACGTGATTAATATATGGTATTATAGACATAGATAAACTCATTTGAGAATGTAACAAAAAATAAAGTTTAACAATTAATCAAAAAACTTTAACAATTAATCGCATAAATCATGATGACACAAAAAACCCATCCGTTACTATGTTCGGAATGCACTAAACCTCGAATTCTTTTATTTTATTTTTCTCAAATTACTTTAAAAAAAAATACCGAAAAACCATAAAAAAAAATGGTGAAAAGTGGAGGGAAAACTAACACATACTCACAGAGTAGGGGAATAATTACGTGCTGATTGTTTTCAGTTTAACAATTGTCAATAATCATTGCCTTCTCCATTTTCATTTCTTTTGAAACTCTGGATTTATCCTTCAATAGATTTTCATCATGTTACCACAAAATGTCAAAACTCAAAACCTCGTATTTTTAACAATACACTAATTCGGAAGTAATTGGTAATTAAGAATAAATTGAACTTGTTGACTCCTAAATATGGTATATTGATTATGTCCCACAAAAAAAATAAGACAACGAATTTAGGACATCCCAAAAGAAATTATTTTTCAAGTTTACGGATAAGAACATGGCGCTTATCTATTTGCTCATCTAAATATTAGATAATATCTTAACACCAAACAACGGTTTAACTACATCAGTACTTGACCAACTCAAAAGTGCATAATAGATAATGTCTTAACCCCACAAAAGTGACAAAAATAGACCACTAATAAGGTAACAAAAAAAGTTTAAGAAGAATTTAGAACAACATTACCCAAAAGCATAAACAACATTACAAGGGGGCATCCATAAATCCACTTTGAGAACTTCTGAAACTCGTCTAATTGATGCGCAAGATCATTGTCTTGTACCATCCTTCGCCATACAACATTAATAAGAAGGAATATATTATAGACAACATAGAAGAAAATAATAAACTGTGGAAAGTAAACCAAAAGCTAGCAATAGTGCAGCCTTAAGGTTGGAAGTTATACTAACTCAACTTTCTATAATGAAAACCCAGCGATGGCAGTAGAGAGAAAGTGAATAGCCTTTCACTTTCTTCTTGGATGGTCAAGAAGATAAAAAAAGCCGATTAACTAACGGTTGACCAGATTAACCTGCTTTGAACATTGCAATCCACTTACATTTTCAAATCCAAAATTCCAATGTGTTCCTTGAACTAACACAATTAGTGCTTCTTAGCAAAAACACTTAGGAGACTTAAGTATGAGTTCACAAAGTACCCACCATATGTAGGCGTAATATATGAAGTAGAACCCAAAACTAACAAAGAGAAATATCACAAAATCCTTAAATAAACATGAATAATGTAAATTAAAACACAATCCAACATCATTATGGCATCAAAATCAGGTGAAACACAAAGAATCCAAGAAAAGCTCACATTATTTAATATTTTATACATCTGGCATGAATTATGAGGGATAGTCTAACAATTATTTAGCACCAAACTTAAGGTTAATTACCACACCCTTCTAGTCTAGCATTTTTTATTTGTTTGTTTTCAAATGTGAACTATAAAAAGAATACCAAAACTCCAATAATACTGAGCGCAATAGAATGGCATATTATTGCAATGTCAAAATTTTCCACAAAACAACGAAAGTTAAATTTAAATTATTGATTCTCTACCACAGAAATTTTTCCTACATTAACGAACAGGACTGTAAGAATGAAAGTCTTCTTTGTCAACCAATTCATTTGGAAAGTCATTAAGGTGCTATCAAGTGAAAGCTTCAAGTAATCCGGACTTTAAATTACAATGACGAGTAATCAAATAATTTAGCATGGGAATAAATTGGAGAACCATACAGCAATATCAAAAGGACGCTGTAGCCACAGCTTGGACGAGGGCTGAATTGGGGCCTAGTGAAGCACACTCTAGTCAAATGTAACAAAAGAAAAATACATTATCAGTTATATATTTCTTCTCCTTGATGTGTCAAAGTATTAGTTATATTTATCCTTTATTTACTATTCCAGTGATAACCTCATGATATGCGTTATCCATATGGTAATCTCCCATTTATCATTTTCTATGCAGCATAGACGATAGACAAAAACATGCGGACACAAAAAATCTCAAGCACAACTCAACACAATGCCAAAAATAAGTATAATCGCATGGTTATGTATAATTTCCTATGCGTACTACGCAACCAAACCACAAGTCAAGTACATCATAAAAGGGTGTAAACCATATCTCAAGCAATACAAGAATACTACGCAAACTAACAACCACTATACAGAAAAGCCAAGTAGTTTTTTATACGCATTACGTCTCAATCGAATGAGATAATTGATATTGTTATGTAAGGAAACAATACTGAATCAATCTTATGATTTTAAACATATAAGATAAACTTTTCTTACTAGTAATGAGAATTTGACAAAACAAGACATCGAATCACAAAATACGAGGTTTTCATCCCTCTCCCCGCTTTCCCCAAAAAACAGGTTTTTATTATACGTTTCCAGAAAACAGTATAATATCAGTTAAAAGCATCAATGTTTTTCAAAAAGAATAAAGATATAAAACCACTAGAGACCGAAAGGGAGGAGTGGGTGCTTAACACCTTCTCAATCCGTAATATAGTTCCCGAACTTTATAAAATCTTGATTTCATAGACAAACGTGCAAGAAAAAGGCTTATCTATAGCCTTTCCCTTGACACTATTATTTTGTTTGTTTTCTCGTGAAACGTACTAGCCACTCTTAAATGAACCCTCTAGCATATAGAATAGGATAAAGGGAAAAACGATATAAATTATCAACATATAGAAGCGAATGAATCAATGGAATCTCTTCCAAAGTTTCAGACCCCCCAATATTAAGGTTGGGATCAAGGGGTTGCATTTGCATATTTTCACAATTACAAGAGATCTTTCATTTATTTTACAAATAATCAAAATACTATAAAGAAAATACACATTATAATAATGGTAATTCAAAAATCTATTTTAATTCGGGACGAATAATTAAAAAAATATTTTAATTAAATTAAGCACATTACATCCACGGCGATTTCATCCCTCCCCTTTGGAAGAGAATTTAGCCAAGCATATTAATTAAAGAACACATGCAAATAAAATAATAATTCATCATTAAAGCTAAAATTAAAGTGCTTGAATACAAATTATTAAAACACAAGAAAGAAAAGTAGAAAGACTCCATGATTATGATGCTTGAATTGGCATGTACTGCACGGTTTTACGCTATTCACTCCTTCACCTTCAATACTTCAGCTGCACGGCAACTAGTATATGAAGGAAGAAAATATTTGGGGATTCTCTCTTTCTCTAGAACTCTCCAGCTAATAATCTCTATATTCTATGTATTCTATTTATTGTATATATATATACCCATAGACCTTCAAGTGTATAATTCTTCAAAAATTAAATTATTGTTGCCATGTATTCAACCTTGAATCTTGGAACTTGATATATTTCAACGTTGCCAATTCAACTAACTCATCATTCATTAAATTTAATGCATCTTTAGATTTTATTCTCTTCCTTTCTAATCTTTAATTGACTTTTTTCACCTTCTTAGATTTTTTCTCACATGTTATTTCTTCCCTATGAAACACAAAATCAATATTACGCCTCCACATTTTAAGCATTAATTATATACTAACAAAATATCATTTGTGGGTTTTAATTATAATTTTAGACGCTTATCTATATGTCAAATACAAACTCGACCCAGTGCTAGTTTTACGTAGAAAACTTGAACCCAACCCACTTGCTAGTACATTTGAACCTGAACCTACACTGATCCTCTACAACCTAGTGTAATTATAGTGTATTAAAGAAAAAAAACCACTATATTTAACACGGGTAAAGTTTAATGGATTTATTTAGAAAAATCCAAACCAGACCCGATAAAAGTTTTAAAACTCGACATGGTTTATAAAAACCCACCCAAATCCACCCCATTCGAAGTCAAGCAAATCAAACTAATAACAATAACTATAAGATTCCTCTAATTATTCCAAAATGCTAGTCAGATCGACTAATTAAACACACTTCTCTGAAAAAATAAACCTTTTTCATGTGTGTACAATGCCAATCACGTGGTCTTTGATTGTTTCAGTTTTAATCATCGATATTATGGACCAAATCTCAGGACTATAATCATTGATTACATATTCTATAATTAAAGAATGCATCTTAAATAGATTTTTAAATACTTTGGTGTACTCACAATGAACTTCCAATTGCTAAATATTTAACAGGTTTAGATCCGTTTTAGGAAAAAAGTGTTTAGGTTTGTTGCAAAAGTTTGATTCACCGCTATGGTCACCATTTAAAGGATTAGAGAGAGTTGTTGGTGAGACAACTGGATGGTTATTCTTCGAGAAAGAGAGTTGTGCAAGAGGTGGTGCATAGAGAGAGGAATTGTTGGAGAGCTGATGAGGTTTACCAAACGCAGATTTTCATATTTATTCTCAAATTCCGTCTAATTTCTTAATCCCATCAACAAGTTGGGGTAAAGTATAATTTACCCTTTGTAAAATTTTTATTTTACCCTCAAATTCCATCTGTTTTTTAACTCAATTAACGATTTGAGGTAAATTGCAACAAAAACAGTAGTTTGTAATAAAAATTGTTAAAATTAATAAATTATTAGACAAAGAGCTACTTTGATAATTGTTCATGTCGACAATGTGCAATTTATCTTTTTGAATATATTATTGAAGATGGTCCCCTCTCCCCAATTAAAGAATAGCTATTACACTTCATGTGGTCCTATTGTTTTTCTCTGTCCTTTTGATACCGAAATTGTCCCAACTCCATGCACGTTTTTGTTGCATGGAAAACATTCTTGAAAGATCATATTGGTCGATCATTTTGAGCCATGTAAGTTTTGATATTTTTTTACTTTCTTTCTGGTCTTATTTGAATTTCACATATTTCCCCTCTCCCCAATTAAATATATGCTAATATATTTCAAGTGGTCCTATTATATATTTAACTTCTTCTTTTTTTCAGTAAAGCCAAAAGTAATAGATTTTCTCTTTGTCCTCTTGATACAGAAATTGTGCCACCTCCATGCACGTTTTTGTTGCATGGAAAACATTCTTGAAAGATCATATTGGTCGATCATTTTGAGCCATGTAAGTTTTGATATTTTTTTACTTTCTTTCTGGTCTTATTTGAATTTCACATATTTCCCCTCTCCCCAATTAAATATATGCTAATGTATTTCAAGTGGTCCTATTATATATTTAACTTCTTTTTTTTTCCAGTAAAGCCAAAAGTAATTGATTTTCTCTTTATCCTCTTGATACAGAAATTGTGCCAACTCCGTGCACGTTTTTGTTGCATGGAAAACATTCTTGAAAGATCATATTGGTTGATCATTTTGAGCCACATATATAAGTTTTGATATTTTTTTACTTTCTTTCTGGTCTTATTTGAATTTCACATATTTCCCCTCTCCCCAATTAAAGATATGGGCAATTAAAAAAAGGGCTTATTAGAGAAAGATTTTCACACTAAAGCCAAGGAATAATTTTTTTTAAATAAAGGGCCTATTTTTTATTTTATTGATAATATGACATGTGTCTTTTTTTTTCATTATAAAATGACATCTCAACCTTTAAAATAAACTAAAAAAATACCAATATGCATTAAAATATGGATTGCAATATGAACTTTACAGTTTATATTTCACTGCAATATGAACTTTGCAGTCCATATTTTACTGCAATATGAACTTTGCAGTCCATATTTTTGGTGCAAAGTTCATATTGCAGTCCATATTTTACTGCAATGTAAACTTTGCAATCCATATTTCTAGTCAAAGTTCATATTGCAGTCCATATTTCACTGCAATATTCATATTTTTTGTGCAAATTTCATAAAAAGGGGGTAATTTAGGTAATATATAACATGTTTTTATTAATTAAATGATATTTAAATTTATTAAAATACATTCATTTAAAATATAAAACAAAATAGGCCTCTTACACTAATTACAAATTAAAAATAGGCCCTTCATTCAAAAAAATATTATTCATTGGATTTTTGGTAAAAATCAATGTATAATAAGCCCCTCTACCTAATTTCTAGTTAAAGATATGCTAATGTATTTCAAGTGGTCCTATTATATATTTAACTTTTTTTTTTCAGTAAAGCCAAAAGTAATTGATTTTCTCTTTGTCCTCTTGATACAGAAATTGTGCCAACTCCATGCACATTTTTGTTGCATGGGAAACATTCTTGAAAGATCATATTGGTCGATCATTTTGAGCCACATAAGTTTTGATATTTTTTTACTTTCTTTCTAGTCTTATTTGAATTTCACATATTTCCCCTCTCCCCAATTAAAGATATGCTAATGTATTTCATGTGGTCCTATTATATATTTAGCCTTTTTTTTTCATTATAAATAGCAGGCATCTTAGAGTTGGAGAAAGCACAAGAGAGCTACAAGCTATCTATTTATACTTCTATCTACTACAAGTAGCATTCTAGAGAGAGAGAGAGATGGCGTTGCCAATTTTTTTGGGGCTCAAGTCGAATTACAACAACAAATATGTGCAGTACGAAAAAGAAGATGTGGAGGTTCATGGGCTTCTCCGATGCGCGGGGGAGAACCTAGTGACCCCCTACACAAAGTACAAAATAGAGATGGCAAAGATCGGGGGTGGACTTGTGCACATAAGATGTTGTTACAATAACAAGTACTTGGCACGGATGTCCGCGAACCAGTGGTGGATTATTGCGGGGTCTGATGAACCAGTGGAAGACAGGTCCACATGGTCATGCACATTGTTCGAACCCGTCCCCTTGGATAGCAAAACTATCCGTTTTCGCCATGTCCAACTCGGGCACTATGCATGCTTATGGAGGATTAGTGGTAGTGCTTTTAATTTGGGCCTCTTCGCAGGAGCTGTAGCAGAAAACGCGGAGCAGTGCGATGTCTTCACAATCATTGATTGGGAGTCGCTGTGTATGTTGCCCCGGCATGTCGCCTTCAAAGGTTCCAATGGCGGCTACCTGGGGGTTCGCCTGATCCAAGGTGATACATATCTCCAATTTGTATCTACTAACGTTGATCCAACAGCTGTAAATGAGGTCTTTATCACTAGTGATGGAAGCGTACGCATAATGTCCATGCAAAACAACAAATTTTGGAGATACAGCAGAGCCCGTTATGACCCGATTTGGTCGGATTCAGATGACACCACTAGCGTCAACCGTGACACGATTTTCTGGCCGGTCAAAGTTGACGACAATGTCATCGCTCTTAAAAGTTTGGGTAATAATAATGTGTTCTGCAAGAGATTCACTGTCGGCAATAATAACTTCATGCATCTTTTCAGTGCCAACAGTGACGTCATTGATGGTAATGCGCGATTGGAGGTTCAACAGCTTGCTACGTCGAGAAATATCTACAACGTCAATTATCATCTTAAGGATGCCAGGATCTACCACCAAAGCGTTGACCTATTGTTGGCCAGTGGATCTGTAGTTAACAGGACCAAAGAACCCTACATATTCGACATGAAACTTACTTATATAGATAGTACGAGCAAGGCTTGGAATGCAAGCGTGTGGCCGAACTGGGGCGTTGAAACCGATATCAAAGCTAGTGTTCCACTAATTGCAGGCACAAATGTTGAAATTTCAGCTGACTCTACTGGAGTATTCGAGTGGGAGAAAATGATTGAATGGAGCAACATATCAGAGGCTGTCTACAAGATTACTGCGCCACCGATGACTCGAGTGAAAGTGAATCTACTCGCAACAGAGGGTTCATGTGACGTTCCCTTCTCTTACGACCAGCGTGATACTCTTACGGATGGGAACGTAGTTACTATCACCCTGGATGATGGCATTTACACCGGCGTCAATTATTACAATTTCAAGTACGAGACCGAGGAAGAAAAGCTGTGATGATCTAAACAGCATGCCGGCAATAATTAAGTAATACTATGTTTGTTTGTCTAATTAATAAGTTTGGTGTGCGTGTGGCTTTCCTACTTGAAAATCTTTGATGTTTTTCCCATGCTTGATTATTGGAGAGTTTGAGGAACATATATATGTTTCTTTCTTTCAACTTATTGTGCATGTATTATGTGTGCTTGTGTATTTTCTATGCATTGATGAAATAAAGAGATCGATTGTTACAGCTAGGACTGCTAATAAATAAAATAATGTTGAAACAAGTGTACCAAATGACGCCGCTGAAAAATTCGGGGTTGAGTCATGACCAGGTCGCTCTCTTTAAGACGTTTCGCGGCTCTGCTCCAAATGTGTGCATGCAGTTCGTACAATGCCACGTCATCCCCAGGATAAAACAAGCCCAAAATTTTCCTCTGTCTTGAATTTCTTTGCACAAAAGAAACTCAAAAAACTAACACTCTTTCTAATTTGCTCGGGAACCAAAAATGTTAACCGCAAAGAAAAAGAGAGAGTTCTCGCCTAATAAAGAAGGCCGAGAACTATGAAAAGAGAGAAGAGAGAGCTCGATGAGTTGATCAATAAAAGGTTGAGAAATGAGCTATATATATATATAGTGGAGCATGTGGCTAAAAATAGAAAAAGATAAGTTTGGTGATAAATCTCAGCAATAGCCACTTTAAAGATTTACTAACTTTAGCCTCCACTAAAAAATAGCTTTTACTAAAAATAGCCTAAAGCCAAGTCTCCTCATGTAGATAATTTGTTTTAAGAGAATAACCATTTGTAACAATCTTGACTTGGTCTACACACGTGGCCAAGTCATCTAAAAATAGCTCTCTCTAAATTTAAAAAAAGTAAACTCTTTCAAACTTTGATAAGAATAATTAAACTAAATTTGTATATATACAAATATATATCTATCTGACTTTGTATAATTAATTTTTTTCAAAATACAAAAAAGATATCCAACAATGACCTATGTAATATAATATTTCTGATATATATATATGGTCACTTTGACGTATACTCGGCACGTTCAGATGAATATTTATATATAGCGAACATTATTCTAAAGGACTAAGTTTAAGGATTATTGTGTATGAGGTATATATATATATTAATTCTTCAACTAACCCTATTTTTCAATTAATTTTTTTGATGAAATTTAGTGATTAACATATTTTCTCCACCAAATTTTATTAAAAATTGAACTCATCTATTTACCCCCACCTCCAAAAGTCTCAATTTGTGCCGAATAGTCCTTATAAGAAATGTTTATATATATGTAAAGTAAAAAAAAATCCACGTGAGGCTGTCACATGACATTATCATAAATTTTATAACTGCTCTATAAGAAATACACAACTTTCTAACAGCTGATTCCTCTATTTTCTCCGTCTAAAAAATAAAATAAATATAGGGTTTTATGTACCTGTTCCATTTACCAACTATTAAAAAGTTAATCCTCAAGCCAGACAACCCAAACCTCATAATCTTGCTCTAAGTTGCAATTTCTCAAACAGAATTCTGGAAGAAACTTACTGTGTAACATTTACATAATAAAAGTGAGAGAGAATTTCCTTTGATGCTTCAAGCCTAAATAGTGTTTTAACAATCATGTAAGACCAAAAATTCACAATCTATAAGAGCATCTCCATCGGGTAGGGTAAACCCATAAATTTATCCTATCGCTCTTCACAGCGGAGAAATTTAGATAGATAAAATTTGGCCTATAGGGTAGAGACCGACTAAATTAACCATTCTATTAAATTTTACCTTATACGAGTATGGGCCACTCGTACGAGTCATACAAGTGTGGTAGAGCCGTGTCAAACATCCAAAAAAACCCATACGAGTCTGGCTCACTCGTATGGGAATTTCCTCTTTTTAAAAAAAAAATACCCCATACGGGCAACTCATGGCTTTTCTCAAAAAAAAATTTGACTCATATGAGAGTGAAACAAAACTTAAAAAAATAATAATAATAATAATAATAATAATAATTATTATTATTATAATTAATATCAAAACAAGCCATACGATGGTGGCAGCCTCGTATGGTTAAAAAATTTGTTTTTTTTAAAAAAAAAATTATACGAGTGACATAGCCTCGTACGATTTAAAAAAAGAAAAAAAAAACATACGAGTGTGGGACACCCGTATGACTAAATTTTTTTACCCTTTCCGCTGTGTGTAAGCTTTGAAACTTAGTAAACAATTGATAAATTTAGCCTAAATTTTATCCTACCCGATGTGGATGCTCTAAAAGCGCAAAAGAATTGTCTTTGGAAATCTAATAGCTAAAAATCACTTAGCACAAACCTGGTTAAAATGAACTAAGATATAGTAGTAAATACCAAGGGTACATCTAACACTCTTATGTGATAAAATTTATTCTCCATCTCCATACCCATCCAACCCCAGGCCCACCCCAGCCCACTCCGTCTCCTAGACTCCTACGGCTTCGAACCCCTTCTACAGAGAAAAACTTACATGCAGCTGGGATACCACGTCAGCGATCCACGTGGTATCCCAAGCCAATCAAGTCTCGCCACATCACCTCCTCTCTCACCCTTTCTCCGCCACGTCACTCTTTTCTCTCTCTTCCTCTCTCTAGCTCGCTCACCACCATACCACCGTCGATTGCCTTTGGCCACCTCCGGCAACCACCTCTCACCACTGACGGCTGCCTCTGGCCACCTCCGACGACCACCATCACTCTTCCTCTGGCTGCTCGACCACCATCAACACCTCCGGCGTGTTCTCCGGCACCGCCGACTCTCTCTCTCCTCCTCTTTCTCTCTTCCTTTCTCTCTCTCTATCGATAGAGAGAGAGAGAGAGCCAGCGGTGCCGGAGAACACACCAGAGGTGTTGATGGTGGTCGAGCAGCCAAAGGAGGAGTGATGGTGGTCGTCGGAGTTGGCCGGAGGCAGCCGGCGGTGGTGAGGTTGTGAGAGAGAGGAAGAAAGAGAGGAAAATGACGTGGCGGAGAGAGGTTGAGAGAGGATGTGACGTGGCGAGACTTGATTGGCTTGGGATACCACGTGGATCGCTGACATGGTATCCCGGTTGCTGGTAAGTTTTTCTCCCTTCTACATGGCCAAACCAAAGTGGTTAGGGTGGTTTAGTATAATTATTTTTTAAATTAGTAGTCTATTATTTGTTACGTGTCTTTAAAATTATGAAAGTCAAACATGAATATTTAATTTCAAACGAAAGAAGTAAAACTAATTTCAAAGAGAAGAAGTATAATTTTTTATTTTGAAATTATACTTATACAAGAATGCAGAGTATTATATTTATGCATTAAATTTTTGCCCTTTTTTTATTTTATTTTATTTTTTTTTTGCGAGAATGTTGGGGAGAGATGGGTTTTGTTCTGTTGTGGGAATCAAATTTTACTTTTTAACAAGTTATTTTTTTGTTTTAAATTAAGAATTCATTATATTTGTTTAGATATACCAAAACTCATGATAGCAAATATATTTTGTTAAAAAAATTCTCCCTTTTTTTTAATTATATACCGAGAATGTTCGTAGACATGTACTTTGAGGACTTTTGGGTTTTAGTGTGTTGTGGACGTGTTTTTTTTTTCAGTCTATTATGAGGTGCATCCCTAAGTTAATATTTTACTAATATTACATGAGGTCTAAGGCTTTTCGATTTACACAATTGTTGGATGTGGTTGAGATATTTTTATATATATACCTGTTATCCCTGAGAGATTCTTTTTTGTTCTCAAAAATCAAATATGGTAATCATAAGTCACGTATTGTTATTGAAATCGTCAAGTACTTTATAAATACCAATGGTGGAATGATTAATAAAACAATATAGGTAATTATATATCCTTTTTGTAAGGCTTAGATGTTGTATAACAATGCTTAGATACTGTTATTAAAAGTCAAACCATCATATGCTATTATTGAAATTCATATATTGTTATTTCAATATCTACAAGGGGTCACATTTTTTAATTTCAAAGTGAGTGAAATGCATCATTTAACTTTTTAGGACAAGAGATCTTAAAAAAGATGCCCCAATTTTTTTCGATAGTGCTGGAAGGCACAGGCATACCCTAGTACAAGTAAACCACAAGGATGGCACAATATTGATAGTGTCGGAAGGGACGAGCATACCCTAGTCTATAATACAAATAAGTGTTTTATTGTTCACTGATATGACCACTTGATAATTTTGTTTACATACCAAACTTCCTCGAAGTGTTTAATACATACTAGGCTACTAGCCTATGCACACACTCCACTTGGGGACAGAGGCGGAGCGACGTGGAGTCGAGGTGGGGCCATGGCCCCACCTGGACCTTTGACAAATTTTTATATAGTGCAGGGGCTTTTTTGAGGCAAGGTAAAAGTAGGGGATCGTTTGGGTAATTTAGTAAGTAAGGGTTCCAACCTTTGAGGGACTTATGTGAGAGGAGATGTATTTGTTCAGGGGGCTGGATTTGTAATTTTATATAGGGTTGGCGTAAGAAGGAAAGAGCAGGCAGCTTCATATTTTTTTTTGTTTAGTTGTAGCTTCTCTTTTTTCTTTTTTTCAGCAGGGCAGTACAACAGTACTTTTTTTATCTTTGTTCTTTATTTGTTTCAATTATTTTTTGCATTTTAATATACAAAAATAAAATTATATGCTTTAAAAAAGATACTTGAATTTATATGAATATGAAAGGGTCTAAAAAAAAAATTCGCCTAGAGTCGAGCCGGTCCTAATTTGGCCCCACCTGAATGATATTTCTGGCTCCGCCACTGCTTGGGGAATGGATCCTCTGCAATTTCAAAAGAGACTGCACCGGTACAATTGGTTCAATCCCAACCGTTGATTTGAGATGAATGGCTCCCATTTGTACACATCATTAACAGAACTAAAAGCATTTTGCTATATACAGCGGCGTTTGACAAAATAAAGGGTAATTGCATCCTAATCTCGTCTTCCTCACGGTCGTTTATTTTTTTAACCTTTGAATGCTTAATACTAGAGGCTGAATTATGAATGTTTAATGCTGAAAAAAAACTTTTAAAAAATATGTTTGGTTTTATTTAGTTATGAATGCTGAATGCATGACATTTTACAATTGTACTTTTATTAGCGTTTTATAACTCAATGTATAATGACTCAATAAAATAGGGGTTACCAATGGAATAAAATTACATTTGCCTCTTAATACTTAATGTTGAATTTTAATTCAATTCAACATTAAGTGATAAGAAAACAAACACCAATTCTACCTCTTAATATTGAATATATTTAAATCTTACCATTGTGAATTTATTTTTGCCACTTCCTCTCTGTTGAAACTTTTCCTTAGTTTTAATCCTAAATTTACTAGTGTAATTTATTACTACAAAACCCTCCCCCTCCTCTCTCTCTCTCTCATGAAATAACCCATGTTTCATACATTTGAAATGAGCTGGTTCTAAAATTAATGGTAGTGGAAGACAGTTAGATATGCTAAAATTAATAAGATAGATGGTGATCAAGATTGGTAGTTTTAGAGGATTTGGGTTTGTAGAAATTTTGAGCTACAAATTAAAACAGACAAGATAACCATAAATAAAATCGAAAGAGAAAATTCATCAACTAAACGATGGCAACGGTGTTAACCTCTATTTTTTTCAAAACGACACATTATGTGGTAGCTTTGATTCTCTTTTGAGACCGTAGATAATAGAAAACTTAGTCGCTATTTACAATAAAAACATTTTATTTAGTAGTAAGTAAATGTATTTTTTTACGTTGAAAGTCACAAGTTGATATCCACATTTAGCATTATTTTATAGCGATTTTCGGCGTGAGATAGATAACCTACTAATTTTGCATACATACCAAAACCCTGTGAATGTGATTAATATATTGTATTATAGACATACATAAACTCATTTGAAAATGTAACAAAAAATAAAGTTTAACAATTAATCAAAAAACTTTAACAATTAATCGCATAAATCATGATGACACAAACCCATCCGTTACTATGTTTGGAATGCACTAAACCTTGAATTTTTTTTATTTTATTTTTCTCAAATTACTTAAAAAAAATACCGAAAAACCATAAAAAATGGTGAAAAGTAGAGGGAAAAATAACACATACACATAGTAGGGAAATAATTACCTGCTGATTGTTTTCAGTTTAAACATTGTCAATAATCATTGCCTTCTACATTTTCATTTCTTTTGAAACTCTGGATTTATCCTTGAATATATATATATATAGGGGAAGGATATAAAGAGGAACATTTATTTAGTCCTTAAATGCGGACCAATCATTTTGAAGGAGTAAACGGATGAATTTTTTTATGAAATTTGGTGAAAATGATCTCCATGATTAGTAGATCATCTCCGCCAACTTTCATCAAAAAATTCAAACCGGGAAGTGAATTATCTAAATATCTTAAATTTTAACGGTTAGAAACGCACATATATATCAATTTTTTAGTTAACCCTCTTCCTAATTGAATTTTTCGATGAAATTGGTGGAAGTGATCTACTAATCATGGAGATCACATTCACCAAGTTTCATCAAAAAATTCATTTATTTATCCCCTCAAAATGATTGGTCCGCATTTAAGGACCAAAAAATTAGTCCTCTTTAGATCCTCTTCCTATATATATATATATATATCATCATTTTACCACAAAATGTCAAAACTCAAAACCTCGTATTTTAACAATACACTAATTCAAAAGTAATTGGTGATTAAGAATAAATTGAACTTGTTGACTCGCAAATATAGTATATTGATTATGTCCCACAAGAAATAAGACACTGAATTTAAGACATGCCAAAAGAAATTGTTTTTCGAGTTTATGGATAAGAACAAGGCACTTATCTATTTGCGCATCTAAATATTAGATAATATCTTAACACCAAACAATGGTTTAACTACATCAGTACTTGACCAACTCAAAAGAACATATTAGATAAAGTCTTAACACCACAAAAGTGACAAAAATTGACCACTAATAAGGCAATAAAATTAGTATAAGAAGAATTTAGAACAGTTACCCAAAAGCATAAACAACATTACAAGGGGACGTCCACAAATCCACTTTGAGAACTTCTGAAACTCATCTAATTGATGCGCAAGATCATTGTCTTGTACCATCCTTCGCCATACAACATTACTAAGAAGGAATTATAAACAACATAGAAAGAACGAAAATCCAGCGATGGCAGTAGAGAGAAAGTGAATAGCGTTTCACTTTCTTCTCGGATGGTCAAGAAGAAAAAAAAGCCGATTCACTAATGGTAGACCAGAGTACCCTACTTTGAACATTGCAATCCACTTACATTTTCAGATCCAAACGTCCAATGTTGTTCCTTGAACTAACACAATTAGTGCTTCTTTGCAAAAACATTTAAAGAGACTAAGTATAAGTTCACAAGTACACACCATATGTAGGCATAATTTATGAAGTAGAACCCAAAACTAACAAAGAGAAATATCACAAAATCCTTAAATAAACATGAATAATGTAAATTAAAACACAATCCAACATCATTAAGGCATCAAAATCAGGTGAAACATAAAGAATCAAAGAAAAACTCACATGATTTTATACTTTATACATCTGGCATGAATTACCACACCCTTCTAATCTAGCATTGTTTATTTGTTAATATTATTATAATATTTTTTTTCAAAAAGCTTAGGCTTACGCCTAGTTCCGATACGCCTCGAGGCGCATGCCTCACCTCATTAGAGCAATACGCCTCTCGAATTTTAAAACATTGACTATGATTATGTATAATTTCCTATGCGTACTATGCAACTGAACCACAAGTCAAATACATCATAAGAAGTGTGTAAACCAAATCTAAAGCAATACATGAATAGTATCCAAACTAACAACCACTATACAGAAAAGCCAAGTAGTTTTTTATAATCCCTACGTCTCAAATTAAGAGTTCCAATCTTCCTTGTTGGGGCGTCTTAAAACAGTCCTGATTTCCTTTTTGGGACATAATCAATGTACCATCTCTCACACGATAAATAATGTTGTATTCTTGACTATTGAGAGGGATTCTTAATTTGGGATAGAGGGATTTATATAGTTTCATATATATGCCGAATTAAGATCCACTTAACTCAGAGCTTTAGGCCTTGGCTCAATCCATTGGTATGACCATTATCCCTACAATTGTTACTTATTTTGGATTGCTTATTAACACTCTGCTCCAAGAGTAGTTGGTTGCAACCCTTTGATTAAACAAATGGTTTCTACTACTAATTAATCACCTACTGGCAAAATCTATCCGTATGCTATAACAGAAGTTAATGGCAATCCATTTATCCAAGATAAAGACATCAATCTAAATATCTAATGCATGTAAATCGGTAATCCAACAGATAAAACTCAGTGCATACGAACAAACAATCTGTATTTGTGCATCTATAGAAACAAGGAAGACATAATTTACTGCTCCAGTTTGTATATAATAATAATAATACCCTTCGCAAAAGCAGATAATAAATGCATCCTACTGCTAAGGCAGGTGATATACAACTACACAAGTAATCGTCTAATCCATAGATACATCTATATGGTAGGCAGTACATAAATTTTGTAGATTGTGACGCCCCGAATCCTGTCATGGGGTTTGGACCCCCGAGACCCGGTTAATCAAGGATGCCATCACTTACAACGGCGGTTGTGGTATTAAATTTATAATTTTAGAAAATCTTTTCCAAGTATTACTCATATTTAAATTAGTATGAGTAAGCTTTTCTAACAGGTGGGATGCAGGCATTGGGATCAGTGGCACTTCTCATGCCCCGTGGAAGTCGATTTCTAGAGTGTGGATTGACTTTATGCAAAACATTAAATTAGTGGTGGCTGTGGGGGACAAAATCCGTTTCTGGGAGGATATATGGGTAGGGAGTAGTCCTCTAAAGGATCTATTTCCAAGGATTTTCAGATTAACTTGTAATCAGAACATGTTTATTCAAAGAGTTTCCTCTTCGTCTCCAAGCTTCTCTTGGGATCTGTCTTTTCGTAGAAATCTAAACGATAGGGAGATTGTCGAGTTCACAGCTATGATATATCTAATCCAGAGTGTTACGTTAAATCAAAATTATCTTGATAAAAGATCTTGGGTGGCTCATTCATCCGGTTCATTTTCATGTAAATCCTTTTTTAATGTCCTTTCTCAATCTTCTCAATCAATTTTCAGCTTCATTGTCTAGTTTTATCTGGAAGCATGGGGTTCCTACCAAAATTAAAGTGTTCGCTTGCTCTTAAGGGAAAGGTTAACACATGTGATGTGGTTGAAAAGAGGCGGCCTTTCTGGTGTTTGTCCCCCTCTTGGTGTGTGATGTGCAAAACAGTTTGATGAAAACATTGATCATATTCTTCTTCATTGTGGGTTTGTAAGGAAGATTTGGGTAGGATTATTTAAGGCATTCGGGATGGTTGGTGCTATTCCCAAGAGGGGGTCAGAGTTTGTGGAATTGAAATGGCACTTTGATAAGGGTCAGGGCAAAACTAGAGCTCCATGGAGATTTACGATGCTAGCGGCAGCGTGGGGTGTTTGGATGGAGAAAAACAAACGTATTTTTGAAGGGAAATATAGTTCTATTGAGTATTTGTGGGAGCATATTTTATTCCTTACAGCATTGTGGGCCAAGGCGTTTGGCATTTTATATAGTTCAGAATGCTTTCTGTTTAGTATTGATGGTAATAGTTTTTTGCTTAGCTAAGTATGTCTTATGTGTCCTGTGTAGTGTGCCCCTTTCTAGTAGGCAGGGGGGTTGTCAGTCTAGTGGAATCCTCTTCCACTAGTATGCTTATTTTCTTGATTGCTTATGTATTGTTTTCTTTCGTTTAGAGGCAATAAAATTTTATGTTTTATATCCAAAAAAACCTTCACGATTAATAATCAATCCATTGGAAACCAAATCAAATAAATAATAATTAATCTAGTTATCATTTGGAAAATTATGCAATATAACACCTTACTCTTCATTTCGTTTGCATTTGATTTATGTGGTAACACCCTTGGCAAAACCAAGAGATCAGCTCAGAGGATAAAAGAAGGAAGCAGCCACTTTGTGAATATGGGACTTTAACATAAAAGTGAAGTGCTAACTAAAAGAGACACCACAAAGTTACTTTTACTCCACCATCAATTTCTAACAATGACTAAAGTTACATTATCGATAAACAAAACGCTTTTTTTCCCTTCTGCAACACAGTACCAAGAGAATTTGGTTCTTCTATTCGCTATCATAATTCTTTGCTTTTGAAAGCTTGGGTCACAAACCCCACATATAGCATCAAAACATGGGAGATGTTACCCTAATACTTGAGGCAAAATGTCTAGTATTCATTTGACAAACACAAAAGCTACCTTTACAAAGTCAACAACTCAAGATGAGCTGCAGTGAAAACAGCAGTTTATTCAGTTATGTGCTCAGGTTTTGGTGCAGACAGTGGGTTCTTTTTGGTGATCCAGTGAATAGTTTGCTTTTTAATTGCTGTTCCCAGTTTATTTTCTCTTTTTTCTGTTTCTGTTGGCAGCTTAGTTGGGCCATCTTTGGCCTTTTGTCCTGCCTTTTTTAGCCTTCCTGTTTTGGCTTTTCTTTTTCTTTTTTGTGAATTTGCTTGGTGGACTTTAGTTCTTAGGTATTTAGTCCATTTTGCAATTTCTTCTTATAAGTTGCTCATTCCATTGTGTTTTTTGAGGTCATTGGGGATGACCTTTTTGTATCCCCCACCTTTTGTTACTTTTTTCTTTATTTATGCTACTACTCTAATGCCCTAGTTTGGACTTAGAGAACTTACAAAAAAAAAAGTCAACAACTATTGCCCACAGATACTAAAAGCGAGCATCATGAGAGATTTTCGCAGCTTCCATTGATAAGAGTATTTAACCATATATATATATATCCAAGATTATGTTTTACACAAAAAGTTTAGTTGCTATTTCAAATGCACTTGCGTTTGGTTCCTTCCTCGAATTCATTGTCCAAATCTAGCCACAACACTGAGGCACAATGACCCACTCCAGCGAGACATCACATACCATCAAAATTAGTTAATTTTACTACTCCGCTATAAGAAATAAGACACTAGATTTTTTAATTTAGTTAAATGGAACACATATAAGCTCAAACAAGCCACTCATAATATTTGATTAGAAAGATTGAACTTAGAACCTAACATCAATAAAAGAATACATCATCACAGGATAGAAAATATAAACAATTAATATGAAGGGGGAATATTAGAACTAGCCTATTCTTGCATTCTTCCTTCATTTTGTTCTCATTGCTTAACCTTGTTATCCTTTTTCTTTAGGCAAAAGTGAAGTTCCCTCGAAGTAACTTCATCACCAAAATTTTCATGCCTCCCCAAAACTACCTCAAGCAAGACAAGGCTCTCCATGTAAGTACCCACAAAAGATACAACTTACCTTCCCATCAAAATTCTTAAATTGTTTACTTTTGGGATCATATCAATTTAGTTACTAGTTTACTACAGAAAATATACTTTTGGGATCATAACAATTTAATTACTACAGGAAAATATCAGTTATACTTAATCACAACTAATATAGGTGAGATAAAAGACTAAAAACATGTAAAACAAAGATTTCTTGTCCAGATTTTGGAAAAATCTATCATCCAAGCACCTGAGCCCAATTTCCTTATTTCAAAACATGCAGAGGATCAATCCAAGCGATGTTGACTTGTAATATGACAGTGGTAATTTTTCTCTTTATCCTTTCTTCTTGTTACTTCTGCAAAATGTGCATAGGATTAATTGACATTGGCTGTCTCCTAGTTAGACCTAGCGAGTCTCCACAGTCCACAAGATACAATGACACGATCCAAACACATTAACCAGATCTTTACTTTTAATGTGGCAAGTGTCATAGAACAAAAAACCTATGTGGAATAAATAGAAGATAAGGGACTGATATAAGAACATGTGGGCGCAATGAGCCGATTATCAGGGTTAAGTTCTACTCACAGGTTCACACATGGATCCCAAATTGGCACGAAGGTGTCTTTGAGATGAAGCCCAGCCCATGACAGAGGCTCTAAATATGCTTGAAAAACGTAAGGGACCCTAACCCCAATTGACCACAACTTAAACCTGATATATATGACCATCAAGAATACGAATTTAACGCGATATCACACAGCTCTTTTCCAGGTCTACAGTCATGGTATGGATCCATCACTATTGACCACACACTCTACTAATATGCATGAGCCTAATATTTTCCCTTTGGTACTTATTTTCCTTTCTTAGAAACCACACACTTTTTTCCCCTTTTCACTCGATCCACTTTTGCTGCTCAAGAGAACAGGGTGAAAGCCTTTAAAATGTCCACAACAGCTCCTATGCTGGTGGTAACTGAGACCAATGTTCGTCCAACAAAAAGGCCAGATGGAGTAAGTTTGTTTTTCAAATAAATGTGAAATGTCCCACTTTCTCGCAATTCAGTATGGCTGTCAAATGAATATTATTCTTAAATTGTCCTCAGCTCATGAAATTGAGCAACTGTCACCATAGATGTTCTTCTTAATCATATGTAGCATCTGCAAGTGCATTGCTCCATTCAGATGCAACAACTGAAAGCAAGAGTTTAACTAACTAATGCAGTCCAAAGTGCATTCAAGAAATAGTAGCCTACTACAACACTATGAAATAAGATAAAGCTTAGCTTATATATGTATATATGTCTTTTGATAACTCAAGGTTTATAGCTAAGCCTTTAAGTAGAGCACCTAAATGATCCTAAAAGGTGCATTTAGACCCTCCGATCCTGCATGCACCAGGAAACACCATGGGGGGTGACCGTAGGAAGAATCGAACTTGAAGATTGTCATCACAAGTATATGCATCTATATATATATATACATATATGAAAGTGTGAATGAAAAATGACTACTAATTCGCACTTTTCAAAGTAACTGATGGGATATCAGGTGGGAAAGCTTCTGATAACCTAGGCTGGGAATCCATTTTAGCTGTTGCTAACTGAATTGAATGAGATTCACAAATAAAATCTGCCAAAGGGTTCAAACTTGTATCTCTATAACTATATATTATATTGTCCTTACTTCTGATCTTGTTGGCTTCTTTCAAGTTAGTAACGGATTGAGACTAGGGAAGACAAATATTATGCATTTAAAAAACAGAATGTCAGAACACACAAGTCAAAATACATCGTAAAAGCACGTAAACCATATATATGTCAAGCATCTTAAATCTATTTTCAGTATTGCTAAATGAATATCTACTAACCAATACTAAGAAATCCTGTCCAACTGCTATCAACCCTGCCTAGGGAGCTGTTAAGCTTTGCTAAGTGGTAGTGCCTGCGCAGGTATTTTTAGATCCACCGGGGGTGTGAAGTTTACTGCTATATTATTTATCCGAGCTTACTCATTAATAACACTGATCTACTCTATTCCGAGTGCTCATTTGGTTTGAGCTTTGATTTGTTCCTAGAATCCTAAATTGAAAACTTCACACTAGGAGTCTCTTATGGGTCATGTCAAAAGGTTGAATCATAAGTTGATGAGGCTCAATCTTTCCATGTGAAATTCCCATTTTTGATTACAGGAACAAAAAAAAAACCTCGAACCAAACAAGCACCAAGAGTCATCGATTGCAACCTAAGAGTAATCGATTGCGAGTTGCAACCCCTTGATTGAGAAAATCATTTTTAGAGCTTCTAATAAACCACCTATATTATGTTATGAAGGAGACTAACTCGTAGCTAATCAATGTTTTAAAAGGCACAAGGCGGGTTTGAGGTGTTTTGCTCAAGCTAGGCGAGGCGAGGCGTAGGCCTCATTTTTTATTTTAATTTTTCCCTAATAAAAACTCACAAAAATATAAATAATATTGCACAAATAATATTACACTATATACCAAAATTTTAACTAAATGTTTAATTTTTGTTGGTATAAGAATGCTAAAAATATTTCAAGATACGTCAAAAAACTAATTAAATAAACTTAAATAACATTATCACTTTTCATAATATTAAATGTCATTCAAAAAAGAAACAATTATTGAATGAAAATAGTATTGAATCAAATGCTACACAAATGAATGAAGTTATTTAATTGTTATTTATTCCCTAAATATTAGAGAATTAATTTTTTTTTAAATAAAATATAAAGTATATTATACATGAGGATAGTACTTTATTATAGATTTATACATGAGGATAGTACTTTATTATAAATTTGAATTACGTAATTCAATTTAATAATAGAGTAGTTATAATTATTATAGATAGATGCAATTGCAATAATAATAAAATTATAAATAAAAAAACTTAAAACTTCATAAGAAGTAATCTATAATTTAAATTTATAATAAAGTAATTATAATTATTACTTAATTAGATAGATAGATGTAATTGCAATAATATTAAAATTATAAATAAAAGAAACCTAAACTTCATAAGAAGTATCCAGAAGCTTTGGGACTTAAAGGTAAAGTGCAAGGATAAGAGAAGAATTTGAAAGAAAACAGGAACGAAGAAAGAAGAACGATATCTGATGAAAGGTCCGAAGAAAATTGCGTTGCTAGGGTTTTTTGTAGGCCACCGTTCTCTTCTGTCATCTCAGGTCTCCACAGGTTCTCATCTCTCTATGATCTAAAACAACGATAAGGGTTTGGGTTTTTTTGGCTTCTAATTCTTCTCCTTTTTGTCAAAACAGACCAAAACGACACAGTTTTTTCAGGCCAACGCCTCATGAGCCTCGCCACGAAGCATGCGCCTCACTCCCCTGAGCCGTAAGACTCAAAATTCCCCAAAAAAAATACGCCTTGGAACTTTTTCTTGCCGCCTCGCCTCGAGCGCCTTTTAAAACACTGTTGCTAATGCCATTCTTTTCAGTGTGAAGGTTTACTAGAGCAAAGATCTCCCATCACCTAATAAAACATTTGACGATACAATGAACCAACTGTGTGCTAAGTCCCTATGCCTAAGAAAAGGACAACAATACCTGTTCTTTCCTCTTGACCTTAATCTGATCTTTAATGTAACAACAAAGCAATCTCCAGTTTTTTAATCTAAAAGAATGTTAAAGAAGACCTATGTTACATCAATCCACTAAACCAAGAGACTGACCAGACCTAATTTGCCAAGGAAGTTTCAAAAATCACCAAGCCATCATAACATTTTTCCACATCAGAACAATGTATTGTACTCATCCTTGATGCACCTCTTTTTTAAATGGAAAACAAATAAAATTTATTATGATCAATGGAAATGTTCACACGAAGAAAAGATACCCTCCTCTCTCATAAAAGAGAAACAAGAAAGTAAGAGAACACCAAAAATGATTGCTAGGACAACATTATTAACCGAAACACTAGTTACACGAACTCACTAGATCAAGGAACAAGGAGATCCTACTTTTCTCAAAGGCCAACTCAAACAAGCAATCATAATATTTTCCACAAAATTTGTTAGCAATTTAAACAAGAGAAGACCAGTGATCGAATTCATGTCTATGAATAATCTAATAGCTAACCTCTCTACAAACCCTGTATTTGTGCATGTATATATATGAGCAAAACATAGTATACTCCTCCATGTCGCATCTAGTACTCTTTCAATTTTCTCACAAAGAAAACATGATAATAATATCCTTCCAAGACAGGCAATATGCAAGATATTAATAATCATAATATCTCATCTAGACTGTTCCGCTTTTCTCACAAAGAAAACATGATAATAATAATAATATCCTTCTGAGACACAGGTAACATGCAAGATATTAACGAACCCCTCCACAACTTTATATAGCTAAAATAAAAAATTATTTATTTTAGCTTGGCAAATGTTGATGTGAACTATTGTCCTGCTATAAGGTATTCCAAATAATAATAAAAATGATATAACCAATTAATTTAAACTAGAAGTCTCAAATCCATGTGTACGCCTAAGGTCTGGATGAATCTAGTAATTCTAATTTCGGAATTAACAAGAAATGTAGCGCTTATGAAAAATTGATAACAGAAGGTAACTTTTATTGCTGTAACCTTAAAAAGAGTTATATTAGGATCAAGAAAACAGTTCTCTTCCCTTTTCCTTCTATTGGTTCCAATGGAAAGAAGTGCCATATGATATGCACACTGTCCCTCTAAAGCTCATGTACAAGTAATAACTTGAAAACAGAAATTGAAACCCAGATATATCTTCTCTAGCATAGGAAAAGATATTTCATTTACTATCATGATTCCCTGCTGCTGAAAGCTTGAGCTGAAACTCGCAACACAGTACACAGACCACAATGTCAACAAAAAGCATGAAAGGTAACATAACATTTGAAGCATAATATCTGATATTCATTTGTTTTAACATCAAGGCTACCACACAAATTCAGGAAGTATTACCTAATGTTTCTAAGATAGAGAAAAGTTTTAGCTACGCACGTGTGTGTATCTCATTAAGCAAAAGGAAATTTAAGAAGAATGCTTAGTACTCTACCAATTGTGCTTGGCATTTGCTTCCTTCCTCAATTTGGTTTTCCAATCTAGCACAACCCTGGGACATAAAATCCAACTCAAATGAGACGTCCTATAGGATTGAGTTTAATTTTATTTACTATTTCACTAAAGGAACTAAGAAACTAGATTGTGTGATAATTATTTCCAAGGAATATAAATTCACCCAATATGTATGTTGAAAGAAGCCATTCAAAGCGTATTGAAAGATTAAAATTATATGCTTATATGCCAATAGAAGAATACTTCAACACTAGATACAGAAGACAAACAATCAAGCAAAGGGAATATTGAAACTTGACCGTTCTAGAGTTCTTCATTCACTTTCATTCCATGCTAATGGTTACCCTTAACTTCAACCTCTTCTTTAGGCAAAAGGGATGCTCCCTTGCCAAGATCTTCATGCCTCCTCAAGCCTGCATTTAACCCCTCGAGTAAGGCTAAGCTCTCCATGTAAGTAACAACGTAGAACAGGCCTATCTTCTCATGTACTCGAAGCCTTTTGATTTGTTTACTGTTGGGATCATAAGAAATCAAATTCCCATCAGCATAATAATAAGGTGTAGATCCACGGGATGGGGCCATTACGATATCACCATTCTCTCTGAAGAAATATTCTCTCGCGAAATTCACTTGGTTTAGATCAATGGTGAACTGTTTTGACCAAGATTTTTCTACCCCGTACTCTTTCATCACCCATATGTAACAAGAAATTTCATCCTTTGGTTTATGTATCAATGAAAGCAATTCTCCATATACCGCAACACGCATCTCCCAATCCCAATAATGTTCTACGCAAGGTGGAAGCATCATAGCACCTAGTTGCTCACTTTTCATGTCAAATGAGACAATCAATTGACTAGTTTTACGTTTGCCTTTGTTCCGAACAGTTCCAAACCAATGAACCACACCATTCAAAAATGCCTGTGGACCACACTGCATAATAACACAAGAAAACTTCCCAACACTAATTTTTCGCCAAGAGCCCGTGCTAAGCTCATAAATCTCCACCTCTGGGGGAACTGTAATTCCACCACCTTGTTCTTCTCGTAGGAGATGCACAACCCTAACAACCTTGTAGTCATTAGCGTTGAATCCAAACCCAACAGTATGCATATAAGCACCGTGCGACGAAGAGGTAACAATGGGCCTTGGAAGGGTAACGAATTTTCGAATGGATGGGTTCCATAAGTACATAGTTTTAGTACCACACACTCTATCATCAGAAAATAACACCAATCCATTACAACTACCGACTATCCTGAGATACCCGGTAAAGCTACTATAAGGAAAATCGAATTTCGCATACTCATCGAACGTTTCATCATCCCAGTGTACAGAAAAATGCTCTTTGCCTGATTGATCATTATCTATCCCGGTCCTAGCTTTTTCAACTGATTCCCTAATCAATAACCTACTTTCCTTTTTTGCAATGGAGAGATTGAGATGTGTGTTTCTGAAATTGGGGGAAGTGATAAGAGCATACCATGATTTGCAAACTGTTATGCATTGCACGATATTCTTAAGCGGTAGCCTCGTGAGGATATCGATCAAGGCATCTTGAGGCAGATAATCCGACATTTCCTTCTTCTATTTCTTCTTCTCCGGTGTCCTTGAAAACCCTAAGAAGAAAGTTTCCACAGCAAAAACCATATACCGAGCTAGTGTTAGGTAGGATGGCGATTTTCAGATACCGAGCTATATGAAAATAAAATTCCGAGTTCGCGATATTTTTAGTTAATACAAATACGACCCGTCTCACTAAACGATAAATATAATTATAATTTTTATTTTTAATAAATATAACTTAACACAAATAAAAATAATATTTTTTTATTTTACTTAAATACAATTAAATATAATTAACACAACATGACATTGTGTTGAAAACTATAGACATGAAAATGATAACAACACGATTTTTGTTTTCAATTTTGTGTCAAATTTGTTTTGTGATGTATTTTCGCGTTCCTTGTAAAATTGTTACCCTTAGTGTTAGGCACCACTCATCTTGCTAGACGACAAATACAATTATAATTCTTACTTGTAATAAATGCATCTTAACACGAATAAAAATAAAAAAAATTTATTTTACTTGAATGCAATTAGATATAATTAACACAACATAAATCACAACATGACATCGTGTTGAAAACTATGGACATTAAAATGATACCAACACGATTTTTGTTTTCAATTTTGTGTCAAATTTGTTTTGTGATGCATTTTCGTGTTACTTCTAAAATTATTACCCCTAGTGTTAGGCACCAAAAAAAAATATTGACTTATATCGATGTATGATAAAACCAAATAAAAAATAGTATGTATTTATTTAATCGCACAAGGTAGCAGTAGAAACTGAGAGTGCCCTGTAGTCCTGCAACTGTTGAAAAAGTGATACGAGACAAGCGAAGCAGCATATACAGTTGTACACATAGTGGTGTTGATTGGTTGAGTTTTTAAGAAATATTTTAGGCGTATTTTTTAATTTTTTTTTTTTTAAATTGTGTTTGGTTCTTTCATTTTAAAAACTTCATTTGATAAAAAAGAATATTTTTTATTTATTTCTTACTTTTTATTTTAGAAAAATTTTAAGACATGAATTAAAAAAAATTTGTAAAATTTTAAAAACTAAGAGTGTACCATACACAAATTGAATTAAAAAATAATTTTAAAGATCTTTACTTAAAATATAAATTTTAAATTAAACATTTAAAAACTTCAACCAGATAGAACTAGGTACTGTTCGTGCTGAAGACCTGAAGCACATTGAAACTCCTCTTTTTTTATCACAAAAAAAAAAAAAAAAAAAGGAGGTTGACTATGGCTGAATTTGACACGAATTATAATTTTAAATGAATTACGTCAAATTTGTCAAAGAATCTAAAAAATAATGATTTTTGTAAAGAATTTAATTTCAAGTTAAAAAAAATTATATATTAAAATCATAAAATTCGATATTTTGCTATAAAAAATTATATTAAATTACAATTTTTTTTATTTAAAGTTATGATTTAATTGGTTTAATTAAGTTTTGTATTAACATGATTTAAGTGTAAATTTGGAGTTAGAATGCAAAAATTAGTGAGGGTGCAAGGGATAAATCTTGAGGAGAGAGAAAAATGAGAATTGTGGATAAGTCTTGGAGGAATTTGCAAATTGGACTAGGAATCAACAAGAATTATTCATATTATTTACCATCTCATTTAGAATTTTGTGCGTGTTTGAAGAAAAGCTTAGGATCTTGCTGGTCAAATCATCAAACTCCATTTCTAGCTTGTGATTCTTGAGGTAGGGGTTCCTTTGTGTTCCTTTGTGAATGATTAAGCTTAAATTTTGAATTTATATAAGTTTTAACTTATGCATGTGATATTTTTAGATTGATATATGTATGTACATGCGTAACGGCTAGAATTACTCAAGAAAATGTGATAATTGAACTATAATTATGAGAGAAATAGTTAATGGTGTTGGAGCTTTTATGTATTTGAAAAAATGGGAGAAGAAAAAAAAAATAAAGTAAGCATTCATGTGTTTTTTCTAAGTCACATAAGAGAGAAATAAAACCATTCATGGGCTTGCATAACGAAGAATCTGGCTAAGGGTTTGAGCCCTCTAGGCATAAAACTTTTGTGCTATTGGGTGATGACTTTGATGGTATGGTTCACCGCACACACATACCAAACCAATCAAAACAAGGCTTGGGTATACTATTATCGTTTTGGAGAAAATTCATTTGAAAAATTGTATTTGTTAAAAATAAAATTATTTTTTGAATTTTGAAATATAAAATTAAAATGGCTTTTTGACTCAGTGTTTTTTGCCGTTGTTTTGGATAGCTCCTTCTCTTCCTCAACGCAACGGAAGAGTTTTTCTCTTCTTTAAAATTTTGTCTTCTGCTTCCTTAAAAAAATAAACGAAAAAAATCTCAATTGTTCTTTACCTTCTAAAGTTTAAAAAAAATCCCCGAATTTTTTTTTGCCTTCCCCAAGTTAAATAGGGAGTTAGCTTTCCGATTTTCCACTGTGTAAGGGAAATCGAGACAATGGGAATAATCTAAGTTGCTGTATCATAGGGACGGTGTAGCCATTGAGAATTGTTAGCACAAAGACCGAACAGAGCTGTTAAGCGTTTTAAACTAAACAACCTAATTCGCGACTCAACCCGGTGTTTCCCGATCGTTATTTTTTTGGTAAGATTGTTCTATTCGTATTTTTCAGTTCTAGTATAAATAGATGGATCATAAAAGATAAAGAAACTACAAAACAAAGCTATGCATGTATATAATCCACTTACTTTCTAATTTAATAACCTTGTGTATGACATGAATTTGGTGTAATTTACCTCATCACTTGGGATTCATTTTAACTTAGTGAAAGATTTAGTAATTCTTGCATTAATATAACATCTCTTTGTGTACAAGCATGCATAAACAAGTTTCTACAGTGTCAACCCGAATTACAGCATCGACGCACACAACACTATGTGGGACTCTTAAAACTCTATCAGCTTTATGAAAATATTCCTATCATGTTTCTATGAGAAGTTTTAAGACCTATATCACCATTATGGATCAATTATTCGGCTATATATCTCTTGGGAGTTTGTTGTATTGGAGATCATGTGCTTGCTAGTATTAAATAAGTAGGAATTGGTGCCATTTGGTTGAAAATCTCTAAATCTCCGGAGGATAGTAAAGAGGGTTGTCTAGAGCGAGCTATGAATAGCCCGAGAATCTAGACTCGATAAGGCACAATAATTATATATATGGTGCAACATTGTGGTTCCTTTTAACCGTCTTCGTGATTATATTATATTATATTCGATCTCATCTATGTCTCTGTGGACATTCATATCGACAACTTTCATATTCATGATGACGATAAATACTATTATACTATTGCAGTGGTTGTGGACCCGAACTTCTTCAAGAAGATGGGTTAACATGGTGATCGAGACTCAAGTGATATTGCATATGCATAGCATATATATTATTAGTGTTACGTATTATATAGTGAATATTTACTTTGTGGTAGAATTAATACAGCAGTTGAAAAGATTTATATTGTATAATTTATTTTTTAAACTGTACCTTATTCCCTACTGAGCATTTTGCTTGCCGTGTTTTTAAATGAAAAAAAAATCAGGTTACAAGGATATAGTCGATCAACAAGAGGCAGGGTCTAGGATGCATTAGAGCCTCTAATACAAACATTATGATTTTGTTGTGCATGTGTATATATTTAGGCTAACCCCTGGGTAGCCTGTCATGTGTTGTTTTACTTTACCACCAATATTGTAACCCTTAATATCGTATAAATTAAAAACTTTGTGACAACTTTGTGGTACTTGGCGGACACGTATGAGTATGTTACATATACTTATTTAATTTTGTGCTTTGTGTTTTTTTGATAAATCTCAACTCGTCATAGATAAATCTATGATGGGTTAGTAACATCTCCCGCCTTAATAACGTTGCTCAATTACGTTAATTAAGGTATGGGCATTACATGTGATAATTTTAATTTTTTAAATGTTTGATGTGAGAAAGAGAGATCGAGTGTAAGGCCATCTTCATTGCACATGTCAAAATTGTGAGTATAGCATTTTAAAATAAAAAATTGCTCCACAAAAATGTAAAAATTATACTAGGTAAAACACTGTGTATAAAACATTGTGTATTGTCCAGGCTTAATTGCTTCGGCAAGACATAGTATATTGTCCAAAGGTTGAATCCTTTGGGCAATACGCTGTGTTTCCGCCGAACTTTTTAAAAATAAAATAAAATTGCATAGGACGATACATAGTGTATCATCCAAGGAGGCTTGTCAGACTTAGGTGATACACTGTGTATCGCCTAAGCTAAAAGTTTGTCAATAAGCATAAATGATACCACCCTTATTTTATTGTACAATACGCAAATGTCACTCTTTTACAAGCGACTGGGATCAAACCTAAGACATATTGCTTAAAGAACTTGAACCCCTTACTACTTCAAGCCAACTCATGTTGGTTACACATGTCACTCTAATATATCTAACTTTATTAAAAATTATATTATAAAAATGTTGGGTGGCTTGGTGGGTAGGTATGAACTTCATAAACTAACATCTGAGAATTGTTTAGTGAAAAATAAGTCTGCAAGGAAAAATGAGCAATTCAAATGTTTATCTTGCATGCATAAGAACATGCTATTCATTTTAAAAAACAAAAGGAAAAAAAAACATTTGGGACTAAAAATATCAAACAATTTAACTATTATGTTTTGTTTCGACGATAATTTGGTAGATTGTGCTTCTTTTTAAGTATAAATTAAGTGTACACTTGTTCTTAGTTATCTTCCATTTAATTAAAAAGGAGAAAGAGAAAGTGACAAGAATTAGCTTTTAATTGTTAGACACAGTAAAAAAGTTAAAAATAAAAATTCCTGGGAAAAGGTTCAAACTATACCGATATAAAATTAAAAACATTTATACCATCTATAATTTTTTCTCAAATTTATAATTCATTGATTCGACCGTTAATAAGCCATTTTTATTATAATTATCAAACATGCAAAATTTCAAATCAATCATAAATTTATAAGTATTTAATCACCATATTTAATTTTTGTAAGGCTTATAATTTGATAAGGGACTTCTACATGATTAACTTAATGTTTGGCATGCATCTTTAATATATACTAACGACTTAATTCAACGGCTAAATTGATAAATTGTGAAGTCGATAAAAAATTATTAACGGATCAGTGTAAAATTTCTTTTTTTGGTGTAACATAATTTTTTTTCTCCAATTTTGAGATATCACAAACTTGATTTTAGGAACAATACTAAATTTATTAAAAAGAAATTAAAATTATATTATAAACGGAAGGAGTATAAGATCAAATAATGGAATTAGAACCTTAGTTAAAAGCAAATGTGATATTGTAATATCATATTGTCTCAAGGTTTGTAATTTGTCCCTTCTTCTATCCTTTAATATATGCGTCTCAAAAGCAATGCCACTTTAACTTTACTTTTTAGGAAAACACTAATTTCAAGCCAGTGATAATGATTGTGAAATTTGATACATTAATTATATTTTAAGAAGAAATGATATCATCAATTTTATTTTATTGTTTGAAGGTCACCAGAAACGAGCGACAAGATCAAAACATTGTTATGAAGCTTCATAACAATGGCTCTGCAAACACGCCTAAAGCGCTGTGAAGACCACCTAGCGCTTAGGCGGGGATTTGTAGAGCCATTGTTATGAAGCTTACCCCTACAAAATGTTACTAATTATTCGGGCTTGATTATTAATAACTCTACTCTTTTCTACTAAAACTAGTTGATTTCAACCCCTTCATTGAGAAAATCATTTTTACACCACCCCCTAAATCACCTTATATATATGCTATGCTAGCAGACTTTACTCATTGCTAAAGACATTCTTTTGAGTGTGATTGTCTACTAGAATAAAGTTCTCCCATGATTCCCATCACCTAAGAAAGTATTTGACAACGCAATGAACTTATTGTGTGCTATGTTTCCCTCGAGTGGTCAGATTCAGGAACAGACACTGCAACTCGCAGCTCGAAAAAAAGTCCCTAGGCCTAAGGAAGGAGAGTTGGGCATCATATGCCTCTAACCACATCGAAGTCGAATAAATCAGCTACTCTTAATGACATATACACCTTAATACAAGTGTGCAGGTTAGCTTAGTCGTAGAAAACGTAGACCTAAAGCTGGAGCATCCAAGTTCGAGTCCCACTAACCACCCTCAGTAGGAATGGTTGCACCACTTATCCTCATTGTTTCCCTCTCCTTCTTTGCTATATTCCTTAATATTGTTTCATAAAGCGAGCGCCATTAAAGTATCCATTACCCAATCCAAACGTTAAAAATAATAATAATAAGAGAAAAAGAAAGAAGCTGACATAACATTTTTAATACTCCCTTAAATTAAGAGTCCCAATTTCCTTCTTGGCCCATCTTAAATTAAGCGTCCCATTTCCCTTTTTTAGGTCTTAATGAACTAACCCGTTCTCGCAATGATAAATAAGTTTCTCAAAGGCCAGCGCAAATGATTATACTGGCATCGCTACATATTAATCACCTAGAATATTATATTGGCAGACTAATCATTAATCATTACTAGATCAAAGCTCTCTAATCACCTAAGGAAGTGTTGAAGACAATGAACCAATTGTGTCCGAGACATTGGTTATATCAACACATTAGACTAGGGAATAACATACCCTAAATTTCTCAAAGGCCAGCGTAAAAATTACTTAGGAACCATAATATCTTTTCTGCACTAAAATATCAGAGCAATGCAATGCATCACACAGTCTAATCTTGTAACTTTTGCATGTAAGTCAATAATCCAATAGACGAACTCGGTATGCATATGAACAAACAATCTGTATTTGTACATCAATAAAAATGAGGAGAAACAAAACCTACTGCTCCATATTGTTACTAATCTTGCACTGCTCTCACACTAGCAAAAGCTTTAATCAATGCATCCTACTACTAATACATGTAATATGTATACAAGCAAATAATTAATCCTAACATGAATTTATACAACTAAAATGAACATTTTACATGGGTAATGTATTTATCATTTGGTGAAATTTGTTAGCATTAGATGTGGAAACACCCTTGGCAAGAACAATATATCAGCTGAGGGTTAAAGAAGGAAACACCCCCACTTTATTTCCAATACCTCTCACAATAACCTCCAAAAAGTTTTGCCCCAAAAAGATTTGTTAATAAGGGAACCAAGAATAAAGAAAGAGATACCACAAAGTTACTTTTGTTCCGCGATTACCAAGGGCAAAGCCAGGATTTTTTTAAAAGGGAGCAAGTTTAATACCAATGTCACTTTTTATAAATAAAAGAAAAAAAAATCTAGTACTAATATTATTTTTTGTTCAAGATTGGGGGGTTGGGGGGGAGGGGACAGGGGGTGTGTGGAAGATTAATATTATTAGTATTTTTAAAAAACTAAAGTGGGGCCAAACTTAATTAATACGCATATATTTGTAATTTTTTTGAAGCAACTTTAGGGGTGAAATTCCACCCCAACTATTACTTTCTAACAATGAATGAAAAATACGTTATGGATCAACAAGACTTTATCTCCTTCTGCTTTAAATGGTTCTAATGAATTAAGCGCCATTATGTAACGCAATGCCATCAATTCACTAAACTGATAAACAAAGCAAATATATGTTAGTAATGGCTATGCAAAAGAGATGGAACAGTCGAGAGTGAAGGGAAGGCAGGGGTTCTTATCGAAGTCCATGGAAATTCATATCAAAAGGCCTTCATTTATTCCTCATATCAAAAGGCCTTCATTTATTCCTCATATCAAAAGGGCTTCATTTATTCCTCCAAAATGTTAGTGTTAGGGTGGTTAGGGGGAATAGAGTTCAATTTTTTTCGATTCTGGGAGGACGTTTGGATTGGGGATTTATCCTTTTCGGTTCGTTTCCCTTGTCTTCAACCCACGATTCTTATATAGTCATTGGTGTCAAGGGATCCTGTCCACTCAAGTTCTTGGAATTTGGGCTTTTGCAGGAATTTAAATGATCTTGTGTTCAATGAATTTGTTTCTTTCATGAGCTTAATTGAGAATTTGTGCTTCAAGTTGATGGGGTTCATTATAGGGTTTGGCTAAATTTTTCAGGTTGTTTTTCTTGTCATTCTTTCTTTAATTTCTTTTTAAAGTCAGTGCCCAATGCCGTGGATGAAAATTAGAAATTTATTTTGGAAGATGGTATTCCTTTAAAAGTCAAAGTTTTGGTTTTGGTGGCTTTTAAGAGGAAGCTAACTCCATGTGATTTGCTCAAAAGAGGAGACCTTCTGAGTGTTTATCTCCTTATCGGTGTATTGTTTGTAAATCAACACAGAGTAGGAGAGGAATTGATCATCTGTTCTTACACTGTTCCTCTACCTCTTTTATTCGGCATAAAGTGTTTAATATTTTTCAAGTGCAAGGTGCAGTTCCGGGAAACTGGAAGGGATTTTGGAAGGTGGTTTGGTTTCCCCCAGTCATAAAGAAAGGCTCAAAGTGCTATGGAGATGTGTATTCATGGCAGAAGAATGGTGCATTTGGATGCAAAGAAACGCTTGAATTTTTGAAGAGGATTGCGATAAGGAAGGCATTTGGGATCGGGTGCTTTATATGTCATCTCTGTGGGCGTCTCTTTCCAAGGAATTTTCTGGCTTGGAAGTCAATAACATTATGAGAGATTGGGCTGAGATATGCTAATATTGATTTTTCTGTTTTGGGATATGCTTATTTGGTTTTTGTGTTTCCGGAAGCTGTTTGTGTTAGTTGTTCTTTTTGGTTCTTCATTGGGGACATCTTATCCCCTTTATATACATCCTTTTCAGATTGCAATAATATCTTATGTTTTTTTATAATAATAATAAAAAAAAAGGCCATGAGAAAGGAAATTGAATTGATTACGTTTATTAACTATCAGCACATAACACCGCAACAAACGACTGGGCTAGGCATTTGTGTACAAAAGACAGAAGCACATGAGTGTACAAAAGAGGGGTAAGAACGGGAAGATAAGCTTGGGTTGAAATTGATTCGAAACATTAATTACCGAACCATGTCATCACCAGAGTCAAGAAATCCATTATACTTATATACTACATAAATATATATGAAGGATCTTAAGAAAACCAATCTTTTGGTCCTTAAATGCAAACCAACCATTTTGAGGGGAGTAAACGGATGAATTTTTTTATGAAACTTGGTGAATATGATCTCCATGACTAGCAGATCATCTCCACCAAATTTCAACAAAAAATTAAACTAGAAAGTGAGCTAGCTAAACATCTAAACGGCCAGAAATATGTATATATATATATATCAATTTTTTAGTTAACCCAATTTCCAGTTGAATTTTTCATTCAACTTTGAACATAAAATACAAAATTATGCTACTCAATATTGACGGGAAAAAAACCAACAAACTTGTAGTCTGAGGATGTACTCTCTCGTCCTTGTAACAAGTAGGTCAAGATTCAATCCTCATGGACAAGGTTATCAATGCTTTAATAGTGGTGGAAGTATTTGTGAATGATGTGTGCTCAAAACTCCATCACTTCCCCCTTCCACTCCCGGGTAGAAGTAGGAACTTTACGTTTGTGGATGAAATCCCTTGAGAAGGGTTAGAATAGCAGTTTTTGCTCTTTGGGAGATGCCAAATAAATGACTAGTTGAATCGAGATTTTGAGCATATAGACTCCACTAGCACGTCAAGAGCACCGGCTAAGGGTGGTTAGTTGAGCAACTCAAGTGAACCGCCCATTATGAGTTCCAACAAAGCAAATTTAATCACTAGTAGAGCCGTAGATTCATCTCTTATATGAAAAAACATGTAAAGGATCATTCTTCATTTTCCTTTCTTACAAATCAAACACTCTTTTCTTACACTTCCACTTACTCTACTGTTCTTGCTCTGAAAGAACAAGGTGAAAACCTTAAAGTCATTCTAGTGGTAACTAAGGAAAATACATCATAAAGCATGTAAGCATATATGTATCAAGCATCTAGGTGGGGACTAGGCGGCTAGGGAGAGGCGTTTGATTATTTATTTTTAGAAATATGATACTACAAAAAATCTAAATTTGCTTCAAAAAAAATGAAGATTTTATTAATTGAACATTCCTCATAATTTGAGTCTTGCTAAAAAATTGAGGGAGAACATGCTACATCATTAAACGAAACGACATTGTTTACGTCAACTCAATAGAGAAAAGGGTTTTCTTCCCTTTTCCTTTTATTGGTCCACAAATGGAAACAAGTGCCATATGATCTGCACACTCCCCCTCCAAAAGCTCTTTTAACTATATATATATATGTGTGTGTGTGTGCGTGTATATCATTACATAAAAAGCAACCAAAGAAGGAAGGGTCATTACTATTCAATTTAGTGTTCCAATCTAGCCACAACCCTGAGGCACAAAAATCCAACTCAGATGAGATGTCACATGAAGAAAGAGGTTAATTCTATTTACTATTTCATTAGAGGAAATTAAAAAAATATAAAAAAATAAACCCCTAGATTTGCTTCACATTATTTCGATGTACTATAAATTCACCCCAAAATGTACATTCAAAGATGCTATTCAAAGCAACTGATTATTGCAACATCAAATCTATGAGCCCATTATCTCAATACAAGAATAATTCAACAATATTAGATAAGATACAAAATAAGGGAATATCGAAACTTACCTGTTTTTGGCATTCTTCTTCACTTTTATTTCAAGCTATTTGTTACCCTTAATTTTATCCTCTTCTTTAGGCAAAAGGGATGCTATCTTGCCATAATTTTCAGACCTTCCCAAGACTCTATTTAATCCCTCGAGCAACAGTAAGCTCTCCATGTAAGTAATGACATAAAAAACACCAGCGTTCTCATGTATTCCAAGATTGTTGATTTGCTTAATTTTGGGATCATAAGAAACCAAATTTGTAGGAGCATGACGATAAGGCCTAAATCCACGGCTAGGTGCCATTAAGATATCACCATTCTCTCTAAAGAAATATTGCCTTGTGAAATCCACTTGCTTTAGATCAATCGCGAACTGTTTTGTCCAAGATTCTGCTACGCCATACTCTTTCATCACCTAAATGTTACAAGAATCCTCATCACTCGGTTTATGTATCAATGAAAGCAATTCTGCATGTACTGCAACACGCATGTCACTATGCCAGTCCCAGTCCCAGTCATGCTGTACAGAAGCCGGGACCATCATATCACGTAATGCCTCATTTTTCATGTCGAATGAAACAATTAAATGACTAATATTACCTTCGCCATTGTTTGGATTATATCCAAGCCAGTGGACAGCACCGTTCAAAAATGCCTGGGGAGTAGACTCCTTAACAACACACGGGAAGTCCCCGGCACTAATTCTTCGCCAAGAACCCGTGCTTAGCTCATAAAGCTTTACCTCTGGCGAAACTTTGATATTTAGACCTGGTAAGAGATGTACAACCCTCACAACCTTGTAGTCGTTTGTTGCAGCTTCGAATCCGCATCCAAGAGAATGTATAGAAGCACCATGTGAGATATAGTTAATGCTGGGATATGGAAGGGTGATGAATTTTTGAATCGACGGATTCCACAAAAACATGAATAGAGTATCACCCAATTTATCATCAGAAAATAACACCAGTCCATTACAACTACTGACTATCCGAAGAACCCCACTTATACTAGAACATGGGAAAATGAATTCAGCATACTCATCAAATGTTTGATTATCCCAGTACACAGAATAGTGCTCTTTCCCAAACTGATCTAACCCAGTTTTTTTAACTGAATCCCTAATCATTAGCCGGGTTTCTTTCTTGGTAATTGATCGATTGAGGTGTGTGTTTATGAAATTAGGGCAAGTGATAAGAGCATACCATGATTTGCAGAATAAGCGTGCACTGCAGGATATTCTTGATTGGTAACCTTGTTAGGATTTCGATCCACACATCTGGTGGCAGATAATCCCACATTTGCTTCACTTCCTTCTTCTTTGTCATTAAAACCCTAATTTCTCGATCAAGAACCATGGGCTCAAAAGTCAAAACCCTTGGTTTTTCTTAAAACCCTCCGCCTGTGAAGGCGTGTTTGACCTGTGGGATTGGTCCAGTGTTCATCACCTCCGGTAACTGACGATTTATTTAACCGAGATTTTATATTCAAATCCTTTTAAGTTTTAAGTATAGTTGATAAAAAAAAGTGTCGTTTACTTGTTTAGTTTTTCGAATTTTCATTGTTTATTTTATTTATACATATCAATTTTTTATTGTATCTACTTTCAAATTGATTTTATTGTTAAAATTTTATAGAGATGAACGACTTATTATCGAAATTACCTTAACTAAATTTAATAAAAAATTTCATCTATCTTAACCTTTGAAAAATGGGTGGCAATGAGGGAAAGGGGTAATGGAATCAACTTTGTGGAATACGAGAAAAAAAAAGTTGTTGAATTCATTAATTTCATGTTTTTGAAGACACATCTAAAATCAATTGGTTATGTATTTATTATTGGGAACACAGCAAAACTAACCAGTTTGAGATCGACCTTTATGTGGGTCAGAGAGGTACCCTACATCAACAAAACCAACCAAAATATCATTTAGGGTTTTAATATAGAAGCTAACATTTTCAACATCAACATTTGCTTTATAAATTGTCGTGTCATCTGCAATTCCTTTTACCTCTCTGTAAGGAAATAACAGTCTCAAGTCAATGATTCCTTTTAGATATCGAAAAATATTCTTGATACCGTTCTAGTGATGCTGCGATGGCGCTAAACTAAATCTAACTAACAAGTTCACTGAGAATGCTATGTCTGGTCGAGTACATTGAAGCCAAGTACAATAATGTGCCTATTGCACTTAGATAAAGAATTTCAGCTCCCAATACTTCTTCGTCATCTTCCTTTGGACGAAATAGATCTTTTCTTAGGATCCAAACTTCGACATATCATGGGAGTGTTAGCAAGATGCGTTTTTTCCATGTTGAATTGCCTGAGCATCTTTTGGACATATGCAGACTGGTGGATTAATATTCTACAAACTCGATGTTCTAGTTCAAGACGACATAATCGAGTTTTTCCAAGATCCTTCATCTCAAATTCGGATTGCAGGTAACTAGTGGTTTCTCTTATTTCATTAAGAGTACCTATTATGTTCATGTCATTAACATATACGGCTACAATTGCGAATCCGGAAACTTGTTTTCTTTATGAATACGCTGAGGGCATAATTCGTCGTTCGTATATCCCTTTCCAATCAAGTAGTCACTTAGACGGGTATACCACATCCGTCCAGATTGCTTTAATATGTAAAATGAGCGTTTCAACCTAACTGCAAACGCACTCTGTGGTTTAGAGTCACTTGACTTGGGTAATGTAAGGCCATCAGGCACTTTCATTTATATCTCTGAATCAAGATCCCCATATAGATATGCAGTGACCACATCCATGAGCTCTATTTCCAGTCCTTCCGAAACTACTAAACTAACTAAGTAGTAGAATGTTATAACATCCATTACGGGAGAGTATGTTTCCTTATAGTCAATTTCAGGGCGTTGTGAGAAACCTTGTGCCACAAGGCAAGCCTTGTGCCACAAGGCGGGCCTTGTACCTTAGAACTTCATTCTTCTCATTACGCTTTTTAACAAATACCCATTTATGTCCTACAGGCTTTACATTTGGTGGCAGTAGCACTACCGGACCAAATACCTGTCTTTTTGTCAGAGAATCTAGTTTTGCTTGGATTGCTTCTTTCCATTTAGGCCAATCTGCTCTTTGTTGACATTCTGTAATAAAGCGAGGTTCGACATCATTGTGCTCTATGATTTTCTGAGCAACAGTGTATGCAAATATATCATCAATTTATATGGAAGATCTTTCCATCAACTCGTATGCCTTTCATAATCCATTGAGATTTCTTTTTGTTCTCTGGAATCATTTTAAATATCGTAGCGTCCTCCAGTACTGATTCATGGACATAACTATAATCAGAGATAATTTCATGAGAAGGGTTCTTTTCATTGATGATTAATGGATCGGTTTGTACCTTACTCTCCCTTTTTTTTCTTGGGTGAGTGTCAGTCGAACCAAGTGGCCTCCCCTTTTCCTTTGGGGAGCCACAGCCTTAATCACACCTCCACTAAGTGTGGTTGCAGTATCTCTATCTGCGACACCGTGCCTCTTGTCGAGGACTTGTAACCTTGCAGGCACATTTGCAGCTGGTATATATGATCTCGTCACTTTTGCTATATCAATAAACGCATCAGGCATCGAATATGCTATGTTCTGAAGATCAATTATCCTTTTCACTTCATTTTCACATTGTAAAGTGCGAGGATCAAAATGAGACAGGGTAGGAACAAACCACGACAATTTCTATCGTTCCTTTGAAAAATTCTTTTTCCAATCTCCCCCTAACGACAGGAAAGACTATCTCATCGAAGTGACAATCCGAAAATCTAGCGATAAAGAGATCGCATATCAAGGGTTCTCAATAACGGATAATTGTTGGGGATTCATATCCAACATAAATGCCTAATCGTCTCTAGGGGCCCATTTAATTGTGTTGTTGGGGTGCAATTGGCACATATACTGCTGAACCAAATATGCGTAAGTGTAAAATGTCAGGCTCATATCCAGTTAACAACTAGTATGCAGAAAATGGCTGGTTAACAGTGGGTCTGAAATGAATAAGTAAAGCCGCGTGTAATATTTCATAACCCTAGGCAGATATAGGCAAGTTAGTGTGCATAACCAGTGCCTTGGCCACCATTTGTAATCTTTTGATGGTGGCTTTTGCGAGACCATTTTGTGTATGCACATGGGGAACAGGATGCTCTACATCGATCCCAATAGACATGCAATAATCATCAAATACTTTTGATGTAAACTCTCCAGCATTGTCAAACCTTATAGACTTAATAGGATGATCAGGGTGGTGAGTCCTTAAACATATAATCTATGCTAGGAGTTTAGCAAATGCAGCATTTCTTGTGGACAATAATGCAACGTGTAACCAACGTGTCGACGCATCCACTAAAACCATAAAGTACTTGAATAGGTCCGCATTCTGGATGAATAGGTCCACAGATATCTCCTTGTATCCTTTGTAAGAATGGAATATTTTCTTTTGTATCTTTAGCATAGAAAGGTCTCGATCCTATTTTTCTTAAAGAACAGGCTTTGCAAAATGAGTTATGTGCTTTTGATGTAGTCAAAGAGGCATAATGGGAGGATCGTAGTGTTTCTGGTACTTCGGAATGTAAGTTATATTTTTGAACAATATTAGAATCGACACCTTGCATCGTGACGATTTTTTTTCCTATTTTATTTTTTACTCGAAAGAAGGAATGTCCGTATGAGTTCTTTAAAATACTGATCATCATGTCATAATCCAGGATGACCTAGGTAGTCGTGCTAAAACCTGCATGAGTCAGTGTCCCACATTTCATTATTGGTGACAGTATACGATTCAATAATCCGAATAGTAGTGAGGTACAGTCCACTAGATTGACTCATTAGTTTCTCTAAGATGCATTTTCTTCCACATTCATTAGAGGTAATATAAAGGTATTCTATTACATTCTCACAATGAGTTTCTATATGAAAACCGTTTTCACAAATATCTTTGAAAATCAATAAGGTTCGGGTAGCTCTTGGTACATACAAAGTATCTATGACTTTAAATAATGTGCCACTAGGCAACAAAAATTTGGCGTTACCGCGCCCTTTTATTACTTGAGATGATCTAATCATTGTAGTCACAGAGGAATTATGGGCTATTAATTCAACAAATAATTGCCTATTCCTTAAAATAGTGTGGGTGGTTCCACTGTCAACTAAAAATTCAAGTTCTCCTCGAGTCATTCCTACAATAATGAAATTGAGTATAAAATTCGAATCATGTGCATAAAAAAAATCGAACATATCACATACATCAGAATAAAATTCAAAATTTAATTAATAAAACCAACGATAATCAATCCAAATATCATGTTCAGAAATTTAATCCATTCAATTAAACATAAACTTTAAGACAAAACCGTTGTCTAATTAAAAATTAGGCAATATGCCTGTTCAATTATTTCTGAAAAATAAAGTGAATAAAGTAGATCAGTCAAAATCGAGTGCATCCATTGACTGAGTAAAGTCCTTCTTACCACTAAAGTTTGTGATTGTGAAGTTGACATTAGTGTCATTATCTTCTTCATTCATAAAATGAGATTCTTGTTCTTTAGATTCTTGATATCTCTTGTAACTCACTGCTACTTTAGCGCTTGCATGGGCAGTTCTTGTACCAGTGCCCAGCAACTCCATACCTGTAACATGGCTCATCGCCAACTCTTTCATTTTTGACCGGAGGGTTCTTAAATGCATTTTTCATCTTGTGTTTCCTTGCCACTAGGTCCAATTGCACCATTTTTTCTTCATACTTTAGACGAGCCTCCATGACCCACACCACGTTGTGCATTATTGCCACGTGAGTAGGGATCAGCACATCCAACCCCCTTTGCATTAGGGTTCTTTCCACTGTTCATCTTACCATAGTTAGTCTCAGGAATTTTCTTTGTCCCGACAGGTCTGGCATTGTTATTCAAAAGAACATCATTATGCCTTTCAACCACTTGCAGTAGATTGATCAGCTTATTGAATGTTATGATTCTTTTGTTATCATACTCGAGCCTTAAACTGGTTCGCTAGTATAAGTGCTGAAGTAGAGAAAGTGGAAAGAGTCTTCTGAATCATATCATCTTGTGTGAGGTCCTTTTCACAGAAGTTAAGACGTGCCTTTAGGCGCAGCATGTCCTTGTTGAAGTCGTTAACCCTTTTATAGTCAAGTAAGCAGATTTCATTCCACTGAACGATCAATTCTGGGAGCAAAGTGTCATGAATGTTCCCAAAACGTCCCTTAAAGGCATCCCATAGTTCTTTAGGTGTCTTCAACTGAAAGTACCCCCAACGTAGGCTTGGATCAATATGTTTCCTTAGAAACATTAATGCATTTGCTTTCACCTTGTCAGATGGTCCTTTGTCTGTGGAGTCATTAGGGTCAACAAGTATGGCAGAGTATTCTTTGGTCACAAAAACGGTTTCTACATCAGAAACTCACCGATGGTACTCAAGTCCTTCTGAGTCAAAAATATCAAATTCCGGATCGAGTTGGGTCGGCCATCTTAATAAACAAAATATTACACAGTTACGAGTACATCCATGTTATTTTTCAGGAATATGAATTAGATTTAAAACCAAGATTCGTAATGGTCACATTTTCGATACAATATGAAAATACTTCATCATACTGATTATAATGCGTATAAACTTTCATCATCACGGCAATTTTCAAATTTATAACATACTAAATAAAATAATTAACAATATAAGTAATATTCAAATTTTCATGCTGAAGAAAAAGTATGGCTTTCGAATGCATATAGTTGATTGTGATAGAAAGATAGGGACTTTGTCTATTTGGCAGCGCATGTTAAAGGTGAAGAATAAAGCTGAAATGAACATTGAGTGGGTTTTAGGTAAAGGGGAAATTGATTTTTGGAGAGATAAGTGGTGGGGTGATGAGAGACTAGTGGATGTTATTGGAGAATATAATCTGCCAAATATCTCTGTTAGTGAGGCTTTTTGTAATGGCAATTGGCAAAACCATTGTAATAAATTAGGGGCTACGACCATCAAGCAGATTCAAAAAATGCAACAATTTCTTAATAGTGATTCTGATCGATGTGTGTGGACGTAATCAACAAATGGAATCTTTTCTATCCAATCAGCATGGAACATATGCAGAAAAAGGCAGAGCGTGGTTGGCTTGTCTAGAGCAGCTTGCCAGCATGGCACCAATGCGTCCCAGTTAAATGTTCTTTCTTGGTATGGAGAGCTTTACATAATAGACTTCCTCTCGATGATTGCTTAATTCAGAAAGGCTTTTCAAATGGCGTTTAAATGTAGTTGTTGTGTGGAGGCTAAGAGTGAAACTCTCTTACATGTTTTTGTTCAAAGTAATATTGCCATGCAGGTTTGGGGCTTTTTTGAAGACATGTGTAATATTCAATGCTTGGGAACTCTCTTTCAACATAAAGTGAATGCTTGGTGGCTTCAAAAAATTCATTCTCCTTGTTTTAAAGCCATCTTATCTCTAATTCCTGCTTGTATATGCTGGGAATTATGGTTGAATAGAAATAATGGAAGATTCAACCATCACAATTACACGTCTCAACAGATTATCATGAGGGTGAAGAGTGCTGTGAGACTTATTTTGTCAAACCATGATTTGCTGCAGCGTAGAAATTTTTCTGATGTTCGTCTCCTGCATCATCTTCAAATTCAGGTACCAACCTTAACTTCCAAACTTTGGGTGTTTGTTCGATGGAGCTGTCCTGCTCAAGGGAGATTCAAACTTAATTCGGATGGGGCGTGCAAAGGTAATCCGGGTGTAGGAGGAGGAGGAGGAATCATTTTACGCAATGATGCTGGTGAGATTATTTTTGCTAAAATGGATTTTTACGAGAATACTACCAATATTATTGCTGAGGCTCGTGCTTTATTACAAGGTTTGGAGGTTTGTGTCGAGCGAGGATTCCTTAAAGTCGATATTGAGATGGATTCCATGTTACTTCTTAATGTTTTATTGGATAGTATTACTGTCCCTTGGAGTATTGTTTATGAGTTTCGTAGCATCAAAAACTTGTTGCAGAAGATGGACTTCACGCTCCAACATGTTTTTAGAGAAGCTAATCAAGCAGCAGATTTCCTTGCTAATCTAGGGGGTTCAAAGAATGGTCCACGGTATTATTGATAGAGATAGAATTCCTAAAAAACTTGTGGGAATTACTAGAGTTGAGAAAGCAAGTATTTTTGATTTGAGAGCGCCTAAACTGTAATTTCTTTCTGTTTATTTTAATAAAATTGGGAGCTTTGTCTCCTTTGCCAAAAAAAAAATTATAAAATTAATGAGTTCATCTAAAATATATATATATAAATAGAATAAAATATCTAATACTATGAAAACAAAGTGTGTAATACTATGTAAATAAGGTGTCTAATAATATGCAAAGAAAGAGAAGCATGTAAGAAAGAAGAGAAAATAATTGTTCTTGGTCAATCCCTAATAAATACATGAAAAAAAAAATATTTTCTCTCTAATGTACACATAGATATAGATATATATTGCTAGATAGATAATAAAAAATAATAATAATCCATAAAGGCATGAATCAATCCAAAGACATAATCTTAGAGATATATAAATTTGTATTATGATAAAAAAAAACATTAAGTATCAAAAATCTGTTTTCTTCTTGAAAAAAAAACATAACAGATTCCTAAATAAATCAAAATTCATTCATAAATCATAATTAAAATTTATGTGACATGGTGGACTTCAATAAATCAAAATATTCACTACAAACAACAATTACATAATCAAAATATCATACAATGAAATTTTAAATTAACAATGCCTGAAAAATTTTAAAACTTCTTTGACAAAGTAATGAAGGCCATGGAGACACTAAAAAAATGAGTAACAGTGGGGTGTCATGCAATAGGAATCCAATGAAAAGGCTTTAATTATACATGGGACCTTTTGCTTCAATGGAATTTAGTACGCTAGCCACATAATTGTGATAAAAATACATATATATCGAACTTCAATGAGTCAAAGGAAAAAAAAGAAAAGAAAGATATGTATCGTGGAGGTTTCTGGCCGCTACTACTCCTCCGTATGTATACATTATATAAACATACATATACATGTAATCAATCGACAGATAATATTTTAAACCAAAATAAAATAAAATAAAGTATGTATAGACATTGAAACAAAGCAGTACTAATTAGCAGCAACAATATTCGAACAAAGCAAAATACATATATATATAAGTAGAACTAGTTAGCCACATTATAATGTTTTAGTCCATATATACATAATATTCGAACAAAGCAGCAAAAATACATAATAGTAATCCTTGAATATATAAATAATTTATATATATATAAGAAACCAAAACATAATATCACACATATATGTCTAATGGTATGTTGACTTAATCAAATATGGAATGAATGATCATTGTTATGTGGCATGTTTTTCTTGATTTTCCAAGATAATAAACTATAAACTTATATCAAGAAACATGTTAAAGTACATGATTGATTTATTGTCATTATCAAAATAAGATTAAAACCTTTAGGTTAACAAACATTACAAACAGCTAATAATAATTTTTCACCACGCCCTCGTCAAACATCACCTTGGCCATTATATACACCTCCACATCATCATAATACCTATCCACCTTAAGATCTCTCCCAGGTTCAATGCAACTATTGCAAGGGATTTGGTACAAGCAGGGACAATAAAACTTAATTGGATTGTCTGTTGGAGCATTTGCCCCATAAATCCCTAAAATCCACCTATCTCATACAATGTTGAAGCTATGATCCAACAAATTCCTCCACTCGGTAACAATCTTAATATTGTTTATGCTTTTTCAGTCTTTTCAGGTACATTTTCTTCTCTATGGTTTCTTGATTTCAGAGCATCAAATCACATGACTTTTGATCTTACACACTTTGACTCATTTAGTCCCCTACATTTATCTCCCAAAATTCATACAGTTAACGATTCTGTTATTACTGCTAGTCATATTGGTTTTATTAAAAACACCAATGGCTTGTTTATTCCCAAAGTTTTCTTTGTTCCTCAACTTTCAATGTGACTTTTGTCTATCATATAATTATGTGATCTTGGGATAATCATTATATTTCATTCCCCAGGTTTTGTTGTGCAAAATCGCTCGACGGGTAAGTAAGTTGGGACAAGACATATAGTTAGACGATTATATGTTATAGATAGACTCCAAATTCAACCACAAACCAATACATCTTTAACGGCATCTACTTTACATCCATCCTCCTTTATATTTTGACACTATAGATTAACACATGTTTTTTCCTTGCCTTAGATATATGGTTAGTAAAAGGATGTTAAGACCAGCTACATTAGATAAAGATCATTCTTGTGTTGCTTATAAACTAACCCAACAACTAGCCATTCCTTTTAATAGTAGTATTATAGTTTCATCTTCTCCATTTGATCTTATGCATTTTAATGTGCGGGGTAATGCTCCTATTATATCTATGAATGGAGCTTTATATTGCGTGGTTCTTGTTGATGATTGTTCTTGCTACACTTGGACTTATTTACTTCATTATCGGTCATATTTTCTTAAAGTTTATATTGAGTTTGCCACTATGATTAAAACTAAGTTTTTCTAAAACCATAAAAAAAATTGCTCTAATTCTGAAGGCGAATATTTGTCAAAATTCTTCGTTGACTTCCACAAATCCCAAGGACTCTTTCTCAATTATTTTGCCCTGACACCCTACAACAAAATGGAATTGCCGAATGTAAATACCTCTACCTTATCGAAACTACTTGCACTCTCATTGTATCATCCTCTATTCCTTCCACCTTTTAAGGATAACCCATCCATACCTTTGTGTTTATTATAAATCACATTACTTATATTGTTACAAATGGTATTTCTCACTTTGAGCGTCTTTATGGAATTCCCCCTGATTATTCTGATTTTTGTGTATTTGTATCTGCTCGTTTTGTCTTACTTCCTAAAAGATAAAGCATCAAACTCACACAAAAAATAGCTATGTGTGTTTTCTTATGTTATAGGGTTCGACAAAAAAGTTATTGCTGCTATGATCTAATTACGAAAAGATTTCGCATATCCAGACAAGTCACCTACTGGGAAATCCTATATGTCCATTGAAATCGCTTTATTTATTGATCCATTCTCTGAGTCACCACCAATAAAGGCCTTCCATATCCATTAAAATCACTCCGTCTATTGATTCATTCTCTGAGTCACCACCAATAAAGGCCTCTCATGTCCCATCTACACCTAATCAAGTACCAGCTAATCATATTAATCTAGTGTCTGACTGTTTAAATACTGATAACTCTATGCCATGTCATGACTTTGCATGTCCTGACAGCGGTCTTATGACCATACCAACTCAAGATCGTCTACCACCACTAAGTTATAAAATTATCACTGTTTTCTTTCTGTCCGGTTGTCCTTACATGAGCCGTCCTCTTACCGAGAAGCATCCTTAAATCCTCTAAGGCAAAAAGCTAAAGCCGATGAACTTGCTGCTTTAAAGCAAACCAATACATAGGACCTCAAAACCCTACCTATTAAAAATCTTATTGTTGAGAGCAAATAGGTGTACAAGATTAAAACCAAGGCTAATGGTTTTGTTGATTGTTACAAAGTATGTCTTGTTGCAAAAGGTTTTACCCAAGAATATAGTATTGATTAGGAATAAACCTTTTCTCATATGGCCCATATGACCATAATTTGCACACTTATTTCGGTTGCTTCGTAAGTGGGCAATCCATCAAATTAATGTAAAAAATGCCTTCATTCACGACGATCTCTCTAAAGAAATATACATGTGGCCCCTTTCCTAGGCTATCTCACTCTCCTAGGAAAATTAACTTTGCTGTGCTCTTTATGGCCTTAAGCAAGCTCCTAGAGCCTGGTTTGAAAAGTTCTTCACAACCATTCTTCAACATGGGTTATCCCAAAGTGCTAATGATTCAGCAATGTTTACGTGTTCCTCTCAATAAGGCATTGTTATTCTTCTCATCTATGTCGATGAGAAACAAATGAAATCTATCAGTGCAGATGATTTGGATGGAATATCCAAGCTTAAAATGTAATACCCCGTTCATTCTCTTTACCACAATTACCTTAATCCGTTCGTCAACTTCATCTCGGGTAGTGAAATCTTAATTTGTAAAGAATCTTATTGTTCTAGCACTTTGTTTTAGTTGTAATGGTATACTTACATCTATGTAAGTGGTCGTTTCGCAATTTGGATGGTCTGAATTGCTATCAGGTTGTGAATTGTGCGTTTTGATTTTATGCGATTCATCGATTTTAGCCAACTTTGAGGTATCGTAACTTTTTTGTTCCTTGCCCGATGAAGCTCCAGTTTGCACCTATGTTTAGGCATTCATCCAGTCTAAAATTTTTTGTTTTGATCGAAAGTCAATTCATGCTTCTCATTGGTCAAAATGGTGTAAAAAGTAAGTGAGTCGTTAAAATCTGATCATCTGGTAGCACTTCGGCATAGCGATATTTTCGACGAATTTCTGGGAATTACTCGTCCAGAATTTAGGGAAACTTCCTCTTGTGAAGTTGTAGATCTTTGAATTAGCTTTTCGTGGAGCTAAAGATCACCTAAATCAGAGTTCTAAATAAAAAGTTATGACCAAAATATGAACAGTGCTCCAGATCCAAAATGCATGTGCCGGTAGTGGACTTCATGATCGATCATAGGGGAGACCATAATCGATCATGGTACACCAGAAAATCGGTTTTGATATTTTTTACGCCATTTTAAGCCTCATTCTACCTCATTTTCGAGCCACAACTTCAAAGGGAGTTAAAGAGAGTTAAGGGCTCCTTAAAGAGGGTTTTCGGAGGGCTTTCTACCCATACTTCTTCCCCGAAACAAGATTTCAATCTTCAAGCCTTCATCTTCTTCATCATTCATTCCTCCATGGTGACTATGCTCAGAAAATGCAAAGTATTACACCCAAGTGCACGCAGTCAAGTTATAGAATACTTGGGGAAGTCCAAGGTCGAACCACATGGAAGGTAAGGAACTTATTTCTTCTAGTTATCTCTCTCAGGGGAAGAAAGGAAAAGAAAGGAAAAGATGATTGAAATGGGGAATAGGAAAGGAAAAATGAAACAAAATTAAACTACTAACTAACTTAAACTAAAATTAAAAGCAAATATAGTCCTAAGGTGTAAAATTAAAGAGAATCCACAAGCGTAAGTTTTCTACCTAAAAGGTTTCGTAAATGCATTAGGAGAACATGCAACAGAACTAAAAATAAATAAATTAATTAAAATAGCGCATAAACTAAACAAAACAGATTATTAAGTGAACTTAAACTAACAAGAAACAAACATTAGGCATATCCATAGCTAGGGAGTACGAAACTAGTCCAATCGAGTAATCCAAATCTAAGTTTAAACAAAATTTTTCACAAAGATTAAGCTCCTAGACCTTCCAACCATCTAATTGTATTTCTACTACAAGTATATCATAGCCCATGCGTGACAAAGACTATATAAACTAGTTTTGAGTAATATAATCCGATAGTGAAGCTTTTTGGCTTTGAAAAACTGTAATTTAGAATATAGTATCGCTAGTGCGTGACAAAAAGAATCTAAGTTGATTAAACTTTACAAAAATCAATAGCTAAACACTCTCATAAGGTCTGAATATGTTTGAACGTGATTCAAGTTAAATTCGTCTTAAAACAAACGCTGAAAGTCAAAACTAACACTTTTTCGACACTTACGTGAATAAATACCAAATCAGAGCCAAATCAGAAAATTCACTTGAGAAACTAACCTAACTAATCATAGGATAAAGACCATCCTTAAATAAGCCAAGTTAGGGTTTTGGTGGGAAAATCTATGAATTGACGTTTTACGGTTCTTAATAAAAAGGAATTTCTGAGCTAACTTATGAAAACATGTTTTCTAGGCATGAAAAGATAAGAAAACACTCATACATTCAGTAGGTCATCTATTACCAATTGAAAAATCAGATTCAAATCTAAATTAGATTACATTCAATGATTAAGTTCGCATATTTCACTACGGACCTTTAACAAGTGATTTAGCTAGACATATTCAAATAAAATGTGCAAAATAAGCTTATAAATCATGAAAAACAATATAAAATTACTTAATAATATAGAAAATCAAATTTGAAAACTTTTGGCTTTGAAATTTCTCAATTCCGATTTAAAACGAAGATTTTATGCTTAAAACGGTAAACAGGTTCAAAACAGACATAAATCGAAGAAATTAGACTAAAACCCTAGTAATTCTAGAAAATCAGATTACTTATGATGAAAAATGAATCACATATGAATATCATTGAAAAACTATAAATTATTTGAATATAGAACGAAAAATAAGCATAAATCGATGAAAAATTGAAAAAATGACAAAACGGATCTATAAACCCTATAACCAGCCCCTAAAACGAGGGTTTAGGGTTAATCCCAGAATATATATGATCCCTAATAACTAATCTATGAATATCTAAGCAAACAAATGATTATAAGCAATTGAATTGAAAGAAATTAGAAAACTAGGGTTTACCAAGATGAAGAACAGCAATTGCAATTAAAACTGAATTCATTGATGAATAAAAATAGCATACACTGATGTTCTAGCCTTAAAATATGATAATTAAACTATCCTAACAATTATTTTAAAGAAAGAAAAGGAAAATCATTCAAGGTTTGATCAACAAACAAGCGCAAAAACTCCCATAAAGTTATAGTACTCTCGGCCTCTCTGTTTTATCAATTCTAAAGTGTGGAGTTCCCTAAATTATGATATATGTGGCCTTTTATATGTCGCACAAGTGTCTCGGTCGTGGATTGGAGGATCCTTGAAGAAACATGCTGAAAAGAGCCAAAAACTGAAAACGGGCCAAAAATTAAAGTGGGGATTGATCCACACCATATGGGGATCAATCTTGGTGTGGGGATCAATCCTCATGTATTTTATTTTATTTTTCTTTTGGCTGCTTCTTCTTTTACTCATAACTTTTTGCTCCGAATTTCGATTGACGCATCGTTTTTGTTTACGCGTAGATAATTTGAAGCTCTACAACTTTTATTTCTAGAGATTTCTTTAAATTTCCATTGTAGAAAAACTTTGATTAGCTACAACTTTGGGTTTTTTTTACTGCAGTTCTTGGTTTTGCTCAGAAACTTTCGAAATTGACTCGATTTAGCTTCTTTCCTCTTGAAATTACTCTTGGACACTTGTATTCACTTAATTCATACTTAGGAACTCTCTATTCTCTTCTTGCTAGCACTTTGGGGGTAGTTTGAGGAGTTTTCCTCACCTCGGGCCTCGGAATGGATTTTGACTTCTTCTTTGGGCCTTCTCCTTGTATTTTTTTGCTTCTAACCTTTTTTCTTGAATACAACCTCAGTTGCTTAACCACTTTAGGCCTGCAAAATAGCTTAGTAACATAGAAATACAATGCAGTGCCTTCTTTTCATGCTTAAAATGAATTTACATGCAATTTTCGATTTTAGATGGTAACTAGAAGTTAATGGAGCCTTATTTAAGGCATTAGAAATGCAATTTCTGGGCTCAATCACATGGCTTGGGCTCAAAGCACAAATTTAGGGATTTTGCGACTCAATGGCTCTTAACTTGATTCAAGCTTTTAAACTCGAGGATCTAGCTCTCAAGAGGTGGGAATCTAGTACTAAAACCTCTTTTATAACTTATCATCACTCGATTATGATTTTGGTAGTTGTTTGTATAAAAACCCAATATGTTAAAAAAGGGTTTTTGATTATATGTGAAAATTTGGCATAAATGTTGTAATTGATACTTTAAATGGTCTAGATATAGTTTAAATTACATGACTAAACGAGAGATTTTAACTTATTACTTGAATTGCACAAAAGCTCATTGGAACCCACATTATTGTTGATAATTCGCATTATAAAGCTAAATGACTACTCTTAAGAGTTCAAGTGGTGGTTTATATCTACAAAACCCATGTTTGTTAATTATTAAACTAAATAGAATGATTGATATGAAATTTCTCTCGAGGATAGATGTTGATGTTATACTTGAATTATGAAAATTATGGATATGGCACAATTGTTTTCTAAACGAGCTGGGCTATGAGCTATTGAGATTATTTGTTAGCACTAGTCCATGACCGGTCCCAAGTTTGGTCTCATTGGATGGGGTCGAAAGTTGGGATACAATCTCTTGGGTGCAAGACCCGAAACTGTGTACGAAATTTAATAGGATACCTTGCTGCCGCGTGAGTAAAGGGCCACAAAATGCAGACCTCGTTGTATGCTTGAATAGTGATAAGAACTGCGAGATTACTGCTTGAAATTTATGAGACGAACATACGTTAATTGTGCCATAAAATTCCTCTTAGTGTGGGGTATGTGTTATACTTGGGATTTTAAAAGTATTTTAGCAGGATGAGATAAATGTTTCTCCCTTAACTGTTATATATGTGTATTGTTTTATGTTATTATATAAAAGAATCCTAAATAATATTTTTACAATAAATCTATTATACGATTCCCACTGAGTCCGTTTGACTCACCCCAATTATTTTCCATCAAGATATTTTTGTAGGTTCTTTTGGGAAAGGGAAGAGAGATGACACAGCTCTATAGATTACCTCAATACCACTACATGATTGCAAGTCCTTCATGATAGAAGGACGATCACTCTTAACACTTTATAAGTGATATATGTATTTTTCTTATACTATAACTTATATATATTGTGGAATTGTAGATCTTGTACTTGGGACCTCGTTGGAGGCTAGTTGTTTAATTATACTATTCCTTTGACCTTGTGGACGAATTGTATGAAATGGAGAATGTCCTTGTCTTATAGAATATGGATTTTATGTCTTGATGGTGTCAAAATCTAAAACAGATAATTGACGACCGACCAATCAATGAATAATGGTGAATTAGAGGTTTAATAATGGATTGTAACTATGAACAGTGATTGTGAACAGTATCACCGTATATGTGAACAGTGATTGTGAACAGTACCACCATATATGTGAACAGTGATTGTGAACAGTATCACCGTGACTATGAACATTGATTGTGAATAGTACCACCGTGACTTTGAACAGTACCACCGTATATGTGAACAGTACCGGCAGAAACTGATTAAAAATGAAGATGAACACGAGACGTTTTTTTATTAAGGTAGATTCCCCCGGTAGCACTTATGCTAGTCCGGCAGTACGTCCTCCTTTTGTGTGTGCTTACTTTGTATTAGCTCAAAGGCAATCAATTTGGATGATAATACAAGCTACCAATCTCTCTCTATCTCTTTCTATAATTTCCTTAATTCTATTTATAAGTATAGAATTAGGATTACAAATATTTCAACAGAATAAATAATAAACTGTGTATGAGAGAGAGCGTATAAGGATTGGTATTTTTTGGGGTATGAAAATAGAGAGTATAAGACCCTCAAAAATTGGCTTGTATTTATATTGCCAATGGCTTTATATCTCTTAGAAGAGATGGATTGATATTGAGAGAGAAAGAAGATATATTTTTTTTAGATGGGGGGTATTTATAGGTAAAAAATGAAGGGCAAAAAGGTAAATTTGTGTAATGTATATGATTTGTATGCTTAGGTCACATGTAGATGATGTGTATGCTTAGGTCACATAGGTAAAAATGGTATTTTACTGGAGGTAAAAAATGGTATTTTACTGGAGATAAAAATAGGATTTTACTGGAGGTAAAAGTGTTGAATTACCTTCGTAGGCTAATGGTAAAATTATTATTTAACCCCATCATGTCTCATGCAAGAATTTTGCCTATTAATCCACCTTTGGTATATGGCACTTGTGATTAACCGAGTTTTAGAAGATAAATCCTCTTAATGGGATTCGGGGCATCAGTAAAACTTATGTATGCTTATATTTTGAAATGAAAGATCCAAGAATTCTTCGCAACTTCCTCGGTATTAAAATTGATCACTTGTCCACATGTTACTTTCTTTTTCAGGTGAAATATGTTTCCGACATTGTTCAGCGCCTTGGTTTAACTAGCAACAAGATTGTTGATACTCCACTTGAAATGAATGTCAAACTATATGCTTTTGATAGTTCTATATTACCTAATCTTACCTTATATCGATAACTTGTTGGCAGTCTCAACTATCTCACCATCACTAGACCAGATATTAGTCATGTTGTCCATATTGTGAACCAATTCATGTCAGCGCCGCGCTCTGTTCATTTTGCTGCTATTCTACGCATCATTCGTTACCTTAAAGGGACCTTATTTCAAGGACTACATCTTTCATCTGCTTCTAGTCCTGTGTTACAAGAATATTTAGACTAGACATGTGATATTATTGATCGCTTATCCATAACAGGATTTTGTGTTTTTCTTGGTGATTCTCTCATCTCATGAAAGAGTAAGAAACAAATTGTGGTTGTCCATTAATATCGAGCCCTTGCTCATGCCACTTTAAAAATTGTTTGGCTTCGTTGGTTATTTCAAGATATGAGAATTAACCTTTCTAATCCTACGCCTTTATTCTGTGATAATCAGAGCGCCATTCAGATAGCCAATAATGATGTATTTCATGAACGTACCAAGTATATTATCACTCAAGGAACTATTCATTTATCGTTCGTCTCATCTGAGTTTTAACTTGCTGATCTATTTATTAAGTCACATGTGACTGCTCGATTTCATTTTTTGGTGTTTGTGAGAACTTGCGTTCTCGACCTCTCCAGAATGGGGCGGCGATTCTGTTAGCAATTCCTGTTTTTGAAAGAAAAAAATATTATGTTTTAAAAATTGATTTTAAAAAGAAAAAGTCGCTAGTTTATTTTACTAAACATACAAAATGTTCATGTAAAAGAGATATATTTATGGACTAAATATCCTTTTATACACAATGTATGTGAAACTAGTTAATTCAAAAATTTCTGGGATAAAATTACAAACTGGGAAGGTGTTAGGCACCCAATTCGCCATTTTGGTCTCTGAAGTAAAACGTGCATGTATTTATAATCCAGCTCTTGCGTGTCATTGCCATTACTTTATAACTTTCCATGCTTGTTTTAAAAAATAAAATTTTGGGGATGGGATAAAAACAACGTGTTATGATTTGAAAAATAGAATTTTGATAATAGTAGATGCTATAAAATTAGTGATTTTACAAAAGCTTTAGGCTTTTTGAAAAATAATTCAATGTAGAATCTTATATTCAATGTAATATAAGGCAAGTTGACCAATCGTACACCGTATTCTGTTGATTAAACCGGTATAGATGGCACTAGTACTCTTCTTATCGAGTGTTCATCACATACACACCACAATCTATGTGTTAGATCGGATATGCGGTAATTATCGATTTATTTGTAAAACAATATCGCTAATCCGAGATTTTGAAAAGGCAAGAGAGTGATAATAACATTTTAGAATTGGATTAGGGTATATTATACACCTTTGGTTTTGGAAAGCAGTTAAAAAGAAGTTTTGAAAAGCTATCCAGTGATAGTATTTATGCAGACAAGAGTTTAAATTATAAATAAATATTGATAAATAAAAGGAAGGGAGGGGAAATCATACTTAAGCTCTATAGAAGGGAGAGAATATGGGTCTACTGGTGTATACTATAAAATTTCAGTGATTATTGATGAAAAATATGAATGGAGGGGGTTTATATATAGCTGTACAGTCCTTGGAGAGCAAGAGTGGAGCTTGTAACCAAGAATTTGGGACACTTGTTGGGTCAACAAGTGTCACTTGTCGTAAGACAAGTTCTAATGCCATATGGCAGCCTCTGATTAGCTGGTTTTGGCTAGAGTTTGTAACTAGGCTTCTAATGTGTTGAAAAGTGCTGTTTTCATATTCAAAGTGCGCCCAATTTGGCTCAATATGACCATAGACTTGTGTAGAATGTCAGGATGTCATGGATCCTTGCAAGGGTCACAACACGGGGTCGACCGAGTCGCTAGAAAGCCTCCATTTGTTGCTTGGTTGTTGCCAGTTCCGTTCCGATCCTCTTGAAAAACTAAATCAGGGATGCATGTGACCTTGATTTCCTTAATATATACTTCTTTGACCCATGAATGAGTCTTTCAGGGCTCTTAAACGTCCTAGCCATTTCAGGACTCGCTGCACATGCTGGTGTATTTTTGAAAAATAGATTCTTGCGATAGTTGTAAAATGAAGTGTTCACAATATCCAAAGTCAGAATGCTTTCTAGGCCTTCTTAAGGTTTAGGGGGGGTGTTAATTAATTAATTTATTTCCTTATTCTATATTTTCCAATTATTCCATGCACAATTGTAATTACCATATTATTTTATTTCCTTATTGTATTGTGTAAGAATATGTTATGTTTAGTTATTTCCTTTTTTCTTCATCTTGTAAAGCTTATAAATAGAGCTATTTTTTTTGTGTAATAATAATCAATACAAATATAAAATTTCTCCCATCTCTCTTTATTATCATATATTTACAGAAGAAATACTGTATTAGTAGTAAAAAATTAAACAAAATACATGATATATGAAAAAAGTTACTAGAGGATATAAATTAAATGGTTAGGGGGAATATAGAAGAGAGACCAATTAGCTAGGCCTTTGGTTCTATAATTTTATTTGATAATAACTTAAAAAATTATAATAAAAATAATTAATTTTTATTAGAAGTTAAAAATTAGTTAATCGACGAGTTAGGACATAATCTCCACCACTTCACTCAACTTATTTCCCGACTTCTAAGGCAAATTAATTATTTTTACTATCATTTTCTATTTTGCTATTATATAAGGGACAAGGATTTTTAAATCTTGAAAATTTACAAGGGAAAAAGAATTGTGTGATTGAAATTAAGATACTTTTTCAAAGGTAAATAGTACATTTGGGACAGGTTATGACTTAATCTATGTAATAAAGTATAATATTTTTGAATCTTAAACTTGTGTAAGTCATAAACAACTGTGTGGCTAGAATCTAAGATGTTTTTTGAATTATTACTAGTGCTTTTAGCACAAGTTTTGACCTAACAATATCATATTAGATCATCCTAATGAGAAATTTAGTTATATGGTAATTATGATATATATTTATTCTACATACTTGAGAATTGCAATAGTGGTTTGATATATAATAAACAAATATTATATAGTATTTTAAGAGATGGACTAAAGGAAAAATAAAATAAAAAAGAGAGAAAAAGTAAGAGAGAGAGAGAGAAACAATAGGAGACATAAGAACTTCGAAATAATTTTGTGTAATGAAATCCCACATATATTTGTTTGGCATGGGACACTTCACACACAGAATTCAACTTTATCATTCTTACTTTAGTTTATCAGGCTTGCAAGTGTTTGCACTTGTAGCACGAGCTCTGAAGTTCAGAATTTAAATTCAACACTTGTAGTTATTCATTTGGGTCACAATCTTTATGCTATCATGTCAAATTGTCCTATAGTGAGATAATTAATTGAAGTTCACAAAATTGATCCAAACACTACATAGTTTAGAACAAAAGGAAAAAAGAAACTGATCATTTTGGTTCGAGTATTTGCCAAATTGCTCCTACAAAGTTTAAGAGGAGGGTTGGTGGACAATGAGATTCACAACTAAAATCAGAGGTGGGGTAGGTAGGTAGGTAGGTAGGCAGGCAAGGTAAATGTGTTAATGGGGTCTCTGTCTCTCTCTCTAGACTAAAAACACATGGTAGTAAACGAAGAAGTGTGCCAAACAACCAGCCAACAACCCAATATACCTAACTCACTCCTTCATCACCAGCTCCTCTCTTTTCTACTATTTAATCTCTCTCTCAAAACTAAGAAAGAAATTCATTCCTCTACTCGATCGTTGTTCATCTTGTTAGGTAATTTTCCGATTCATATTTCCCACAATCATCTTCACCAAATTTTGCGTTTTTGGTTCTTTCGTCAGTCAATTTCAAGTTCAAGGATACAATCCTCCATTGTAAATTTGAATACAGAAAAAGTTGTATTTACTTCAACTTTGAGATCTCTGCTGTGATTTAGTCTCTCAATTTTTTTGTTTCTTGATTGTTTGTCGATTTATGGAATTCTTAGGGTCATTTTATTTTGTGAACTCTGAATGCTGAACTGAAATACTTGATGAAGAATGAAAGCTCTAAAAATGATTTGGTTCCCAATGTTGAATAAATGACAATTACAATTTTACTCTTATTGTTACGGTATATATCGATAGCTAATGAATGGAAATAACGGGTCAGTATTGGAATAAAGTTTAATTAAAGTTAAGCATTTAGCACATGATTTGCCTCTTAACACTAAATGCTGAATTTTAATCTAATTAAACATTACGATGCGACAATTTTTTTTTTTTTTACCTTCTTAATGCTGGAGGTACTTCCTTTCAACATTTAGAGGTAAAAATAAACATGACCTTAATTCTTTTGCTTGGTTTCTCATAATTTTATGTTGGATTGTGGGCAGATTCGTAATCTTTAGATTGATTGCTGATTCAAATGGCAAAAGACTTGGCAGTCCCAGATGAAGAGGTAATCCCAATGTAAACTACAGTTCTAATACACTAGGTGTAGATTAAGGAAAAAAAAAAAAAAACTAATTGCTTCATTCTTTCATTTGTTACCCAAAGAACGATATTCCTCAAATGGCTAAGAGCATCCCAATCGTATAATCAAAATTGGATATTAAAATAACTTTTGATTATTTATAGTTGATTATTAAAGTTAAGAATGTTGGGTTTTACAATACTGGTTGTCTTTTTTCAACAAGTGTGCGGCCTGATATTTTGATTTGGCGACAAATTAACCATTTTAAAATTTGCCACAAAATAGGGCTGAAAAATGATCTAAATTTGAAAAGATTCACTTGTCTTGACCAATAGAATTAGTGTGCCAATCATTTTTATTATTGAGAATGTTGTTAATTTTTACTGCAAAGGATGAAGATTTGTTTATTGGTAAAATGAATTGCTAAAATTTGATTGTGCCATTGGGTTGAGTTTTGTAGCAACATTGCTAGAAATGATGATTGCTATTTTGATTATACCATTGGTGATACTCTAAGTGGTTGTTATTGTAAACTGTAATGGCTTTCTTTAGGTTATTCTTGGTGAAGAGATAAACCATGTGCGATTGATCACCTTGAACCGGCCACGCCAGCTGAATGTCATTTCATCGAAAGTGGTATGCACCATAGATTCAATTTTCATTATGTTTAAATGCTACCTTTACTTTCTTCTCCTTTTTTGGAAGTCTAAGTATTTTTAGTGTTCTTTGCACTTTAGGTGAAGCTGCTAGCAGAATACCTCGAAAAATGGGAAAAAGACGACAATGCAAAGCTTGTGATAATCAAGGCTAGTACTAATTTTATAATTTCCAGTTATTGTGTTATTCTAGTTTATTTAGGATGTGTTTGATTGCTTTTGCATGGCAAATGATTGAATCCCTCGAAATTGTTCTACTTGCAAAGCGAAATCTCCATGGAAAAGGGAAAAAATCATGTTTGTAACATGGAAATTGTTTGCTTGGAAAAATAATGCAACCAAACACCACTAAATATGAATATGGAATCTTGGGCATTTCCCGCGGAAAAGAAGTGCAATCAAACACGCCCTTAGGAAATGGTTAGGATGGGATAGCATTGACTATGTTATTTATCTCAATGGATTATGAAGTTAGGTTAATGGATTTTCTTGGCTGCACTTTTATAATTTTTGAATGTGCATTTGTAGGGAACTGGTCGTGCTTTTTCTGCTGGTGGGGATTTGAAAATGTTCTATGACGGCAAGCAAATAAGTAAATACTATATACGTTTTCATAAAATTGTCTCATTGTTTCCCATATATATAGTGCAATATGCGGAGAAGTCACTTCACTTGTGAGTTGATTTTCTAATGGCAGAGGATTGTTGTCTTGAGGTGGTTTATAGAATGTACTGGCTTTGCTACCACATCCATACCTATAAGAAAACCCAGGTAATGTATGGATTTAATTTATAAGTTTGAATCCCTGTGGGCGAAAGCAGATAATATTTAATACAATGGCACATTGCTATTGTGGCCTTTAGAGTCCGGTCCCTGAGTTTGAAATTTTTTAGGATGCAGTCGCTTAAGTTTTTCTCTTAAAGGATGCGGTCTATGGAGATACTATTTTTTGGTCTGTGCCTCTGTTGAGGACTCAGATGCATAGATGCTATGCGGCAAATACCAATTGTCTCAGTACATATACTAATTTTCTCAGTGGAGACACTAGTAGAGATACTAGAGATACCAAGAAAGATATTACCAGAACGGTATCTACTGTAGAGACCATATCCTTTAAAACAAAAGGTTGACCACATCCTAAAATGTTTTAAACTCAGGGAGTGGATCCGGATTTTTTCTTTCTAATTTAGTTGTATAAGTTGTATTGTCAGGTTGCTCTTGTTAACGGAATTTCCATGGGTGGTGGTGCTTCTTTGATGGTTCCGATGAAGTTTTCAGTTGTCACTGAGAAGACTGTAAGTATTCATACTTGTTGAGATGTTTATGCTTTGGTATTTGGTTATAAAAGTCCCAAATCCAAATTTTGTGCTTTATAATCTAGGTCTTTTTTTCTGAATGGGGCCATTTTTGAATGCTTTTGACATAGGTTTTTGCTACACCGGAAGCAGGTATCGGGTTTCATGTTGACTGTGGTTTCTCATACATGCTTTCCCACCTTCCTGGGCGGCTGGGTAAGTAGATTCAATTAGTAGTGTGGGCTTGACATATGTTACTGTTGGATTTCTTTTTCCTTCTTTTCAAATACAACTGGAAGTACATTACATCCCCCCTTGGTCATCAACACATTCAACAATAATTGACAATAAAAAAGATGGATTAGGGCCTGTTTGGTTGTGCAAATTCCCTAATTTTGAAATTAGTTTATTTTCATTTAGTGAATTGTAAGTAGGAAAAAAAGAGAGTAGTGTCTTGTTTATTTGGATACAACTGATTTGATGTCAAGATTGTTGCAGGGGAATATTTGGCCTTAACAGGGGCAAGGCTGAACGGCAAGGAATTGGTTGCGGCCGGATTAGCAACCCATTTTGTTCCATCAGAGGTCAGCTTGAAGCCTGGATACGATTATTATTATTCCTTTGGTCTATCAAACCCTGTCTTGTTCAACCGAAATTTTGATGATATAAAACCTTGATAAGGTGAATGTTTGGCTATGGATAAATTGTCGAATGCCTGGCATAGATATGTGGGATTCAACATGGGTACAAACAAGATCTTCCTTGATTACTATATATCACTCATAGAACATCTAGTTAGAGCGAACAAATTCTGCCAGTGGCAAATAACACAGTCCACATGAAATTAAATACAAAGCGGTGACATTATAACTTTTCCAACGCGGCTCATTTATAGGTCCCGTTTGGTTTTGGTTGAAATCCTTTGTCACGTAGATGAAGGTGGAATATTTTTTAACATGCATTGGAAATTAGCATGTGAAACAAATCCATATGATATGAGCCTTTGAGATTTGATGACTTTGCATAGTACACGGCCAAAAACAGTGATTATCTGGCTCCGAAGAATTCATTACAATTATTATCCCTTCCACTCCCTTATTAGGGGATTCCTAGAGGATTATAAAACAAGCAAGCCTAAACGGAGTTGGAATAAAATACATAATCCAACAATACTCGTACCAAGTGATGTACTGAGTGATCCTTGTGGCATATAACCTGGGACATACCTTGTCAGGCATACAAACACTATGACTCATTAGCATCTGGCATTGGCTGTGTACTCCTGGGACACTTTCTCACATCGCCGTAACCATGGTGGTAGGTCATATTTCCAACCAAATATGGGTCGTCCTTAGGTTGGCATTATCCCCAGCATTGGATGCCAATGGATTATGTTGAGGCCATAGTGGCCTTGCTCGGTCTCTTGTTTGATTACTCTGTACATCAATTTTTCCGAAGGGTATTTTGGATGTTTGACATTGAACAAAATTCGGAGCATCCAACCTAAAACCAATTAACGATGAATGGAGTAGCCCACTTTCTTCTGTATATCGCTTTGCAAGGCCTTGAATTTCCAGTGTGGGATTTACAGTCTCGATGCTTTTTCACCTTCACCTTATTCTTCACTGAGATATGGACTCTTCTGGAACTTCATACTTATTACAACGAACTTAGACATGAGTCTGTACGGCAATCAACAACGAATTTCAGTTAATGAATAACAACGAAGGAATGAATAATGTATATTTGTGCACAGACCACAGTTCATGTAAGTATCATGCTGGAGTCAGTAGATTCTTGGTGGTTGATCTATATTTCTATACACATAGGGTGCATTTGACTGAAAACGCTGCTAATTTTTATGAGAAGTTGGAAAAGATATTAGTTATTTGGTGAGATGTTCTATTACTTTCTCAGTTTTTCTGTGGAATCCAAATCTCTAGGAGACGAGAAAAAAAAATTTCCTTGAAAAAAGAGGAAAAGATGGAAAACATCTCACCAAAATATTCGTCTCTTTTTCCAACTTCTCATAAAACTTAGAAGTTTTTCAATCATTTTCCAACTATTTTTTATTAAGCAGAATCTTATTTCTACTTAGTGTTGTCGAGAATTTTTCCTTCTGTAGTAGGTTAACTGCAGACCAGACCACGTAAATTCTATCCTTTGCTCTGCTTTTGCTATTGCCCAAGTTAGGCATCTAGCCGACTGTTAAACTAGATGTCATTACTGCTCTTTCCTTCTCATGGCATATACTCCTCCCGTATCAAATTAATCGTCCCACTTTGACTTTACTACATTTTCGAGAAACACTAATTTCAACTAATCAATGGTCAAGAATACGATGTGGTTTCTAGTGCTCAATTTTATACATTGATTATGTCCCAAAAAAGGAAATTGCTATTGCCAGAGCAGTGTATGAATATATGTGCTTGTACATTATGCTTCAAGCACAATTTCTGCTCTGGCAATAGCAATTGCCTTAGTAATTTATTCGAATTAACTGCCTATTGGTGCTTCTCCAATTTCAGCTCCACCAGCCACCCCCTAATGGAAACATGAAAATCAACCAAAAAAAATAAATTGCAATGATTGTGTAATGGAAGAAATTTGATATTTTATGATATGATTTTAATTTTTCCTTTTTATTTGAATTTTTGAGTATATGAATGTACTAATCAAAGTCGCCCTTTATTGTTTATTAGAAACTTTCCGAGCTAGAGAAACATCTGGTAAACCTAAACACTGGCGATGAGAGTGCAGTCAAAACAGCGATTGAAGAATTCTCCATAAATGTTCAGGTTGATGAAGAAAGTGTCTTGAACAAGTAAGATTCAAGAATCTGAAGTAACGATTCATATCTTTTTGTACATCTATATAAGTTCCTCCAGAAAAATTAAATATGATTTTGGTTCACATGCAGGCAGTCAATAATTGATGAGTGCTTTTCCAAGGATTCGGTAGAGGAGATCATACAATCATTTGTAAGTCCCTGTTTCCATAGTGGGGAAAGAAAAAGGGAGATTTATGTTTCGGTTTACTCAGAAGGAAGTATTTTTTCTTAAAAAAAAAAAAGGTTGTGCAAAGTACAAGTATTTTTAGCAAAAAATAGAAAATGAAGAAGTATTATTGACACCCAACCATTTTATAAGGACCTTTCTTTGCACTCTGTTTTGTAAATATTTTCATTTCATTATAGCAAATTGAATTCTCCCAAAAGATATTTACATGGACGGATACGGATTTTGAGATTTAGGAAGCTGAGGCAAGCAAAGAAGGAAATGCTTGGATTGCTGCAGTTCTCAAAGGATTAAAAAGATCATCTCCTACGGGGTTGAAGATAAACCTAAGATCGGTAATGTTTTCTTTTCATACATGTTTAGTTCCATCTTAAAATATTCTATGATGTTTACCCCGTCACGCCCTGAATATAGCATTCTAGTGTAGTGTATTGATGGTCACACATAAAACATTGCAGGAAAAATTAAACCTCACAAAAATGTCACTGAAAAAGTTCTAGGTCACCAAAACATGGCCGGAAAAATAAGGTCCCAAAATCAATTAATAATACAGGAAAAAGAAATGATCAAGAGAGTTCTAACGAGCTTTTCTTTCCCTAGCAAGACTCCTTGATAAGTTGAACTGGTACATTAATGAAATAGTGTACACGCTCGAACTAGCCATCAGTGACGACTCTATCGACAACTAAATGACTAACAATTCTGTTTACATGGAGACTAAATGCCAAAGAAACTGATTTTGAGAGACTTCTTCAATGAAGTATTACATGAACTGATCCAAAAGTGGAGAACTAAAATGAAAACCATTCCACATAAACACAAGGGCGGAATCGCCGTCCTACAGGTACAATGGGAATTTTTTTTTGAAAAATAATGTTAATATCAGAAAAGGATGCCGTCCTTACAAATGGGATTAATGTAATTACTTTGTTTTAATTTGAAATTGTGGTTGAATCTCCTTGTGGTTTTATTCTTAAAGAAAATGCAAAAAATGTTAGTATTTGCATTTTGAAAATACATCTAGAGGAATGCTTCTAAAAGTTGTTTTCATGAATATGCTTTTACAGATTCGTGAAGGAAGGAAGCAAACACTGGCTGAATGTCTGAAGAAAGAATTTAGACTGACTATTAATATTCTTCGAACAGCAATTTCGGGTGATGTTTATGAGGTAATTTATCAAATGCAACTAACTATTTTTCACCTTACAGAGAAAAGGAGAAAATTAATGGTATAATTTGATCAATTTGGAAAGTCCAAGTTTCTATTGACCTTTGAAATGTAACTTTTTCCCTCCCACTTGTCAACAGGGCATCAGAGCTCTTACCATCGACAAAGATAATGCTCCAAAGGTATTCATCTTGTCTCCGTGATCTTTTCTTTCATTTTATTTTTTCTTAAATCTATTTTTATTTATTGAATCTAAACTAGTGTGGATACTTTTGCTTATCATGAAAGGTGGCACTTTTGGCTGAGTAAACTTTAGCCATTTGTTTGTTATAATGTTATGAAGAAGAGTCATCCTAGACAGAAAATTGTACATGAAAGTTTAGGGCACAAATTAATTGAGTGATTTAATTGGTAAGGTTGTAAGCTAATCCTATACGGCATATTTATCTGACATAAAGAAGTGACAATTCAATCTGGCGATTAATCATTGGTTACATTGGATTTTGATAAATTCTAACTAATACATGGTGGCCACATTAGATATGTCCGGTTTTTATGTAATATATATATATGTCTCTTTAGAATTATCGTAGGATCCACCATTATTTCCAGTTAGGATCCACCAAGCCAACCAAATCTCCAACATTATTTTGTTTTTCTTTTTTTAAATGAAATTTCTTTTTAAAATTGAAGATGATGTTGTATTCCTCTTGTTCATCATTTAAATTTGTCCAAAGACGGGTACAAAAATTGCCACTGTACAAGGATTCAGGTCAGAAGAGAAAGAGAAAAAAAGGAAAAGAAAGATAGATTTTCAAATTTAAAGCGCTTTGCCCTTAGCTATCTGTCTCTCACGCATTGAAGGTTTGATTACAGTGGGATCCGGCAACTCTTGGGGAAGTTGAAACTGAGAAATTGGAATCTGTATTCCAACCATTCAAAGAAGATTTGGAGCTCAGCATTCCAGAAAAGGAAGAATCGAGGTGTGTATGCTTTTACTTCAGTCTGATTTCATATCCAATTTTGACCACTGAATTTATTCCAATGGTAATTTATACAAAACCTCCTCAACTCCTAGAAATTTTGGTTTCGAGTTATACGAAACCTCGTTAACTCCTACAGATTTTGAAGCATTTACTTTCAGTTTATCCCACTCGGGGTGTGTCTTAATTAAGCCTCTTCCTTCTTACAATCTACCATTAACAAAGGAGGGAATGCAGTGTAAATCCAAATGTTGCGGCCTTGCGGGTGAGACCCCTGGCTCCAGAGGTCGCCTTTTCCAACTAGGCTACCCCAATGCTTCTAATTATTAATGTTTTTGGTTACTTTTATGATGAATATTGTCAATCAGAAGGAAACCCTGTCTAGCTGGAAAATAGTTTTCTTCACCAAATTAAAATTATTCAGATGATCTCCATTTAGATGAAAATAATTTGTCATACACGTACTCCGTCCAACCAAAATTGAAAGTTCACCCTATTCTTTTATTTTTCCTTCCTATTTTGTAGTTTAGTTTTTGTAACAAAAATGCTAAATTCATATTTTCAGTTGCAACAAGATATTATTAGTCTTCACAATGATAACATGTACTAGATTGTGTTTTTAACGGCAAAAACAAAGTGTTATAATATTAAGGAGTTAATTTTTGTAGCGAAAGGCAAAGAAGGTATGCATCTTTTGCGCTTGGGTGCTTCGAGTCTTAAACAACTACGCATGCATCTAAAAACACCAAAATAAAAATGTGGGGTTTAATCGTGTATCGAAAATGTATGAGTCGCGCCAACAACCTTGTGTCCTGTTGGTGTACTCGTCGTCCTAACAAGGAGATCACATGTTAGATGTTAGATCCTTATAGATGAGATATCGACCCAATTTCTTGATGCTGGTGGCAGTTAGTGATTGAAGAGTGAAGGGGCCCCTTCCGCCTTCCCTGTAGAAGTTAGATCATTGCTTGTATATAAATCGTCAATCGTGTCTCATGAATCATGAATTTCCTAAAATTTATAATGTAATTTTAAGACATTATTTTCATGTGAAATCAATAACTGGAAGACACTTGTCTTTGTGACCAAAACAAAAATTTAAAATTGAACATCTCAGAGTATAGTTATGAAAAAGTGTCTAGTAGGTGAAGATGGTTAAAATAACTTTACTCAAATTAAAATAGAATTATTTTTCACATTGGATTTCATGCATAATTCGATATTCTCTATAGCTACCTATGAAGTGAACCGCATGAACGTATCATCTGAGATACGTTGCACAATTTTTTAGCGATATTGCTGCAAATCATGTAATCCTATCATGAGTCGTAAGATTCCCAAAAAGGAAGGTGGGGCTCTTAATTTTGAGACTTAGGGTGTACTAATTTATAGCGTTTTGAACAATTTATGCTAATACCTTTTATTTCTCAAAAACAAAATTGACAGATGGAATGGAAAATATGAGAAATCAGCTTATGCACTTTGAAGATGTTGAATGAACCAACCAAAAGAGTGTGCTCTGTTGTATTACGAGAAGCAACAACTTTCTTCACTTTTTTCCTATAGGTTAAGTTGGATTGATGTTTGTTTTCAATACATATATTCTGATGTTTCAGCTTGTGGACTTTTGAAGATGTATTTATTTATTGGGTGATATTATTGCCAAGCAATTATCTCTTTGCCAAAGCATATTACTGATTTTAGAACTTGCACCATATGCAAGTAAAGTTGTACATTGCTTTAGCAATAATATTACCCTTACATATTATCCAAAACATTTAATAGTTAGAAGTGCTCCAACATAGCAATAAAGGTGGGCTAATATATCATCGTTAACTGGGCATATATATTTTAATTTTGTAGTTACCTCACTTTCTGGTTGAATTTTTTTATGAAATTTGATGGAAATGATCAACTAATCACGGAGATCATCTACACCAAATTTCGCTAAAAAAACTTATTTGTTTGACCCAAAAAATGTCAAAACCGTGACTTTAAGGTCCTTAAGTTAGAAGACCTTACTTGAGGTGTACCATCTCTCTATATATAGTTATCAAACGTGATATTAAATCAAATTGGATTGTTGGCGGATCATATATGCCTAAATCCATATTTGTTACATCACTTTATCGGATTAGTGTATTTGAATTGTAATCGGATTATAATATTGAAATTTTAGATCCATATTCGATAAAATACATTGAATTCAGATCAAATAAAATACATCGAATTCAGATCAAAATCCAATCAACTGTCAGGTCTTGCTAGTAACTATATGTAAAATTAATAAATACATGTAAAGGATGGTATTCATCACATCCATCGGCAACAAGTTGAAACAGCACCCATCAACTAGTTTGTTGAAATTGTTTTGATTCCAAAACCACAATCTTATCACCAATTAAAGGTCTTCATCAGAGAACTCTCCATCTTCCTCTAAAAATGCTTCACAAGAATGTTGTGGTTTCCATCAAGTAGATTTGGATTCAACAAGTATTCCATACAATACATGACAGATTCAGCCACGAGAGATCTATGGCAAGTATTCCATACAATACATGACAGATTCAACCACGACGAGGCTTCAATATAACACTTATTACTAATTACGTCTTTTTAAAGTCTTTCATTAGTTCGTTTACACGATAAAAATAATATAAATATGTAATCAAATCCGTAAAGTTCTTGCTATTTATTTAATTAAAATACAAGATAATGAATTTACGGTTCAAAAGGGTAAATTGAATGCGGAGATTCAATAGCTTGAGAGAGAGATTCTTAGGTTTGCAAGGTTTTTGGTTGTAACACTTACGCTCAGAGATAGGGTAAAAGGGAAAAAAGGGTAGGGGTTTGGGAGGTCAGAACAGCCAGTTCAACTCAACTATTCTTTTTTTTAGGCTGCGTTAATTACACTACATCCCATTTGCTCGAATATCTTGTATGTATTTATTTACCGTAGTAAATGACTATATTGAGATATTATTAGAGTATTGAACACTTTTAGGCTTTGTTTGATGTGTAAGATAAAAAAATAAAATAAAATAAAGTTATCAAAATTAGATATTCGAGGTGCTTATTTATCACATTAAAGCTTCTAATCTCATTGAGAAAATAATTAATAAATCCCACCTAAAAAATTGAATCATTTTATTTTATCCAAATGGAATTAAATAACTATATTTTAACTCTTTAATTCGACACGTCGCCTAACATGCGAAAACAACTCTGACTAAAAATTTAATAACAAAAGGATTCTTAGACCAAAGACAGACGCAAATTTTCATTTCGAGCGATTGTGACACCTCTTTATCTTAAAAAAGAAGAAAAATAACAAAAACAGAAAAACACACTCATCCAGAGGCATCTTGTGCATTTACATACTCAAATAACTGCCTATACCCTGCCTATACCTAAAACCAGGACACACAAAACAGGAAGGAAAAAATAAAAAATGAAATTTATCAGCATCAAAATTTGGAGAGTTTAATTAGGCAGTAGGAGTATGCTTGGTCTTATTCTTCTTTTTCTGTCTGAGTTTGTCGCAGCATTTGCAAGCCTTCTCCAATCGCTCTAACCTTTGCGTTAGGGAAGTGAGCATCCTCATCTGCAACTCGTTTCTCTCACAAAGTTTGCTCATCATCTTCATCATCTTCTCATTCTCCGACACCATCTTCTCCAATAATTGTTTGTTCCCCTCTTCGCCCTCCTTCAATTTCTGCTTAGTATTATCTGTTTCAACATCCTTTTCTTTTTCTTCTTCATCTGCATTTACCTCAGATTCATAATCATGAATATCCATCATCTCATCACAATTCTCTGCCAAATTCAGTTCCGAATCTTCATTCACAGGTGTATTACCTTCACGTCCTTCTCTTCCATCCTCAAAAATCAAATCCCTCAAATCCTGGGCCGTTTCTTTCATCTCTTGCGCATGATCAAGAGATTCAGCTGCAGCTAAATTATAATTCTCCGCACCCACCACCTCTTCATCATCCCTACGGTCAGGCTCTTGGGCTTTATTAAGAGATTCAGCTGCAGCCGAATTAGAATTATCTGCATCCACCACCTCTTCGTCCCTATGGTTAGGCTCTTGGGTTTGATTAAAAGATTCAGCTGCAGCCGAATTACAATTCTCTGCATCCACCGCCTCTTCATCCCTATGGTCAGGCGAAACAAGCGAAGTTTGATCAAGAGGAGAAGCAGCAATGAAATCCACCTTCTCTTGCAATGAAACAGCCTTCTTAATTACAGCCTTCCTGCAATCCCTAATTCCAGGGGAAAATCCACGAATCGAATCCAACTTGAAAATCAGAGCCATTAGCGTTTCATTCACTCTCAGCCGCTCCTTCGCATCCTTTCGAATCAATTCCATACTTTCCTTCTCCAAAATACTCCGCTCAATCTCTTCCACTTGGCTCTTAATAGCCATAATCCTCTTTATGCTCTTCCTCACAAAAAATCCTCTAAAAACCTTCTGAATCCTCAAAGCGGCGGATTCCGGTCGGGGTGTCTCGGAGCCTACGAAGTGCACTGGAATTGATCTGATCTTCGGCTTCGGGTGACATGTCTGGTTCACCGGAATTCCTCCGACCACCGGCGAGTAGCGAGCGCGTGATGGTTGGTACCAGCTATCCATCTCCCAATTCTGTTTCGAACTTGTAGATGAGAATTGAAAACCCTTGAATTTTTTTGTTTTGATTGATTTTGTTGCGTGGAGGAGGAACTGATGGCTAAAGGAAGTTTTATAGTGAGAGATGAGAATTTTTCACGATGAACTCTAGAAGGTTCGAGATTTCTTGAATGTCTATACTTCCTGATATATCTAGATGAGTACAGAACCTTCTGCTTTATCCATCCGTACTGAAGTAATTTTACGCACATTAAATTTTGATATAAAAAATTAAAATATTAATATGTTAATTATTCATTAATTAAAATCAAATAAAATATAATTATTTTAACTCGTATTGATGATCATGTTGGATATATCAGTTTTTATGTTTATTTTTTATATTTATTTAAAATTAATTTTTTTATAAAATATCATTAAACTTGATTTGCTATGAAATTAAATACGACAAATTTACTCATTTATTGTATCCCTAGTATAAATGATCTAATAAATTTAGTTTTGCTTTCTAACTATTTATGAAATCTTTAACTAATAACATCATTGTCCTAAGTTAATTTTTTTTAATAAAATCCCAATTTTAAACAAAAATTGGTTAGTAAGAAATTATACTTTTTTTAGTTAATTTTATACTCTATTTGATATTTTAATTCGCCATACTTATTCTATTCAAAATTATATTATATTTGGTCTTTTATACTAAGAATACTTGTTTTACTCAAAATCCTACTCCATTTTGTACCTTTGCTAGGAATTAATTATAAATTATACTCCACTCAATTTAAAATATATATATATATATATATGTGTGTGTGTGTGTGTGTGTGTTAATTGAGAAGTTGGTTACTTAAATATCTAAAATTTCAATCCCAGAAATGTGTGTATATATATCAATTGAAAAGTTGGTAGAAATTATCTCTGTCAAGTTTCATAAAAAAAATTATTCTTTTACCCCCCTCAAAGGCCCCAATTCATATATATGGCATGTTTACTTGTATGGTTTCGTAAGTATGGGAATTTTTTTCTATAATTATATATGCTATCTTTTTTTTTTAAATTATCGTATCCATCTTTTGGTTCTCATACTTTAGTATTATATTGAGGGAGCATAAAGTATTATTAAAGGCATATTGGGCTGGCCCAGTACTTTAGAGGCCCGTACATTGGGTATGACCCAGTGGCCTTGTGATGGAAGAAGAGTGAAAGGGAACAAAGTGAACGGCCAACATCAACACCATGCCGAGTATGACGATAACTCGACCGACCCAACAAGAAGGAGGCCATGTGACCTGCACATGAGAAGGCGTAAATAATGTATGAAAAGGATGTTACAAAGTCGTGTAAGCTCTGACCAAATCATGCAACACTACCAACTTATACTGATTATTTCCAACTCATACTTCACACTACTAAGTCATGCGGAACACCATCAAGCTACTACACCTGTATGGTGAAAACTTAATTAGTTATAGGAGTTCGATCTACATGTAAATGCAATGAGGCAGCCCATACTTACCTTAGGCTGTCTTGTTACCAGTTGCCCTAATGGAGTACAGTAACCCGCATTTTATGAATGTAAATAAAAAGGGATAGCTCAAAAAGAGGGATGATCAAATAATCTAGAAAAAGGTGGAGAGAAAGAAAAAACACAAACAAATTTGGTAGAACTGATAAATGTTTCTCCTTTTTTTTTTATGAATTAAGGGGGTTATTTGCTGCCTTTGGCCTCATTAAAAAAAGAAAAAAAAAGAGCAACACTAATTATATATATCAAAACATTTTAATATTTTATATCATTTACTTGATACATATGCACTAAATAAATTAGCACATACTATGTGCATATGCGCGTAGCCAATGTTGGGTACAATTTTTTCTTTTTACTGGCTCGGTGCACATAAACTAAGTATGTACTCATTCATTCGGTACATTTACGCCAACTAAAATGTTCATAGACTCGATAGATGTACATCAAATCAAAATGAATGTTAAATAGTAAAAAAGTAGGTATTGACCAAACAAGACTCTCAAGTAGGAGTGCCCAGAGCAAACTTGCTAAACTTCTATCCTAAAAAAGGAAATTTGTTAAACTCGTTAAAAGCTTGCTCAAATTTTGGTTGCAAATGAACCACAAAGTCAATCCTAACCGTTTGCAGGTTCTGGGCAACACCCAAAAAGATACACTCTTACAAGTAGATAAATTATTTTTTTATATATTAAAAAAATAATTTTACTTTAACTATAAGAATGTACATGGCAAAAAAAAAACATTACAATTGAAAAAAATTATGTAAAATACTTTACAATTAAATATTGAATTTTATTTTATTATTTTAAAATCAATATAAATGAAAGAAAAAATATTGATACCCCTCAAATTTTATCTAGTAACATGATAAAATTGAGATTGAATATGCGAAAAAATTTTTGATAAAAAATTTAAAAACTAATTTTTTACATGCAATTAGAACTTTTAAAATCCTAAATTTTTTTCTCATAAAATTTTATTATTAATTAAAAAACTTTTAATTTTTAATATATATATATATATATAGGGGAATTTTCAGGTGCGGATTACTGTTCACGGACCATCCGTACGGATTGGTCCGTTTGGCACGCTTCCCGATGAAATTTTTTGATGAAATTTTGTGCCACCAAATTTCATCAAAAAATTCAACCGGGAAGTAGGTTAACTACGTGATTGAAAAATATTGGATTTTATATATCTATTTCTGAACCAGTTTTTTTCAATCATGTAGTTAACCTACTTCCCGATTAAATTTTTTGATGAAATTTGGTGGAGATGTTCTACACACGATGAAGAAAATTCTCACAAAATTTCATCAAAAAATTTTATCGGGAAGCGTGCCAAACGGACCAATCCGTACAGATTGTCCGTGAATAGTAATCCGTATAGGATAGGAACTCTATATATATATTTAATCGAATATTTATGTACATCTAAAATATTAAGCCCCGTGCGGTCAAGGCCAGCTCTGCTGGCGTAGAGCTATATTTAAACATTATCTTAAGCTCAAAATCCATTTCAACCAAGGTAGACTATTATTAAATCAGTCCACGTAATATGATCCAAGAACAGGTAATGAAATCCTTGTAGCATGTTGAGATTGGTGGTATAAGCAGGTTAAATTTACCAACAAAACAACACACGGTTGAAAAATGTAGGATAAAACACTGGAGGAGCACTGACACCAAAGACTGACGCAAATTTTCATTTCAACAATGAATGAAATCTTTTTATCTTGATGAAAAAAATTAAAAACAAAAAAACATAGGCTCCTCCAGTGGTATCTTGCGCGATTACATAGTCAAATAACTCAAAATCAAAACGAAAATCTTAAACAAAGCTGCATTTATCATTATCTTAATTGGGAGAGATTATTTATTCTTCTTTTTTTTTCTGAGTTTGTCGCCGCATATGAAAGCCTTCTCCAAACGTTCTACCCTTTGCATTAGGGAAGTGAGCATCCTCGTCTGCAACTCGTTTCTCTCACAAAGCTCGCTTATCATCTTCATCATCTTCTCATTCTCTGACACCATCTTCTTCAATACTTGTTTATTCCCCTCATCTTCAACATCCTCTTCTTCTTCTTCTTCTTCTTCTTCTTCTTCTTCTTCTTCTTCTACACATTCACTTTCAGTAACTTCTTTAATAACACAAGGTTCTTCTTCATCTGAATTTACCTCAGATTCATAATCATGAATATCCATCATCTCATCACAATTCTCTGCCGAACTCAGTTCCGAATCTTCATTCACAGGTGCATTGCCTTCACATCCTTCTCTTCCATCCTTGAAATTCGCAGACTCAATCAAATCATTGGCAGTTTCTTTCGCTGAATTAGAATTCTCTGCACCGGCCACCTCGTCGTCCCTATGGTCAGCCACTTGAGCTTGATTAATTGATTCAGCTGCAGCCAAATTAGAATTCTTTGCATCTACCACCTCTTCATCCCTGTGGCCAGGTGCAGCCGAATTAGAATTCTCTGCATCCACCACATCTTCATCCTTATGGTCAGGCTCTTGGGCTTGATTAAGAGATTCAGCTGCAGCCGAATTATAATTCTCCGCATCCACCACCCTATGGTCAGGTGAAACTAGCATAGTTTGATCAAGAGGAGAAGCAGCAATGAAATCCACCCTCTCTTGCAATGAAACGGCCTTCTTAATTACAGCCTTCCTACAATCCCTAATTCCAGGGTAAACTCCGCGAATCGAATCCAACTTGAAAATCAGAGCCATTAGCGTTTCATTCACTCGCAGCCGCGCCTTCGCATCCTTCCGAATCAATTCCATATTCTCCTTCTCCAAAGCATTCCGCTCAATCTCTTCCACTTGCTTCTTAATAGCCATAATCCTCTTTATGCTCTTCCTCAGTATAAATCCTCTGAAAACCTTCTGAATCCTCAAAGCAGCGGATTCCGGTCGGGCTGTCTCGGAGCCAACGAAGTGCACCGGAATTGATTTGATCTTCGGCTTCGGGTGACATGTCTGGTGCACCGGAATCCCTCCGACCGCCGGCGAGTAGCGAGAGCGTGATGGTTGGTACCAGCTATCCATCTGCCAATTTTGTTTCAAACTTGTATATGAGAATTGAAAACCCTTGAATTAAATTGTTTAGATTGATTTTGTTGCGTGGAGGAAGAACTCACGGCTCACGGAATTTATAGTGAGAGATGAGAAATTTTCACAATGAACTCCAGAAGGTTCGAGAATTCTTGGGATGTTTATACTTCCTGATATATCTAGATGATTATAGAATGTTCTGCATTATTCATCCGTACTGAATAATCGGTTTCATTTTCGTACAGCACTTTTTGATTCATACGAATAACTTAAACTCCTTCGATTCATAATATTAGGATTTGACTTCTTTTTGTTCTCTTTTGTTCAAAGGGATTTAGTTTATGAATTAAATGGACAAAGTTTTTTATTAAATTTAATAAAAATAAATTTTATGATGAATAGATTATTTTTATAAAATTTTATCGAAAGACTCGATCTATAAATTAGTAAGATAATAATTTAAAATTTGAATGGTAAAAAATGAACGAATGTATCAAAATTTTATTACACTTATTTTGGATTTAAATTTCTTGATAAAACTTTGTGAATATGATATACTCATTATAAAAATCATTTATACTAAATTTTTATAAAAAAATTCATCCTTTTAATTCCGGAATTAAATACCCTTAGACAAAATTAGATCAAAGGAATGATGGAGAGGATTCAAGTCCACAATAATAACACCCATTTCGCTATTCGTAAAATATCATTATCATAATGGGTGATTTTATTTCTATCCACCAAATCTTGTAGTTAATCCACATTATTTAGTTAATCCGCATTACATATTAAGTTAATCCGCGAGCGTGGATGAACTGACAAAAAAATATTATGAATTTAATTTTATAAATATTATTTTAAATAATAATTTAATATGGAAATATCTACTAAATTAATAAGTATAACCACTTTAAAAATTTAGATGAGTAAATTTTAATTAACTTTACAGTAAAATAACAAAAACAAAATTTAACCCCTTTCTTCTTACGGTTTTAACGATTCTCCCAGTGTCTCTTCTTCTTCTTCTTCTTCTTCTTCTTCTTCTTCCACTATCACTCTTTCCCCAACCTTCTTCTTCTTCTTCTTCTTCTTCATCCTATCACAAACCCTATATTAGTTTCATATTCTTTAAATCACCAAATATGTATTCCAACCTTAAAAACCCACAACCACAATTTCAAAAATCTTGAACTAATTTGGTTTTTGTATTATGTAAGTCTAACTCACAATATGAAAGATTAAAAATTTAAATTATACCAAGTTTCTTATATCATGTCTAACTTTCAGACTAAATAATTATATTATTAATTATAATGTTAGGGGTTCCAAAAGATTAATGAATAAAAAATTTGTAAATTATTAATTATAATGTTGGGGGTTCCAAAAGATTAATGAATAAAAAAATTATAAATTACTGGACAAGGTCTATTTGCAACGCAAGCTGGAAAAGTTGGTCATCCCCTCTTATATATATATATATATAATACACACTATATATATTCGGTCATTCTTTCACTCTGTTTTCATGTGTGTGTGAGAGAGAGAGAGAGAGAATGGCGTTTATTCGATCAACACAAACGCAGAAGTAACCATAAACCTAAAGATGAAGTTAATTAAAAGAAATTATATTTAGATTAGGAACGTTAATTAGAAGGAAGTATATTTAGATTAGGAAAGTTAATTAAAAGGAATTATATTTAGATTAGGAATGTTAATAAAAAAGGAATCTAAAGTTATACAATTATAATTTAATTAAAATTGGTGGATATACTAATCAATTTTAAAAAGGGTAATTTTGTGAAATTTCATTTAAAATTTTCATAATTTAAAGGTGGATTAACTGCAAGATTTGGTGGATGTAAACAAAATCACCCTATCATAATTCACAATAAAATTAAATATGGTAAATTTGCTTATTTACTCAATCCCCAGTATAAATGATCTAATAAATTTAGTTTTGCGTTCTAACTATTTCTAAAATCTTTAACTAATAACATAATTGTCTCAATATTTTTTTTAATAAAATCCCAATTTTAAATAAAAGATTCTAATTACTATACTAGATTAATTATAATATTGCGAATGAAGAGGTCGATTTTCACTTTTATCAATTGGTTAGTAATAAATTATACTCTTTTTTTTAGTTAATTTTAAATTCTATTTGATATTTTATTTCGCAATATTTATTTGATTCAAAATTCTATTATATTTGGTTTGTGGTAAGGAACTAAAATCATATTTTAATTATTATTAATTTTTTTTTAGTTAAAATCCTACCTTATTTGGTCTTTATACTAGGAATAATTGTTTTACTCAAAATCCTACTCCATTTTGCACCTTGGCCAGGAATTAATTATAAATCATGCTCCACTCAATTTATATATATATATATATATGTCAATTGAGATGTTAGTTATCTTGAACATCTAAAATTTCAATTTCAAAAATGTGTGTATATATATCAATTTTTAAGTCAACACATTTCCTGATTGAGATTTTTGATAAAATTTGGTAAAATTGATCTTTTAATTATAGAGATTATATCTCCCATGTTTCATCAAAAAAATTATTCTTTTACCCCCTCAAAGGCCCTAATGCATATATGGTATGTTTAATTGTATGGTTTCGTAAGTATGGGAAATTATTTCTATTTTATATGTGATATCTTTTTTTTTCCTTCTTCTTTTGAAATTATAGTATCCATCTTTTAGTTCTCATATGTTAGTAATATATATTGAGGGAGCACAAAATATTACTAAAGACGTACTTGGGCCGACTCAGCACATTGGAGGCCATACATTGGGTATGACCCGGCGGCCTCGTGATGGAAGAGTGTTGGAGCAAGTGTGTATTTGAGAAAAAACTTAGACAAGGCAAAGTTAGAGTTTTCCCAAGTCCCACATAGGAGAAAGAAAAAACCTTTCATGGGTTTTTATACGGAGAAATTTGCTTAAGGGCTTGAGTCCTTTGGACATTTGACTTTTGTGCTATTGGGTGAGGACTTTGATGAATGTGGTTCACCACACACGCGCACGCACGCCGACCGACCCGGTCCGGGCCCGGCTCGGGCTTGGGCTTGTGCTATGTATAAATTTTTTATACAAAATAATTTCGAAATAAATTTTATTTGTTAAATAAGTTTTATTTTGAAATTAATTTTTTAAATTTCAAAAGTGGTCAAACCACTTCAAAACGGCTCCTACACGTCTCCGTGAGTATTTCCACAGAACGAATTTTTATTATTATCCTACCGTTTTTTTTTCTTGAATATACAATACGAAATTTTTTTTATCGATCGATATCTTCTACAACGAACAAAAGAATAATCGAAAATATTCTAAAGAACCCTAAAATTTTTTTTACCTCCAGCAGGAAATTTTTTTTGCCTTCGAAGGTAAATAATTTATCCGATTCCGAAGCATATATTTTAGAGTATTGTCGAACGATCAACGGTGGTGCATGTCAATCGTACATGAGAGTATCTAGGCTGTTTCATCCTGGGAATGGCGTGGCGAAAAACGAACTACTAGCACAATTTCGGGCAGGAGCCGCGAAACGGTCTTAAAAAGAGCGACCTAGTCTGCGACTCAACCCGGTGTACTCTCTTTCTTTATTTAATTTCTGTTTGTGCAGTTCATATTTTCAACAATTTTAAGACATTTTTATTTACTATTCCATTGTAATTTTTGTTATGGATACTTGTCGAAAATCAATCTGCCACTTCTGGTAATTTGAATCAACCCTTCAAATTTGAGGGTCTGCACTTTCGGAGGTGGAAACAAAAACTGTTTTTTTATTTAACTCTTAAGAAGGTGGATTCTGCATGTGTTTCTGAAAAATCCACCTTCTCCGATCCAATTTATGAGGCTGATCAAAAGACTCTCAAAACTTGGGAGGATAATGATTATACGTGCAGAAATCTGATCTTGAATGCTCTCCGTGATGAGCTTTAAGATGTTTACCGCTCGTGCAAATTTGCAAAAGAAATTTGGAATTTGCTTCAAAAGAAATATGACACTGAAGAGGCTGGGGCAAAGAAATACGCTGTCAGTCGTTATTTGAAATTTCAGATGACGGACGACAAACCTATTGTTACTCAGTCCCACGAACTTTAGAAAATTGTAGATGAAATCATCTCTGAAGGGATGAACATTGATGAGCAGTTTCAAGTGGCAGTTTTGATCGATAAATTACCCCCTGGTTAGAAAGATTTTAAACATAATCTGCGTCACAAATCTAAAGAATTTTCACTTGAAAGTATGATTACAAAACTCAGGATTGAGGAGGAGAACCGTAAGAAAGATCGGAATGATGAGGTTCTGGTTGTTTCCAACAAAAACCAGAACCGTAATCAAAATCAGAATCGCTCGAACAACACCCCTGCATCTTTAAGGCTGAACCGAAAAAATATGAAATATCAGATCGGTGAAAATAATGCGATCCGGATCGGGAACCAGAATAGGAACAACCAAGCTTATAACCAAAACAGAAATGGCCATGCTAATAATAATAATAATAATAATAATAATAATAATAATAATAATAATAATAATAATAATAATAATAATAATAATAATAATAATAATAATAATAATAACAGTGTGTTCTCGTGCTATCACTGTGGAAAGCTTGGTCATATGGCAAGAAATTGTCGAAACAAATGCTGAACTCCTCAGGCAAATGTTATTGAAGAAGAGCCCTTAGTGGCTATGATAACATAAATTAATCTGGTATCGGGTTCTGAAGGCTGGTGGGTGGACACCGGCGCCTCACGCCATGTCTGCTATGATCATGCTCTATTTAAGACCTTATTCTGATGCTGTTGATAAGAAAGTGCTGTTGGGTGACTCCCACACCACTAATGTTACTGGCTCGGGTGAAGTCGAGTTGAAGTTCACTTCTGGAAAGACTGTCATCCTTAAGGATGTTTTGCATACTTCCAGAAATTAGGAAGAATCTTGTTTCGGGTTACCTCCTTAATAAAGCTGGATTTGTTCAAACTATTGGGGCATATTTGTTTACTCTTACTAAGAATGGTGTATTTGTGGGGAAGGGTTATGCTTGTGATGGGATGTTTAAGTTGAATGTTGAATGCTAATAAAGTTGTTTCTAGTTCTGCTTATATGATTTGTTCATTTAATGTGTGGCATGCTAGACTTTGTCATGTTAATAAGCGCCTTATTAAGAACATGAGTAAACTGGAAAATTATTCCCCCTTATCAATAAATGATTTCGAAAAATGTGAATTTTGTAGCCAAGCAAAGATTATTAAAACACCACACAAATCTGTTTTAAGATAAACCGAACCTTTTAAATTAATTCATTTCGGATATTTGTGAATTTGATGGTGTTTTAACGAGAAATGAAAAAATGGTATTTTATTACTTTTATTGATGATAATTCGGACTTTTCCTATGTTTACCTTGTGAAGAATAAAAGTGAAGCAATTAATATGTTTAAAACATTTTCTTCAGAAATTGAAAATCAGTTTAATAAGAAAATAAAAAGATTTCGGAGTGATAAAGGAACCGAATATGATTCAACTGATTTTAAAAATCTTTATGTTTCACTTGGTATTATTCATGAGACGATTGCTCCATATTCACCTGAAATGAATGGAAAAGCCGAAAGGAAAAATAAAACTTTTGCCGAATTAATTGTTGCTACACTACTAAATTCGAGGACTGCCTCACATTGGTGGAGAGAGATTTTATTAACTGTTTTTCACGTTCTTAATAGGGTTCCTAAGATTAAATCCAATTTATCCTCATGTGAGATTTTAAATAATAAAAGGCCTAATATTTCTTATTTACGCGTTTGGGGAGGTGCCTTTCTTACGTGCGTATTCCTGATCCTAAGAGATCTAAGCTTGCTAGTAGAGCTTATGAATGTGTTTTTTATTGGATATGCAATTAATAGTAAGGCCTGTAGATTTTATGATTTGAAAAATCATGTTATTATTTAATCGAATGATGTAGATTTTTATGAAGATAAATTCCCCTTTAAAATGAGGAATAGTGGGGGTAGCTCACTACCTTCTAGCTCTACCTTACCTGCCAGTACCATGGACAATGATACATCCATTGAACCTAGGAAAAGTAAAAGAGCTAGGACCACTAAAGACTTTGGGCCTGATTTTTATGCATACACTTTAGAAGATGGATCCATCCACTATTCAAGAAGCCTTGTCTTCTTTAGACGCTGACCTTTGGCAAGAAGCCATTAACAATGAAATGGATTCCTTATAATCGAATAGAACTTGGCACCTAGTAGACCTTCCTCCTGGTTGTAAAGCCATAGGTTGTAAGTGGATACTTAAAAATAAATTGAAACCTGATGGCACTGCTGATAAATACAAGGCACATTTAGTTGCCAAGGGTTATAGACAACGTGAAAAACGTAGATTTCTTTGATACTGATTCTCCCGTGACTAGAATCACATCTATACGTGTATTGATTGCCCTGGATGCATTGCATGATCTTATTGTGCATCAAATGGATGTTAAAACTGCTTTTTTGAATGGGGAATTAGAAGAGGAAATTTACCTGGAACAACCTAAAGGGTTCATAGTTACAGGCCAAGAACAAAAAGTATGTAAATTAAATAAATCTCCTTTATGGTTTGAAACAGGCTCCTAAGTAATGGCATGAGAAATTTGATAAATTGCTTATATCAAATGGATTTAGAATTAATGAAAGTGATAAATGCATTTATTATAAGACTGAGAATAATGCATGCATTATTATATGCTTATATGTTGATGACTTTCTTATCTTTGGTTCTAATAACCATATTGTTAATAATGTGAAATCCATGCTATGTGCTAATTTTGATATGAAGGATTTGGGAGAAGCCAATGTAATTTTGGGGATTAAAATTACTAGGACGGAAAAAGGGACTTTCTTTGGATCAATCTCACTACATTGAGAAGATTCTAAAGAAATATAATTACTTAGACTGTAAACGAGCATGTACTCCATATGATTCTAATGTAAAGTTGTTCAAGAACACTGGAGACAGTGTTAAACAAACTGAGTATGTGAGCATCATTGGTAGCCTTCGATATGCTACTGATTGCACTAGGCCTTGATATTGCATTTGCAGTGCGGGTACTATGTAGGTTTACTAGCAGTCATAGTATGGAGCATTAGCATGCAGTTGAGAGGGTCATGCGTTATCTAAAAAGAACCATGGACCTAAAGTTACACTGTAAAAAGTTTTTCGCTATCCTAGAAGGATATAGCGATGCTGAATGGAATACCTTGTCAGAAGATTTCAAGGCCACTAGTGGATATATCTTCAGCATAGCTGGAGGTGCAGTTTCTTAGAAATCCAAGAAACATACCATTTTGGCCCAGTCTACGATGGAGTCTGAGATGATAGCACTAGCTGCTGCTAGTGAAGAAGCCAGCTGGCTGAGAAACTTTCTTACAGATACCCTTCTATAGGAGAGACCGATATCAGTTGTCCTTATCCACTGCAATAGTACCGCGGCTATTGCAAAAGTTCAGAACCGTTATTATAACGGTAAGAGACGACAGATTCGTCGTAAACACAGCACGGTTAGAGAGTTACTCTCCAATGGTGTTGTAAGAGTGGATTATGTACGGTCTGAGAAAAATTTGGCTGATCCTTTGACGAAAGGACTAACGAGAGAAAAGGTGTCTAACACCTCAAAAAGGATGGGGTTAACGTCCGATGAGAATTGAGTCACTGTAATGATAACCCAACCTATGGACTGGAGATCCCAAGAAATAGGTTCAAAGGGTAAATAACAAGTTACAAGTGATATTTTAGAATCATGCAGTATTATCTCATCCCTATGGAGCATGATATCCTAAAGCGACAAAAAGGTTGAGCATTTGCTCTTAATGAGTTTTATAGCTCTATGTAGAGTGGGGTACCAATGCTACAGGAGTACTCTTTGATAGATTCACCTATGTGAATATGGAAGAGAGGTCGCTTCCTATGGAATTTTGGGCAAATTCTTTAGAGCATTCACTAACCGGGATATAAGCACATGGCCATAACGTGCTAGCATTTGGACAACACTCTTGGGGGCAGTGTGTGTTGTGATTGTCAGAGATAGAGTTCAAAACTACGAGTTACTCTAGTATATTCTGAAACACATACACTACGTAAAGGTTCAAGTTGAAAGACACCTTTACTTATGCATTGTCCTATGTAATATGCTCGACGAAAACGTTTTTCCTAAAAATACAAGTGGGGGATTGTTGGAGCAAGTGTGTATTTGAGAAAAAACTTAGATAAGACAAAGTTAGAGTTTTCCCAAGTCCCACATAGGAGAAAGAAAAAACCTTTCATGGATTTTTATATGGGAAAATTTAATTAAGGGCTTGAGCCCTTTGGGTATTAAACTTTTGTGCCATTGGGTGATAACTTTGATGAATGTGGTTCACCACACATGTGCACGTGCGCGACCGACCGACCGACCAGACCTAGATCCAGGTCCGGGCTCGGGCTTTGGGCTTTGGGGCTTGTCTCTGTGCTAGGTATAAATTTTTTATACAAAACAGTTTTAGAAAAGTTTTATTTGTTAAATAAAATTTATTTCGAAATTAATTTTTTAAGTTTCAAAAGTGGTCAAACCATTTCAAAACGGCTCCCATTTTTTTTCTCCACGTCTCCGTGAGTATTTCCATCGAACGGATTTTTATTATTATCCCACCGTTTTTTCACTTGATATACAATACGAATTTTTTTTTTCTGAACGATCGATATCTTCTACAATAACAAAAAAAAAAATCGAAAATATTCTAAAGAACCTTAAAATTTTTTTGCCTCCCGCAGTAAATAATTTATCTGATTCCGAGCATATATTTTAGAGTATTGTCGAACAATCAACGGTGGTGCACGTCGATCGTACAGGAGAGTATCTGGGTTGCTATTTCATCCTTGGGGACGGCGTGGCGAAAAACGAACTACTAGCACAATTCCGAAGCAGAGCCGCGAAACGTCTTAAAGAGAGCGACCTAGTCCGCGACTCAACCTGGTGTACTCTCTTTCTTTATTTAATTTCTTGTTTGTGCAGTTCATATTTTCAACAAAGAGTCAAGAGAAACAAAGTCAACGATTGATATCAGCACCATGTTGAGTACGACGGTAACTCGAGCGACTTCAACAAGGAGTCAAGAGAAACAAAGCTCGATTATTATTACATCAGTCCGTCATCAATATGAACGAACGATATGAAATGACATTCTTATAGCATGTTGATATCGGTGGCATAAGTATTAAATTTACCCACAAAAGTATGAAGCGCTCTGACGAGATCGTGCAACACTACCAACTTATACTAATTATCACCGATTAATACTGAACACTATCAACTCATGCAAAACAGCATCAAGCTACGACACCTGCATGGTGAAAAGTTAACTAGTCATGGAGTAGACTCAATTTACACATGAATGTAATGAGGTAGCCCATGCTTTACCCTGGACTGTCTTGTTATCGGTTGCCATAATGGAGCACTATAATCCTCACTCTATGAATATAAATAAAAAGGAATAGTTCAAAAAGAGGGAGAAACGAATAATCTAGAAAAAGGTGGAGAGAGAGAAAAAAACAGATAACTTGTCTTCTTATTATTAACCCTATTTACAAAACAATAAAAGCATACCCGCATCACATTGAATAATGATTAGAGTATGGACGTCAGCTACGAATAGACTTATGTTCCACAAATCACCGGATATGGAAACGTACCCAAGCTGAACATAAATACCTTTGTCCTCTCTCCATTAGGGAACAAGGTATTGGACTGACGTACATTTGGGGACACTGCGAGGAGTGTTAAAAATAAATTCAATCAAATACCCAATGCATTCCATGGTTGAATTGCCAAACATTGTATTATCCTTAGACCTGAGATCGCCATGGTTCTACTACAATATTTATGCATTGTCAGGCAGTATCAACACGTTGCACTTGATCGAATAATGTATAAAGATGATGACCGAGCATACTATGAAAATTTGGCAGAGGTATGTGGTATCAAGATGGGATTTGTCACTCTCGTTTCTTTTATGAATTGAGAGAGATATCGTTGGGCCCCTCAATAAGTGGCAATTATATTTGCTGCCTACGGCCTCATGGAAAAAAAAAAAAGCAACACTAGTTACATACATCAAAATATTTTAATATTTCATACCATTTACTAAATACACATGTACTAAATAAATTAGCACATACTCTATGTAGAATGACACTTGCCTCAGTCTTGTGTTCAATCTAGATATCGGATTGACAAAAGGAGTTAATTTTGGAATATCAATTTACTAGCTCGTTGTGCGTTTTTGACCTTTATAAACTAATAATGTACTCATTCATTTGGTGCATATACACCGACTACTCATTTGGTGCATATACACCGACTAAAATGGGCTTTTATTTATACTGCCACAGAGTGTAAAACCTACAGTGGATCGCACATCAAAACGAGTTGGATCAAAATGAATGTTAAAGTTAAACGGGCCAAGTTGGACTTGGGCCCAGTATGCTTAGGGTCAAACAAGACTCTCACTAGGATGAGCTCTTATAAGAGTGAACGTTTATTCATCTTGGCCGTCAAGGAAACTCAGAGAAGGCCAGAGAGAGAACTCTAGATGCGCTAGTACACTGTTAAGCAAGGATTTGCTCAAATCCCGTTCGTGTGTTGCAAATGGACCGTAGAGGCTCGTATATTTCTACGCTAAGGACAGAATCTTAAGCTCACCAGAAGGATTCGATCCATCCGGTTCGTGCAAGTTCGATTATTATTACATCAGTCCATCATCAATATGAACGAACGATATGAAATGACATTCTTATAGCATGTTGATATCGTTGGCATAAGTATTAAATTTACCCACAAAAGTATGAAGCGGTCGAGAAAGATGAGGAAAACACTATTTCGTTGAACATAAAAATGATAAAATTAAATTCAACCAAAGTTTGATACAAACGCCATATATTGTAGCTTTTGGTGTTTCTTTTGAAGTGATTCTCTCGTGTCCAAAAAATAATTTTTTTTTATCTAAGTCGCTAAAAGTTTGCTCAAACTTTGGTTGCAAAGACATCCATATAGCATTTTGAGAATGGTGGTATAGGCAGGTTAAATTTACAAACAAACCACAAGGTTGAAAAATGTAGGATAAAACACAAGGGGCACCCGAGACCAAAGACGGACACAAATTTTCATTTCAACAATGAATGGTATTCTTTTTATCTTAATGAGAAAGAATAAAAACATTCGCTGCTCCAGAGTATCTTGAGCAATTACATAGTCAAATACCTCAAAATCAAAACCAAAATCTTCGCTAAAACCTATACCAAAAACCAGGAACAAAGAAGGTAAAAACAAAGGTACATTTACCATTATCTTAATTGGGAGAGATTAGTTAAGCATCTTATTCTTCTTTTTCTGTCTGAGTTTGTTGCAGCATTTGCAAGCCTTCTCCAATCGCTCTACCCTTTGCGTCAGGGAAGGTGAGCATCCTCGTCTGCAACTCGTTTCTCTCACAAAGTTTGCTCATCATCTTCATCATCTTCTCATTATCTGACACCATCTTCTCCAATACTTGTTTGTTCCCCTCCTTGCTCCTTTCTTCTATCAAACCCAGCTTCTTAGTAGTACCTGCTCCAACATCCTTTTCTTCTTCTTCTACACATTCACTTTCAGTAACCTCTTTAATAACATAAGTTTCTTCTTCATCTGCATTTGCCTCGGATTCATAATCATGAACAACCATCATCTCATCACAATTCTCTGCCAAATTCAGTTCCGACTCTTCATTCACAGGTTGCATTACCTTGACATCCTTCTCTTCCATCCACTAAATTCACAGACTCAATCAAATCATCAGCCGTTTCTTTCCCCGAATTAGAATTCTCCGCATCCGCCACCTCTTCAGCCCTGTGGTCCAGGCTCTTGGGCTTGATCAAGAGATTCTGCTAACAGGCGAATTAGAATTCTCTGCATCCACCACCTCTTCATCCCTATGGTCAGGCTCTCGGGCTTGATTAACAGATTCAGCTGCAGCCGAATTAGAATTCTCGGCATCCACAACCTCATCATCCCTATGGTCAGCCTCCTTGCGCTTGATTAAGAGATTCAGCTGTAGCCGAATTAGAATTCTCCGCGTCCACCGCCTCTTCATCCTTATCATGAGGCGAAACAAGCGCAGTTTCAACAGGAGGAGAAGCAAGCAATGAAATCTACCTTCTCTTGTAATGAAACGGCCTTCTTAATTACAGCCTTCCTGCAATCCCTAATTCCAGGGGAAACTCCACGAATCGAATCCAATTTGAAAATCAGAGCCATTAGCGTTTCATTCACTCTCAGCCGCTCCTTTGCATCCTTCCGAATCAATTCCATATTCTCCTTCTCCAAAGCATTCCGCTCAATCTCTTCCACTTGCTTCTTAATAGCCATAATCCTCTTTATGCTCTTCCTCACTAAAAATCCTCTAAAAACCTTCTGAATCCTCAAAGCAGCTGATTCCGATCGGGCTGTCTCGGAGCCAACGAAGTGCACCGGAATTGATTTGATCTTCGGCTTCGGTTGACACGTCTGGTTCACCGGAATCCCTCCGACCGCCGGCGAGTAGCGAGCGCGTGATGGTTGGTACCAGCTATCCATCTCCCAATTCTGCTTCGAACTTGTAGATGAGAATTGAAAACCCTTGAATGTAATCGTTTAGATTGATTTTGTTGCGGGGAGGAGGAACCCATGGCTTACGGAATTTATAGTGGGAGATTGAGAAATTTTCACAATGAACTCCAGAAGGTTCGAGAATTCTTGGGATGTTTATACTTCCTGATCTATCTAGATGATTATAGAACGTTCTGCTTTATTCATCCGTACTGAATAATCAGTTTCATTTTCGTACAGCACTCTTTGGTCCGATTCATAATAGTAGGGGTTAACCACTAAGTTTTACTTTGCTCTACTCCACATTTTTTCTTGTAAAAAAAGCATCTTTTTGTTTGATTCTACTTTAGTCACGCTCTTTTAACACCGTATTAAGTCTATTAACCATAATTTTATGTAGCAACTCAAACCATTATTTTATATTTATATTTTTTACCTCAGCATGCCACATCAGTAATTCATTCACAACTCACATGGGACGATATTTACACTCATCCATGTTCTTCCCCCCATTCCCCTTTTGTAGATGATCCCTAAATTAATTTAATAGATCTTCCATTGCAGAGGCAATACATTATCATTGAAAAGTTCTTGTGTTACGTATGCATTTTAAGCTTTATTTCCATTGAAGTGGCACTACATCAACAACAAGAAACTGTTGCTTAGGAGGAGAAGTAGTCGATGAAGCAGAGTCTGTCTTGGATGATGAGAGCATCAATCTGCTCGTGCTGGCGTCCAAGTTTGCCACCTACCATGAATCCGGTAGATCCTCCACAAAGCTCGTCGCCATTTTTTGAATGAGCGAATTCTAGGGTTTGTAAAAAATCGAAGAAATCACGAAGTTCGGTTCGAAGAATCCCGATGGTCGAAGATTTTGGTGAAATTCATGATGAGATGGAGATGGATTTTGAAAGCTGGTGAGGGTCGGTGAGAATACGGCACCAAATCGTCTTTTTAGAGAGAGATAAGAGATAGGGTTTGATGATTAAGCGCGTGGGATGTTCCTTCAGCTTGTAAGTCGCATGTGGGTTGAGGAGTGAGTGGATTACTGATGTGGAATGCTGAGGTGGAAAATATAAATATAAAATAATGGTTTGAGTTGCCACATAGGATTATGGTTAACGGACTTAAGACGGTGTTAAAGAGAGTGAACAAAGTAGAACCAAACAAAAAGTATGATTTTTTTTACAAGAAAAAAAGTAGAATAGACAAAGTGAAAACTTAGTAGGCAAGTACAATGTATTAAACAGTAATTAACCCTAATAGTAGTTGTTCAAATATCTGTTGCTCCAATGAAATCTAATTCTAGAATTTAATAAATAATTTTTTTATTAAATTTAATAAAGATGATTTTTAGGATGAATAAATTATGTCTTTAAAATTTTATCAGAAGATTCAATTTAAAAATTAATAAGATGATAATCTAAAATTTGAATAGTCGAAAATAAACGAATGCATCAAATTTTTACTTACGCCTACTTCTGGTCAGAATTTTTTAATAAAATTTTGTGGACATGATTTACTTATTATAAAAATCATCTCTACTAAATTTCATAAAAACTTCATATATTTAACTCTAGAATTAGAGATCTTTGAACGGAATTAGATCGAAAGAATAATAGAGATGAGCTAAATCCATAATAGTAAGACACACATTTCGCTATTTTGTAAAATATCATTAAGTTTGATTCCCTACAAGATTAAATATGGTAAATTTGCTTATTTACTGTATTCTCAGTATAAATGATCTAATAAATTTAGTTTTTCTTTTTAACTATTTCTGAAATCTTTAACTAATAACATCATTGTCCCAATATTATTTTATTTTATTTTAGTAAAATCCCAATTTTAAACAAAAGAGTCTAATTACTTTACTAGATTAAATTGATTAATTATAAAATTGTGAATGAAGAGGTTGATTTGCACTTTTATTAATTGGTTAGTAATACAGTTACACTCTTTTTCTTAGTTAATTTTAAACTCTATTTGATATTTTATTTCGCAATTTTTATTCTATTCAAAATTCATTTGTTTTACTCAAAATCCTTACTCCATTTGTACCTTGGATAGGAATTAATTATAAATCATGCTCCGCTCAATATATATATATATATATATGTCAATTGAGAAGTTGGTTACCTAAACATCTAAAATTTCAATCCCAGAAATGTGTGTATATATATATATATGTATATCAATTTTTAAGTTAACACACTTCCTGATTGAGGTTTTTTATAAATTTGGTGAAAATGATCTATTAATTATAGAGATTCTCTCTATCAAATTTCATCAAAAATTTATTCTTTTACCCCCCTTAAAGGCCCCAATATGTATATATGATATGTCTAATTGTATGGTTTCGTAAGTATGGGAAATTCTTCTCTATATTTATATATGATATATATGATATCTTTTTTTTTCTTCTTCTTTTGAAATTATAGTATCCATCTTTTGATTCTCATACTTTAGTATTATATTGAGAGAGTACAAAATATTATTAAAGGCATATTGGGCACCCCAGCTCTTTGGAGGCCTATACATTGGGTATGACCTGATGGCCTTGTGATGGAAGAGTCAAGGGGAACAAAGTGAACAGCCGATACCAGCACCATACCGAGTACGACAGTAAACTAGGCCGATTTCAACAAGAAAGGACGTCACGTGACCTAAACATGAGAAGGTGCGAAGAATGTGTGAAAAATGATGTGTTACAGAGTCATGCGAGCTCTGACCACATCGTCTAACATTACAAACTTATACTAATTATTATTAACGCATACTGAACACTACCAACTCATGCAGAACATCGTCAAGTTACGACACCTGTATGGTGAAAAGTTAACTAGTCATGGAGGAGACTCGATATACACGTAAATGTAATAGGGCAGCCCATGCTTTACCCTAGGCTTGTCTTGTTGCTAGTTGCCCTAATGGAGCACTGTAATCCTCACTCTATGAATATAAATAAAAATGGATAGCTCAAAAAGAAGGAGGATCGGATAATCTAAAAAAAGGTGGAGAAAGAGAGAAAAAAAACCTGATAGCTTGTTTTTTTATTCTTGATACCATTTACAAAGCAATAAAAGTATACACGCACATAAAAAGAAGGATGTACTGCCATAGATGAAAAAATAATTGAAAAAATCTATCTAAAAGCAAAAATACCTTTGTCCTCTCTCCATTAAGAAACTGTACTTTCCATTTTAAAAATAAATTCAATCAAATACGCGATGCATATTCCATGGTTAATTGCCAAACATTGATTTATTTTTTACTGCAATTTCATACTTACAATTAAACACACATCAAATAATGTCAAAACGTAAACAAATTTGGCCAAACTGGTAAATTTTTCTCATTTATTTTATGAATTATACTCTCAATAAGGGGGTTATTTGCTACCTTCTGCCTCATGAAAAAAAAAAGAGTAATGCTAATTACATACATGAAAACATTCAAATATTTCATACCATTTACTTGATACATATGCACTAAAATAAATTAGCAAATACTCTATGCACATGTGCTCAGTCAATTTTAGGTACAAATTTTTATTTTTACTAGCTCAGTGCACATAAATTAAGTATGTACTCATTCATTCTGTGCATATACATCGACTAAAATGTGCATAGACTCGGTGGATGTATATCAAATCAAAATGAATGTCAAGGAAGAGTGCCCAGAGTAAACCTTATAAACTTGTGTCCCAAAAAAGGAAAGAAAAAAATGTTAAACTCGTTAAAAGCTTGCTCAAATTTTGGTTGCAAATGGACCAGAGCTATATTTAAATAGAATCTCAAGCTCCAAATCCATTTCGAGCAAGCTCGATTATTATTACATTGTCTGTCATCAATATGATTGAACAATAGGAAACACATTCTTATAGCATGTTGATATCGGTGGTACAAGTATTAAATTTTCCCACAAAAGCATGCAGTGGTCGAGAAAGGTGGGGCAAAACACTATTTCATTGTACATGAGAACGACAAAATTAAATTCAGCCAAGTTTGATACAAACACCATACATTGTAGTTTTTAGTGTTTCACGCCCAGTGGTAGAGGGAGTGTGTGACAAAGGGGGGGGGGGGGGGGGGGCGGGGGGGGCTTAAGCGCCCACTTGAATTGGGGATTTTTTTTTAAAATATAATAATATGGAGACTGTTGTGTAAATATTTAAAGTTTGAAGTTGACTATGTAAGGTATCAAAATCTTGAGGATAAGATTTTAATTATGTTTACTAGAAAAGATAATAAATCAAGATAGAGCACCGCCACTAGCAGAAAAAAGACAAAAAAAAGGGAAAAAAAAGTCGTAGCTCTCAGCTTTCTTCTCAATCTCTCATATACAAATTCTTGTTCGGATAATCAACTTCGCATTCTCATTTTAGTATTGGACTGTGGGGGCGGTTGATTAACAAGTTCGGTATCTTTCTCTTTAGCTACACTTTGTTTTGGACTCTCCCTTTGTGTAAGTTTATATTTGTATTTTTTTTTGTTTTTTTTTGTCTAATACTTGATTTGTGATTTATTTGAGCCATTTAGTCAAATTACATTATTATACTAATTATCTTATCGAGCAATTGAATCATTGATTACATTATTATACTTATTATATTATTGAGGCATTGATTGATTTAGCCATTAAGGCATTTGTTTATAGGTTAAAATAAAATATTTATCTTGAATTTGTGAATTGAGTCATTGAGATATTAAGTTAGGTTAAGATATTAAGATTATTTATGCTCATTAGATTTTGTGAATGTGCACCAATTTGTTTTTGCCCCAATTAATGCCCTAATTTTAATATAGGTGTGTATATATATTATAATATTATTTATTGTTGGTTTTTTTTTCTCCGCGTAAGGGTAGTCAAGCTCCTGCCAGGTTAAAATCTTAACTCCGCCGCTGCTTACCCCATGATGTGTGGCTTTTGGGGATTCTCTTGCGTCCAAAAAAAAAAAGAAATTTAGCAGAGCCGATAAAAGTTTGCTCAAATTTTGGATGCAAACGGACTTGAGCTATATTTAAACAGAATCTTAAGCTCAAAATGCATTTAAACCAAGCTCAAAATGCATTTAAACAGAATCTTGAGCAATTACATAGTCAAATACCTGAAAATCAAAACCAAAATCAAAATCTTTACTAAAACCTATACCTAAAACGAGGAACAATGAAGTTAAAAAACAAAGGTACACTTATCATTATCTTAATTGGGAGCGATTAGTTAAGCAGTAGGAGTACGCTTGGTCTTATTCTTCTTTTTCTTTCTGAGTTTGTCGCAGCATTTGAAAGCCTTCTCCAATCGTTCTACCCTTTGCATTAGGGAAGTGAGCATTTTCGTCTGCAACTCGTTTCTCTCACAAAGCGCGCTCATCATCCTCATCATCTTCTCATTCTCTGAGACCATCTTTTCCAATATTTGTCTGTTCCCCTCTTCGCCCTCTTTCAATTTCTGCTTAGTATCATCTGTTTCAACATCCTTTTCTTCTTCTTCTACACACTCACTTTCAGTAACCTCTTTAATAACATAAGGTTCTTCTTCATCTGCATTTACCTCGGATTCGTAATCATGACTATCCATCATCTCATCACAATTCTCTGCCAAATTCAGTTCCGAATCTTCATTTACAGGTTCATTACCTTCACATCCTTCTCTTCCATCCTCGAAAATCAAATCACTGGCCGTTTCTTTCATCTCTTGCATTTGATCAAGAGTTTCAGCTGCAGCTAAATTAGAATTCTCCGCATCCACCACCTCTTCATCCCTACGGTCAGGCTCTTGGACTTGATCAACAGATTCGGCTGCAGCCGAATTAGAATTCTCCGCATCAACCACCTCTTCATCCCTACGGTCAGGCTCTTGGACTTGATCAAGAAATTCGGCTGCAGCCGAATTAGAATTCTCCGCATCCACCACCTCTTCATCCCTATGGTCAGGCTCTTGGGCTTGATTAAGAGATACTGCTGCAGCCGAATTAGAATTCTCTGCATCCACCACCTCTGCATCCCTACTGTCAGGCGAAACTAACGTAGTTTCATCAACAACAGCAGCAGCAGCAATGAAATCTACCTTCTCTTGCAATGAAACGGCCTTCTTAATTACAGCCTTCCTGCAATCCCTAATTCCAGGGGAAACACCACGAATCGAATCCAACTTGAAAATCAGAGCCATTAGCGTTTCATTCACTCTCAGCCGCTCCTTCGCATCCTTCCGAATCAATTCCATATTCTCCTTCTCCAAAGCATTCCGCTCAATTTCTTCCACTCGCTTCTTAATAGCCATAATCCTCTTTATGCTCTTCCTCACTATAAATCCTCTGAAAACCTTCTGAATCCTCAAAGCAGCTGATTCCGATCGGGTTGTCTCGGAGCCGACGAAGTGCACCGGAATTGTTTTAATCTTCGGCTTCGGGTTACACGTCTTGACCGGAATTCCTCTTCCTCCAACAGCCGGCGAATAGCGAGCGCGTGATGGTTGGTACCAGCTATCCATCTTCCAATTCTGTTTCGAACTTGTAGATGAGAATTGAAAACCCTTGAATTTAATTGTTTAGATTGATTTTGTTGCGGGTAGGAGGAACACATGGCTTACGGAATTTATAGTGAGAGATGAGAAATTTTCACAATGAACTCCAGAAGGTTCGAGATTTCTTGAATGTCTACACTTCCTGTTAAATCTAGAATGTTCTGCTTTATTCATCCGTACTGAATATTGGGTTTTATTTTCGTACGAGTAACGCCCTAATCAAGACCTTTTACTTCATTTTTTGATATAATGTTTTCTAGTTTTACATGGTGTCCGGAATAACTTTGAGGCACCTCGATTAATTTTTATTTGTAAAGTTCTTTATTTGTAAAATAGTAGCTGGCATATGTTTTTATTGCTGTCAAAATTTGAGTTGTAAAACTCTCGGTAGAACTCAATACTAATTTTATCGTGCTATCAATGGACTTCTTGCTGGTGGTTCACTTTACATCATAATAACAACATATATATGTGTGAATAAATTTTACACTTATGCCAAAATTTAGCCATCTTATAAATAGTTAAAATTGTATATTTAAGTTTGATTCGCGGTAAAACTAGACACATAAATTTGCTCATTTATTATATTTAATGTGAATGCTTTAATAAATTTAGCTTTATTTTTTTACCATTTTTGATATCTTTAACATCATTACTCCCCCCAAAAAAAAAAAAAAATTAATAAAAATAATAAAATTCTAATTTCAAACAAAAGATTCCAATTACTAAACTAAACTAATTATAAAATTGTGAGTGGGATTAATTTTCACTTTTATCAATTAGTTATGAATAAATTGTATTTTTGTTGTTAAAACTGTACTTTGTTTGATATTTTAGTTAGGAATATCTTTTTCTATTTTTGATTTTGATAAAGGAACTAAAATCGTATTTTAATTATTATTAATTTTTTTTTTTTAGCTAAAATCCCATTCTATATGGTCTTTAGATTAGGAATATTTATTTTACTCAAAATCTCACTTCATTATGTATTTTGGTTGGGAACTAATTATAAATCATACTCTACTTTTTTTTTTTGTTAAATTAAATCCATTTGTATTTGGTTTTAAAGCAATCTAATAGTCTTTAATTCAAAGTACTCCTAATTTCTACTTTATTTCCATTAGGATTCTAATATAAATCAATATAGATTATTGTCTAAAACATTCTATTTACTAGAAATTAGGTAGAAGGGCTTATTATACATTGATTTTTACCAAAAATCCAATGAATAATATTTAGAGGCAATTTTGAATGAAGGGCCTATTTTAATTGGTAATTAGTGTAAGAGGCCTATTTTGTTTTATATTTTAAATGAATGTATTTGAATAAATTTAAATATCATTTAATTAATAAAAACATGTTATGTATTACCTAAATTACCCCTTTTTATGAAATTTGCACAAAAAATATGGACTGTAAAGTTCATATTATAGTAAAATATGAACTGCAAAGTTCATATTGCAGTGAAATATGGACTGCAATATGAACTTTGCACTAAAAATATGGACTGCAAAGTTCACATTGCAGTAAAATATGGACTGCAATATGAACTTTGCACTAAAAATATCGACCGCAAAGTTCACATTGCAGTGAAATATGGACTGCAAAGTTCATATTGCAATAAAATATAGACTGCAAAGTTCATATTGCACTCCATATTTTAATGCATATTGGTATTTTTTAGTTTATTTTAAGGGTTGAGATGTCATTTTATAATGAAAAAAAAAGACACATGTCATATTATCAATAAAATAAAAAATAGGCCCTTTATTTAAAAAAAAAAAGAAGAAGAAGAAGAAGAAGAAGAAGAAGAAGAAGAAGAAGATTATTGATAATTATGATGATGAGAACCTTCCTTTCGGAGATACTTTAGTGTGGTGGTGGTGGTGGTGGTGGTGGTGAAAATCTTTCTCTATTTTTTGTTTTCTCTCTCTATATGTGTAGCCCTTTTTTTTAATTGAATAAATGATATAGTAGGGTAGTTTTGTCCCCTTCTATTTTTCCTTATACTAAGATTCTTACAAAAATATCGGCTTTAATTTTTATGAAATAACAGACTTCTCTTTATAAACATGAATCCGTCCTTCTACCAACAATTACGGAGCGAGACCTTATAACCCATTATCTCTTATTTAGACCATAGAGTCTTAATTTATTTAATTATTGTCATGTCTATCTCAAATATTTATTGAAGTGATATTCTTACTAAATTTAAAGTTACCTTCTTTTATATAGATTATATTTTAAGGTAACTAGTATGGTTGTTTCGGATTCATTAGGAATTAATGAAATCTGAGTAATAATGGATTGGTGTTCTATAAATAAATAAAGCACATTTTTTTGCTTTTGTTTGCACTTATGATATTAATAAATATTCATCGATCACTCCACAAACAAGTTTGTTTTTATGAACCATACATGAAATTGTCCTACTGAATTACGTTATTTATTAAAATACCAAATTTTGTTAATAGTTTAAAAGTTCTTCAACTATATAGTTGCATATAATATCAAAATTATGTTTGTAGGAAAAATTTCCCATATATACCAAACATATATACTTTATGTACGGATTGGGACTTTTGAAGGGGTAAATTGATTAATTTGTTTATGAAAGTTGTTATAGATGATCTCCACTAAATTTTATATATAAAAAAAATCAACCAGGAAGTTGCTTATCTGAATATCTAAAATTTCAATCTCCTGGAATGTATGTGTGTGTGTGTATATATATATCAATTTTTAAGTTAACCCACTTTTTGGTTGATTAATAAATCAACTTCACCAAAATTTCATGTGTTTATGTATGATCGTATGGTTTTGTATGTATTAGAAAATTTTCCTATATTTGTATATGCTATCCTTTTCCTTTTTTCTTTTTTTAAAATTATAGTATCTATGTTTTAGTTCTCATGCTTTAGTATTATACCTTTCTATAAAAGTACTTAGCAAAAATATTTCGTATTTATTTATTTATCCATCTAAAGGCAAAAGACCAAAAGAAAAGGACAAAAAAAAAAGCGAAAAAAAAACTAATAAAGCAAATGATCAACCTCCAAGTAGGGCAATAAAGTTTTTTTATTCTACAAATAATTTTGTATCACAAAGAACAATAAATATGAATTACACTTACGTTTTAAATAATCTGTGATTATATCTATGTCAAATACTTTATTGTTAAAATTTATTACCGTAAACTATTGCAATTATTATTATTTTATATAATAAATTCTTTAATTACCTGATACTAAATGTTAGCTAGATAATAGACATTAATGGACTAAAAATTCAAAAAATATTATGTTCAAATAAATTAAAAGTATGAATATACGATTAACCATATTTAACTTGTGACGTATTTAAATATAGTGATCTATAGAGATTTTCATATTCATTTGAAGAACAAATTAATTTTTGCATGGAATTTTAAGTTCCCACACCAAAAATTGTCCAATTGATGTAACAAAATTTGACAATAGAGGATAGTTATATTCTCAAAGCAGTGTTCACCGACACCAAAAAAAGTATGTTATATGTTAAGTATTAAATATACAAAATCACACAATACATAATTTACTTTGGCTGAGGCGTGCAGTGTTTTAGTACTATTTTTCTTACTAAATTAGATGCTAACTTGATAAATTTCATGTTGAAAAAAGAAAGAAATAAAACAAGCAGTGTTAACTCCTTTCGGAAACCTAATATTTATCATAATCTTAGTATTTTGTCTCTTCTAAACATGATATTCTTATAGAATTATTTTCCATCACAAGTCAATAATTTTTAGAAAAAAAATTTAATTTGCATTTACAATTATTATTAATTTAATTTATATATTTATGAATCATCATAGTAACGTGCAACACACATACACTATACCTAGTTATATATACATATATAAATATATATGTAGAGAGAGAGAGAGAGAGAGTAAATACATGATGTATAATCTACGTAAAATTAAATCAATAAGTATCAAATGGTGTATTTGATAGTCAAATTTTGTTACAAACAATTTCTAAAAAAGGAAAAGAAAAATATGTCCTTATTCCATTAAGAAACTACATACTTTCCATTTTAAAAATAAATTCAATCAAACACCTGATGCATATTCCATGGTTGAATTGCCAAACATTGAATTTTTTTTCCACTGCAATTTCATACTTGATATTAAACACGCACTAAATAAAGTCAAAACACAAATTTGGCAGAATTGGTAAATGTTTCCCCTTTATTTTATGAATTTTATGAATTAGACTCTCAATAGGTGAGTTATTTGCTGTCGTGTGTGATGGTTAGTTTGTTCGGCCTCATCTATATTGAGGAAAGAAAAAGGGCAGCGCTAATTAGACACATCAAAACACTCTTTAACGCTTCATACTACTTACTTAGTTCATATACACCGAATGAATGAGCACATACTCAATGCACATGTGCCAGCCAATGTTGGGTACAGAAAAAATAAAATAAAAATTCACCAGCTCGAGGCAAATGATGTGCTCATTCATTCGGTACACATGTACCATGTAAATGTGCACAAACTCGATGCATATACACCGAACCAAAATGAATGTTATAAAAGTAAAGGCGTGTCAATAGCACCACCCAAAGAAAACAGACTCTCAAGGAGGAGTGTCGAAAGTGAACTTGTTAAACTTCTGTCCAAAAAAAAAAAAAAACTTATTAAACTCGTTAAAAGCTTGCTCAAATTTTGGTTACAAATGGGCTTGAGCTATATTTAAACAAAATCTTAAGCTTAAAATCTATTTCGAGCAAGCTCGATTATTGCTACATCAGTCCGTCATCAATATGATCCAACAATAGGTAATGACATTCTTATAACATGTTGAGATTGGTGGTATAAGTAGGTCAAATCTACCCACAAAAGTACACATTGATTGGCAAAGGTAGGGAAAACACTGTTATGTGGTACAGGGGAATGGTAAAATTCTGTTCAACTAAGTTTGATACAAATGCCATACATTGTAGCTTTTGGTGCCTCATGCCATATACAGTGGCATTTGAAAGCCTCACACCACGACGTGTGGCTTTTGGGGTGATTCTCTTGTAAAACATGATTCCTACGTCAGACGGGGACCAAAGTGAAGAGATGTTTATAAGAACCAAGGCACCCTCACTATAACACCATGGTTGTGATGGTGCAATTCTACTCAGCTCTGGATTTGTAGAGTTTAGTAACATCTCTCATACTTTTACTATATTTCTCAACACTCTAGAAATACTATATGATATATATTCTCTCCTTTTATCATAGCACTAACATACCACTTTTTTAACACTCAAGTAGATAATAATACCTAACTTACGATACCACTAAGTCCGCCATTGGTGATGCTCTTACGCTTGCATTCAAGTATTTGTTCTATGAAAATTCACTACAAATTAAACTAACATATTGTTATTGTGAGAATACAAGAGATGATGAGAAGAATTGTTATTTATTATTGAAAAAGGAGTACATCAATATATACAAGAGAGAGACCCTAAAAATACGGATATTTCCTTCTAATAAGGATTTCTTAATTATTTCCTAAATATACACATTCTATAAATAAAATATATACAAATCTTAACACTCCCCCTCAAGATGGAGCGTACAAGTTGTATATTTTAAACTTGTTACAAATATAATTAACTCGAGGTCCACTGAGAGACTTAATAAAGATATCAGCTAATTGATAATTCGATTTCCCGTAACTAGCAGCGATCTCCCCTGAAAGAATTTTTTCTTTAATTAAGTGACAATCAATCTCAATATGTTTGGTCCTTTCGTGAAAGACCGAATTAGACACAATGTGGAGAACTGCTTGGTTATCGTATATCAACTTCATTTGTTGAATCTTCGTGAACTTTAGCTCCTGGAGTAATTGTTTCATCCATATGAGCTCACACGTCGCTTTTGCCATGGCCCGATATTCTGCCTCAGTGGTGGACAAGGAAACAATTAATTGTTTCTTGCTCTTCTATGAGACCAGATTTCTTCCAACGAAGATACAACACCCATTGGTTGAACGTCTATCATATAGGTAGCCAGCCTAATCAGCATCAGAATAACCAACAATCTCAGTGTGGTCAGTACTTTCATACAGCATGCCTTTACCTGGTGCATTCTTTATGTATTTCAAAATACGAACAGCTACCTCCCAATGACTATCACATGGAGCACTTAGGAACTGGCTAAGAACATTCATCAAGAATGCTATGTCAGGATGTGTCACGGTAAGGTAGTTGAGTTTTCCAACAAGTCTCTGATACTTGGGTCTGATAATGACTTCCCCTGATTAAGTAAGAGTTCGACGTTTGGATCCATCAGAGTCTCTACGGGTTTGCAATTTGTCATGCCAGTTTTTTCTAAGATATCTAAAGCATACTTTCGTTGGGAGATGATGATACCCTATCAAGATTGAGCAACTTCTATTCCCAAAAAGTAATTGAATTTTCTTAAATCTTTTGTCTGAAAGTGGTGAAATAAATGCTGCTTAAGTTTCTGTTTCTGTATGCACTCTTAATCATTTCCCGCAATCACAATATCGTCCACATAAATGACCAAATAGATGCATCTGTCAAGAGATGAATGGGAGTAAAAGACGGAGCATCAGCCTCAGTACGAGTCATACCAAGCTGACAAATAATCGAATAAAAGTGTCCAAACCAAGCCCGAGGGGACTGCTTTAGTCCATAAAGAGAACGACGGAGGCAGAATACCGGATTAGACTCCCCCTGAGCAACAAACCCAGAAGGTTGCTCCATATATACCTCTTCCTGTAATTGACCATGAAGAAAAGCATTTTTGATGTCCAACTGATAAAGGGGCCAATGATGAATGGCCGCCATAGAGAGAAATAGATGAATAGAGGACATCTTAGCCACCAGAGAAAACGTATCACCATAATCAAGCTCATAAATTTGGATATACCCTTTCACAACTAGCCGGGCTTTCAGACGATCAACATTTTCATCGAGCCCAACTTTGACAATGCAAATCCAACGACAACTCACTGTTGATTTACCAGAAAGAAGAGGTACGAGGTCTCATGTGCCAATCGAATGCAAGGCGAACATTTCATCAACCATAGCCTAGCGCCAGCCCGAATCAGAAATAGCAGCTCCTACATTTTTAGGTGTAGAAACAGGAGACAAAGACGATACAAATGTAGTATTTTGTGGAGATAAAAGATGATAACTCACAAAATTATAAATGGGATGAGGGTTACAAATAGAACGAATACCTTTGCGTTTGGCAATGGAAAGATCCAGGCCAGGAGCTAGAACCGGAGGTGTAACCAGAATAAAAGATGAGGCCGGTTGATCCTGTGATGGGTTCTGATATTGTCTCAGAGGTAGGCTTAGTGGTAGGGTTCTCAACAGATATAGGTCGAGGTCGGCGATGGTAGGTGATTAGAGGAGGTAACGAGTTTACATTAGAAACCATAGGGTGAGAATTGATGATGGGATCCTATTAATTAAATAGTAAGCGGTGAGAACTGCGTCTCCCCAAAAACATTGCGCAACATGATTGTGAATAAGGAGAGTACAAGTAGTTTCAATCAAGTGTCTATTTTTCCGTTCATCCACTTTATTTTGTTGAGTAGTATGAGCACAAGAAGATTAGTGAAGTATGTCCTGAGAAGTCATAAAAGATTGTGAAAGGGGGCAGAAAAATATTCTAGGGTATTGTCACTGCAAAAAGTATGAATAGTGGTGCCAAATTGGTTTTTAATTTACGAGCAAAATGTTTAAAAGACGAAGAATAGCTCGGAAGATTTTTCATTAAAAATAACCAAGTGCATCTGGAAAAATCATCAACAAAAGTGACAAAATATTGAAAACCCAAAGTTGTCTTTACAGGAGTATGACCCCATACATCATAATGAACTAGAGAAAAATGTGACACTGCTTGTTTATTAACACGATTGGGCTACGAACGTGTTTTCCTAACTAACAAGACTTACACTCTAAAGATGACGCACGAGAAAGACTCGGCACCATCTTTTATAGTTTTTACAGGTTGAGATGGCCTAAATGCTGGTAAAGGAGTGCAGGTGGATGACTAACAACATAGGTTACAGGGGCTGGTGGTGGAGTGTGATAGTATAGACCATGGTACTCATGTCCTACTCCAATTAATTTCCCAATACTATACTCCTGCACAAGAACCGAATTAGCTACAAAGGTAACGGAATAAGATAAGGTTTGGGTTAATTTGCTAATTGAAATCAAATTGAAAGGACATCCAAACACAAAAAGAATAGAATTTAAAAACAAGGTACGCAAAGGTTCGGCCTGTCCAATGCTTTTAACTTTAGTTTGGGAGCCATTGGCTAAGGTAACAGTAGACAATGAATCAGAATAAGTAATAGACGATGACAAATTATTGTTACTAGATATGTGATTAGAAGTACCAGAATTAAGAACCCAAGATCCAAGAGATGATGATTGAGAGATGCAGGCAATAAGGTTACTAGTTTGATTTACATAAGCAGTTAAGCACTAGAGATGGACTGCTTATTCTCTTGGAATTACAGGACCTTCGTGTCTTTAGTGGCAAATACGGAAAGCATAAGGATTGATTCTTCGCTTAGAATACCCATTAGACACTTGCAGTATAAGTCAAAACACCACCAAACTAATGTTGGGAATAGACCAAAAATATGCAGTGAACAGTAACTCGTTTTTTTTTTTTTGACTTGCGACGGCTAGGATTTACTCGCTGGAATAGAAACACAGGGGCTAGGGTTTGGTTACTAGGTGATGGACGGCTAGGGTTTTGGGGATTGCTGGAATGAAGACATATCAAACATGAGATTGGAGTAGGATTTTTCTCACTAATCCTTTGATACCATGTGAGAATACAAGAGATAGTGAGAAAAATTGTTCTTAATTATTGAAAAAGGAGTACATCAATGTATACAAGAGAGAGAACATAAAAATAAGGATATTTCCTTCTAATAAGGATTTCTTAATTATCTCCTAAATACACACATTCTATAAATAAAATATATACAAATCTTAACGGTCATCTTAAAATACTTGAATTAAATTTTGTCAGAAATAATACACAAAAAGAAATCACAATCTAACCATTAAAGAGTTCGGATGTTCCGGGCCAACTTGTGTGCACATCAAAATATACCTTCCCAGGTTAGGTCAAAAGCAGGCCATACATGCCACCGAGACTGAGCTTAGAAGATTCATGAGAAATCGCTCGCAGCCTAGACCATAGAGTTGTTTACCTAAGCATTCAAACTTGATAGATCCCTTCTTTTTATACAATAAAATCACACAAAAGTGACTCTTTGTGGGGCGATAATATACATACGCTATCAAAGAATGTTCATTCTGTTCGGAAGCTGGATGCCTGCACGCTTCAAAAGATCTGCCGAAGCATGTTTTGCCATTGAAATAACTTCGCCCTGTCCGTCAATAAATTTTTTATTTTTTTTTTACGCATAATTCCAATTTTAGTTCCATTCATAGACAAACTATAAAGCAGAAACAAAAGCAAAAGCAGAAACAGAAACACATACTTGCTACTTCCTAAGCTTGATATCGACATACAATATAAGATTCAACGTTCATGGTAAATGACATAAGATGCACTAATGTTGAACATCTAAATTTCGGTTTCAAATAGGAACTAATAATTGAAAAGAAAATGCTATTAGCAGTTACCTCCTCTATATTCAAGATTTTACGATCCTTCATAATCCAATGGCCGTTGCACATAACAGAGACCACGTTTTCAGTTCGCATGCAATATACCAGATTTGAGATGCTGCACAAAAGTGAAAATAAGATAATGAACGTGATTAAGTCTGAAGAAAAAAAAAAGTGAGTACCAATGTCAGTGGCAATTTAAATTCCTAGGTTTCCACAGTGTCGGCTTGATGGTACATCTAAACCCCCCTTCTTTTGTTCACACAGGAACTCCAGTGCCATGATGCATGACCCTTCCTATGCTTACAACTGTATTGAAGGACTTAGATGCCAATCATCTGGCTGTGTATCCAGATGATGGACAATAATAGATTACTTTGATGTAGATATGGATTGCAATATGGTACCCATATTATTTTTTTTTGATAGGAAACAAAAACTTTTATTAATCCAAAAGAAAAATACAGCTCCATCAACAAGATAGTTAGAGAAACAGAGAATAAGACATCCACCGAAAGCTCTAACAACCTGAGCAAGAACAAACAGTAGCTGACTAGAAACAAAACAAACAGATCAATCAGCTCCCTACGACACTAAAACAATCTAAAGAGAACAAAAATCGATCTGAAATATCAAAAATCCCCAAGGCTTTTGCCCACTGCCCAACCAGAAAACAAGAAAATTCCCAAATATCCACTGGATTGCTGCTTCAATCTTCAAAAATCCTCCAGTTGCGTTCAGACCAGATCAGCCACGCTATAGCCAAGATATAAAATTGCCACAAGCCCACAACTGCTTGATTTTCTTGCTATTCTGCTTGAAACGCCATTTAATAATAATGAAGTCACTCCATTTCTTTGGAAAGACACCCGTCAACCCAAAAAAATCAAGGACCTTTGACCAAATAAACTTAACAAACTCACAATGCAGCAAAATATGATCAATAATCTCATTTGCGCTCCTGCACAAAGCACACCACGACGGAGAGAGAGACATAAAAGGCCTCCTAACTTGAACCCTGTCACACGTACTCACTTTCCCCAAAGCGGCCAGCCAAGCAAACACCTTGATCTTGGTCGGAATTCCCCCTTTCCAAATAACGCTGAAATGAGGGAAGGAGGAGAAAGAAGAAGGGCAAGAAAGAATTTCAAAAAAGGATTTACAAGAAAATTCCCACGAAGGATGTCCCACCCAGATTCTTTTATCCGAAACCTCACGATTAAGACGGATGTTATCAATGGAGTTTAATAAAGAAATAAATTCATCACTCTCCCTATCATTGAAATTTCTAGAAAATGACAATCCCCATGAATGACTAGACCGACTTATCCAAAAGATAACCAATTGGACACACATGTTACAATTCATGGAAAGACGATATAACCGAGGAAAGGATTCTTTTAGAGGACAATTACCCACCCATAAGTCTTCCCAAAATCAAATTCTATCACCTTTTCCAATTACCCACTTAGTGTTCTCCACAAAGGAATCCCACCCTTTTGCTATAGACTTCCAAGGAGATCAAAGAGAAGAATTGAAGTTTACGTTCACATCCCACCCATTAGGATGAGTGCCATACTTACTTGCAATAATAGAGTGTATTGCCAAAGCAATTATCTCTTTGCCAGAGCATACTACTTTGAGAAGTTGTATTGTATGCTTCTAACGTGACACAGTGCTTTGACAATAACCATAATTGCTTTGGCAATAGTGCCACCCTTTTAGTATTATTGAAGATTTACGAAGATTAAATTGCAGAAATTTCAATCACAAATGAAACATATGAGTGAAAAAAAAATTATTTCTAAGGCTATAAAATGAGAAAACAGGAAGATTCGTGTGATGACAAGGTAAGTATAGATAAACGAAAATACAACCATACCATCATTTCAAAGATAATGACTAAATGGATTCATTCGGAGCCTTGGGGGCTGAACAAATATTTTTTTTTTTGACATCATACTGGGTAGTTTTTGTTTGTCTCTGTGTTGGTCTGGTGGGGTATGACTCAGCTGTCTTGCTCGTTTAATTTTTTTCAGATGAATTTACATTTAAAGAAGAAGAAGAAGAAGAAGAAGAAGAAGAACTACAAACCAATTAAAAGATGGATTTGTACCAGTCATGAACAGGAACCATAGACCAAGAGGATGGATTGATTACAATCATGTCAGCCTGCCAAACAATGTATATAAAAGAAAATGAGCCAATTTGAATTAAAAGAAGAAAGAATGGTCCGGCCAGAATTCAATAGCGAGTCTGGCTAGGGTTTACAGAAACACCAACCTTTTTCCCAACTTCAGGTGAGCCTATTTCGTTGTCCCAAAGTAATGATTTTGCACCATTTACTGTTGCCATTTTGAGAACTGATTCAGCAGGAAGAGCTGTAGGTTCAGTTGTTCCTTTTGCAAAAACTTCACGACCTTTGTTGATCAGAGAAGCTAGGTACATCTCATCAACTGTACAGAGAAGTGAATATGTTCTCAATCATTGCAATTGCCACAAAAAGACATAATCAAGAAGCAATCGCACGATGGCTGATCTGGAAATTTGCAATTGGTTGTTGTTTCAATTTCGTTGGGAAGGGGCAAAACTTGCCCATCTCAAAAAAGTAAAAAAGAAAAAGATTCTGCCAACGATCTCACTTCTGAATAAATTAAAATTGTAACTAGAGAACTCCTTTAGAATAAAGAAACAAATTATAACCTTCAATTCACTTAATTCAAAAATAAAAACTAAAAATAACCAGGTCATGTTGAGTTAGACCTTGAAGAAGCAGAAAGTCCTGACATAGGTACGTACTAGCACGACCTGAAGACAAGAAGTTTCCTCTTTCTTTCTTTCTTTTCTTTTTAACTTTCTTTGCCCATCGTCTATGTGCAGTGCTTTGCGTAGCACAACCTTAGTTCCCTTTTTATAAAAAAAATAAAAAAATAAAATCAATTGCACTTTTTCAGTGCATATTGTTGTTTGTTATGCTAAAGTCATGACAAACCCCTCCAAAACGAGAAAGTTCTCCACAATCACAAGACATAAATACACTCTTCAACACCATCAAGAAATCATTCAAGGACCCTCTTGTTTATCTCCGACAAGGTTTATTACAATTATACAGATGCATTTGATTGATTTATGCTTCAGGCTAACTATTCGAGGTAGGGACTTCAATTTCATAACATATGTGAGTCTCATCCATCAAGGGAGAAATAGTATTATATTATATAAGAGAAACTTGATCGGAGGGAATCCTCCCAAAATTATTACTTTTATACCCGCCCACGGAGGGCTTCCTCCACAATTTGTTTTAGCCACAAGGATATTCATCGATGTTTGTTTATTAGTCGCAAGGCCTCACACCGACCACTGTTGCCCTCTGCCAGCGCCGATCACCAGCGACTGGTTGCATGAGCTCCAATGGAAAACAATGGGAATCTGACGGTGGTCGTTGGTGATCAGAGGCATGGGGCTACAGTGGGTGGTGGCCATTGGCAGTGATTAAACATCTTCTTTTAAAGAAGAACTATGAAGAAAGGGTATTTCAGTTCAACAAAAAGTAGTACTCTTATTTTTAAATGGAAAACTAAGGTGTCCTTCCCTTGGATATAATTTTGGGAACGTCCCATTTTTCCCCATAGCCACATCATATAAACTGTGCAAGTTCCAATTCTTTAAGAATGAAAGATTATCAAACAAACTGGGAGAAGTTTATGGAGGGATATGAAAGTAAAGCAAACCAATGCTCATTCTATTATTTGAAGGTGCTCCATCAGTTCCTAAGGACACACAAATGCTAGCATCAAGCATTTCCTTGACGGGTGCAAATCCAAGCATACGCATTGCGGCAGCAGGGCAATGGGACACCTTAACCCCAGCCTTGAAAGAAAACCAATCTGGAAGTAAGGTTTCAAATAACAGTTACAACACCAACATAATGCATAAAATAACTACACTTAATTACTGAAAATTTAGAGCTATAGAAGTAACGACAGGGAAAAATAGAAATACCAATATACCATGTATATTTATCAGTTGTCCAAGTAACTTGGTACAATCATGAAGTTCAGCGCTGTAAAATTTTCATCAACTTATATGTGTGTGCTTGCTTTGACATTATTCGACCTTATATTGCTATACGATTGTATAAGTAGACACAGATTTCAACTTCCAACAAAAAATGGACTGAATGAACCTGGAGGATTACCTCATTTTCATTTACCCAGACACTATGTGCCGCAAGCAAATTACTCTGCAGGATCTTAATTTTCTCCAAGTATGTAACTGTGCCGTAATCAACTTCTCGAGTATCCATCACAATGTGATTCTCGTAAGCTATCTCTGCAACATGCTAGACATATAAAGTAGTCAGCAATGAGAATAAGTAGCTTCAATACACAATGACACTACTGAATGAGAAAACCTCCAAAAGAGACATATATATGAAGCTGGGAAAGAGAACTTTCTACCATGTGGATCCCAGTTTTCAACTCCTTCGCTGTGTCTCTCGTTTCGAGAAGTAATTGATCAGTTGAATTCATAATTTGCCTTATTCCAAGCCATATTCTTATGCGCCCATCTGCTGTATCATGGTGCTTCTTGTAAAGTTCCTTTTGGGACTGCCTTAAATGAAATGATATTAACTTTGATCAACAAAGTGTTCAAAATGGTTTTTAAACCCTAAGAGGATTAAACTCATGCAAAGATTTCCAAAAAATAAAACAATATATAATTAAAGATGTTAGACAAAGCAAGGCACTAGCATGAGGTCTCAATTTCAACACGAGATGCACTGAAGATGTCATTCATATAATTAAAACCTCAAACTGTCATTCCAGCCGATTACGGAAATAAACAAACTCAGAATTAACCAATAACCAACTTGTTATTGCAATAACCAGCTGGGGTGCAACCTAAGTTCCATCAAGCAAGATATGAGCACTTGGTTATTGGTTTTGAATATTTTTGTTAAGAAAGAGGAAGGAACTTCAAACCAAAATTGGCTATAGGTATATTCAATTCAATCGAAATTCATGGCATATTATAGTTCCTTAAATATCATTTGCATCAGAAGCTAAAGCTATTTGGATAACTTGTATATGGCACATGTGGTAGAAGGTAACTGTGTTAAGTGGGTGACAGTCCACCTAACAGGATTAACATAGTATATATTAACGGGCTTAAATCTGAAATCTAGTTGTGCAAATTGAGTTCAATTAAATCAAAATTGGTTTTCAGGATGGCCGGTTCAATACAGATTCCGATTCAACTACATATGTTATCCATATACATGAATTTTACGTACTTTTTAACTATAAAATTATAACTTAACAAAAAATATCCTTTCAAGATCATTCTACGACTAAAATCAAAGTAAGGTAGACCTGAATGCAATCTTGAGTAGTTCTAATGGCCCAAGATGGTGGTAAGCCCTCACCAGAATCCATAGTTGACTGCACCAGACACGCACGCAACCCCAATAATTCCACCGCCCTCACCATTGATGATACATGCTGCCCTCCTGCTTCACCAAAGCACGTCACCTGATATGACAAATCCGTCCATTAAACAAAATATCATTATTCATTCGTTCGTTCATTCCCCGAACACAAAATGCAAATAAAAAGTGGAGTGAATCGTACACCAGAGTGAATGAGTTCGATTCCACATAGTAGAGTGGATATGTAAGAGTCGTCCTCGGTCATGTTAGACTCGTAAGGCCAAATGCGGTCGTGTAACCAAGTGAGCAGATCAACATCATCCGCTATCCCTCTACCCAGTTGTTGAGAAGTGTGAACATGGGTATTTACCAACCCTATAATCAGCATCCATAATCAATATATATATATATATTAATACGATGGTAGGTAATTTCGATCATAGGTTATGGTGAATATTTCTCTAAATCAACGCATCTTTAGGCTTCAAGCTAATGATATAACATGATTATACTTAACTGTTCAATTTGAGAATTTTTTCATAACTAAAACTATTTATTTTGATTATTTCACTATGCATTCCAAAATAAATTACACACTTATGCCACACCATTATTTACCACAAATAAGCAAAAACATAAGTGTTTATCACATTAATCATCGTATATATAATTAATATAACAATATTTGACGGATCATCACATCTAAATACAACAAAATGTACAAATTTACATAACTATCCATCATAGCGTGAAATGAAATGTACAAATTTATAGAGCTGTCCATCATAGCATGCGGTGAAAAGTACCTGCCTTTCCGTTACTCCGAGCAGGTCTATATATATATATATATATATTTGTTGAGACAAAAAAAGAAGGGAAGGAACCACTACCAGGGAGTAGGAATTGGCCATGGAGATTGAGGATTTGGTTCGCATTAGAAGAGTATTGAAGGAGGATGTCTTGGGATTGACCAATAGCTCTGATCTTATCGTCTTCAATCACGATTCCGCCGTTTCTAAACACGCGGTTATGGAGATCCATGGTGACGATGAATGCATCGTGGAGTATTGTGATAATCGACTTGTTCTCCATCACCTGCTGCTCGATCCCTTCCACTCTTCACGGACTTGCCGACTGAAAGTAATTTGTCGATGCGACTTGAACTCCACTGCTCCACTTCGATTTTTCCGGTCGACAACAAAAAGGTGAAAAGGGCGTCTTAAGATAAACGAATTCAGAAGTTCATGCTGTTAGCATTAATTCAAAGTTTTTTGAGTAAATAAAATAATGGGATTTAAGGTGTTGTTTAATAAATAAAGTTTTTTGAGTAAATAAAGTTTTTTAGTTTTAGGATAAACGAATTCAGAAGTTCATGCTGTTAGCATTAATTCAAAGTTTTTTGAGTAAATAAAATAATGGGATTTAAGGTGTTGTTTAATAAATAAAGTTTTTTGAGTAAATAAAGTTTTTTAGTTTTAGGATGGGGTCTTGTTTAATAAATAATAGTAATATTAATTTTATAATTTGATTTTATAATAAAAGTATTTTTTATAATATTAATTTATTTAAAAAAAAATGATAAAGGTTGATGGACAAAGGGTGACAAGACATGCATCTTGAGTGTAAGAGAAAATGGATAAGAATAACCACCAGTAAACCAAGGATCGGTTGCTAATGACTTTGTTTAACTTGGTTTGTGCTATTAATGAATTTTTTTTTAAGTATAGTGATGTTCAATTTCCTCTCTCTTCAAAGTTTTTCTTGAAGATCTAAAGAGAGAAAATGGGGGATTAAGAATTTTGAGTATTGAGATTTGGGTGGTGGTGGTGGTATTTGGGGAGAAAGAAAATGGAGTATTGATATATGTGTTCATCTGTGGTGCTAAAACGTTTTTAGCACCATTCTAGTGTTGGACAATTGGTGCTAAACTGTTTTAGCACCATGTGATTAGTTATTTTGGACAAAAATTGTGTTAAATCAATGTTAGCACTTTGATGTGTAACATTGGATGAATGCTAAAAATATTTTAACACTTTTAGTTTAGTTATATGTGTCTACCTACGGTGCTAAAACCTTTTTAATGACATTCTAGTGTTGGACAATTGGTGTTGAAAATGTCTTAGCATCATGTGATTAGTTAATTTTGACAAAAATGTTGTTAAATCTGTTTTAGAACCTTTCAATTTCGTTATTCTTTGTTTTCTACTTGGGGCTAAATTTGTTTTAGCACCATGTAAATAGTTATTATGTTCTAGAAAATTTGTGCTAAATCTGTCTTAACACCTTGATGTGTAGTATTGGACGGATGCTAAAACTGTTTTAGCACATTTAGTTTAGTTACATGTGTTTCATGCGGTACTAAAACATTTTTAGCACCATTCTAGTGTTGAACAATTGATGTTAAAACTATTTTAGTACCATGTGATTAGTTAATTTGGACAAAATGGTGCTAAATCTGTTTTTATACTTTTAAATTTAATTATTTTTTGTTTTATATTGCTATTAAATCTATTTTACCACCATGTAAATAGTTACTATGTTTTAGAGAATTAGTGCTAAATCTGTTTTAGCACCTTAATGTGAAGCATTAGATGGGTGCTAAAATTGTTTTAGCACCTTTAGTTTAGTTATATGTGTTCACCTATGGTGCTAAAATTTTTAACACCATTTTAGTGTTGGATAGTTGGTACTAAAACTGTTTTTATCACCATGTGATTAATTACTTTGGCCAAAAATGGTATTAAATATGTTTACCACTTTTGAATTTTGTTGTTCTTTGTTTTCTATTGATGCTAAATCTGTTTTAGCATCGTGTAAATAGTTACTATGTTCTAGAGAATTAGTACTAAATTTGTTTTAGCGCTTTGATGTATAGCATTTGATGGGTGCTAAATCTGTTTTAGCACTTCAGTTTAGTAATATGTGTTTACCTATGTTGCTAAAACTTTTTTAGCACCATTCTAGTGCTGGACAATTGGTGCTAAATCTGTTTTAGCACCATGTAAATATTAGTATGTTCTAGAGAATTGGTGTTGATAATCGACCGTTGTAAATTTTGAATTGTTTTAATTAGGATTGGTGCCAACTTTTTTTTGGAGACGTGAGATGTTATATTTAGGGTTATTAGTTAAATAAGGAAGGGCTATTAGTGTCTTTTTCCTGCAGTGTCCTTAATTTATTATGCTAATTTGTAATGGGCATTTGCAATTATATTATTATTGGAATGGCTCTTAGAGCATCTCCAATAGCAATGTGTAAAATTAATGTGTAAAAACATGTGGACTAATAAATAATTGACATTTGGTTGATAAAAAGTCGTTTTACACATAAATTATACACATTCTCATTTTTGGTCCAATGGTTCATACTTATAATCTTGTATAAAATTATAATGCACCAATCATATAGAAACACATGGAATATATAATATTCAACATTTTTTATAAATATTTTTTATTTATAATTAAATAGTCAAAGTGGGTATTGATTTAAAGATCTTGATGACTAGAATTCAAATATGTAAGTTTTATTACAAAATATATTTTAATTTTTAATTATACTATTTTGAAGTTTTTGTAAAAAGTTGGAGAGAAAATGACGAGGTGGATGTGTAAAATACGCACCCATTTTACACAAAAGATAATGTGGCATATTTTACACAGCACCATTGGAGCACCAAAAATTATACACAATGTGTAAAATTTACACAAATCCTATATGGCATGGTTTACACATGCCTATTGGAGATGCTCTTATACCTTATTGCCTTAATTTTGTTCATAATTTCAAGTTGCGCCTTAAAGTTTATTTTGTTTTAATTTGTACTTTAAATTTAAGTAAATGTTTTTCAATGAACATTGTGTTCAAATTCCGTCCAAATTTTAACTGAACATAATATATTACTTTATAATATAATTTAATTAATTACATAAAGAACTTTAAAATTAGGCTTGTTTTTCAATCTAAAAATTTTATTTTTTGCAAATTAAACCTATAGTAGTGATTTCATATCAATTCAAACTTTCTAATTCATAAATTATTAATAATTCCATATTCCTTCAAGTAACAAGAAAAAAAATAGTTTTTATATTTTTTTAATAGTTGAGGAGCTAAGAATATAATTTTATAAACTAGTCAAGATTCAAATTGCAACGATTTAGATATGTGAGAATCCGCAAATGCGACCACCGGGTCTCGTCCTCGTTTGGTTGGGCGTCTGAAACGTCGGAATGGATTCCGTCGTTCCATTTGCTGGAGTTCCTCTGTTGATTCAGATCAAGTGTCCCTATGTTCTATTTTTAGATGAAAAGGGGTTCATTCAGAGTCGCCAGTACGTTTTACGAGAAAACAGACAAAAAGGGGTCATGTAAGAGGAAAGGCTATAGGCAAGCCTTTCCTTTACATGTTTGTCTACGAAACCAGGATTCTATAGGGTTCGGAAACTATATTACGGTTTGGGAAGGTGTTAAGAACCCATTCCGCCCTCTCGGTCTCTAGTGGTCTTATATGTTTATTCTATGTTGAAGAACTTGGATGCTTTTACTGACAGTCTACTACTTTCTAAGTGAAAACCCTAATTTTGGGGAAAAACGGGAAAAGGGATGAAAACCTTGTATTCCGAGATCCGATGTTTTTATATTTAAAAGATGTAAATGACAAATGACAAAAAACCTTTTTATTTTGAAAGAGTATTCCGTATTATTTCCTCAGATAATGACGGTTTTCTCGAGTCGTGATTATTTTGGAAAGGTTCGGATCTTATAGTGGAACTAATTCAATATGGAATTGGAACTCTTGAGGGGAGTTCTACTGGGTGTATCGCAATCTATGAACCAGACAAGATACGCCGGGTTTTAATTCCTAGGTAAGTTTTACCGGTCCGGGTTTTGAAAACAGGATTTTATTCCGAACGATAATGTACTTACTCTTCTGGTTTTGAAAATGGTTTTATTAGGGTCTTTTGTTTTGAAAACGGTAGACTATTTGTAACTTGGCAATAAGTTTATTCAAATAAAACGTGGACAAAATGACAGAAATAAAACAAGTGCACAGATATCTAATTTTAAATACTAGAAGGGACTTTCTTTACCTTCCCGATGAGAATAATAATATAAGAAAGAAAATATGATGCGGCGAAGAGATTTTCGGCGATAATAATCTTTTCCTTCTTCAGATATTTTCGAGAATTTGATTCCAGAGACGGGACACGTCGAGTGTCGAGAATAGATTCAATAACTCTTCAGAAATAAGACGATAATAGAGAAAGCTCGATAAAAGACTAGAAAATCAGATTAAAATTCAGAATTCTTTGATCCCAAGTTGCTGCCCAGAACCCTTGGGGGTGTTGGCCTATTTATACTGCTCAGGGAAGATTGTCGTGCGACATTTCCCCAAAAAGGGCAAGTGTCGCGCGACACTGTGATATGTCGCGCGACAATGTGTCAATGTCGCGCGACAAACAGCTGAAGTGATGTTTCTGACAGACTGATGTGTCAGAGAGTGGATGGTCTGGTGCAGAGGGGGATTGTCGCGCGACATAGTGGGATTGTCGCGCGACAATGTGATATGTCGTGCGATAATCTCTTTTAAAAAAAAGGTTTGTTTGGCCAACAAACCCTTTCAGGGAAGTTTCGGGTGTTCGGGTGGGTCCCGGGCCCAAAAACAACAGTTCTTGAAGGTCGTTAGGGTTCTTGCGGGGGTCACAGATCGGGGTGTCTACAGACCCTCTCGACTCAAGCTCCTTGCTTGCAAGGAATTGAGACGACTGGAAGAGACCATGATCCATGGCTCCCGCACGAACTCTAAAGGAGTGTATATGCAAAGAAAGTGCTCGTGAGTGCCTCCGTAGAGGGCTTTGTGTTTGGTTTCGCCTCCGGAGAGGGCTTCTGTTACCTCGTTGCCTCTCTCGAGGGCTTTCATTTGTTCCACTTGCTTCTGATGGGAGGACTACCATTGCTCCACTAGCCTCAGGTGGGAGGACTACCATTGATTCATTTTGCGCCTCAGGTGGGAGGACTACCATTGCTCCACTGTGCCTCTCTGGGAGGGCTTCGCCTCAGGTGGGAGGACTACCATTGTGCCTCTCTGGGAGGGCTTGGCCTCAGGTGGGAGGACTACCATTGCTCCACTGTGCCTCTCTGGGAGGGCTTCGCCTCAGGTGGGAGGACTACCATTGTGCCTCTCTGGGAGGGCTTCGCCTCAGGTGGGAGGACTACCATTGTGCCTCTCTGGGAGGGCATAACCTCAGGTGGGAGGACTACCATTGTGCCTCTCTGGGAGGGCTTAACCTCAGGTGGGAGGACTACCATTGTGCCTCTGTGGGAGGGCTTTTGACCTGTAAGAAAAAGGAAAATTGCCTCTGGGAGGGCTTTTGTGAGTAACTTTGCCTCTGAAGAGGGCTTGTGTTGTGATTTGCCTCCGAAGAGGGCTTGTATTGTGATCTGATGAATCTTAATTATCGTCCCTCTTAGACTGCTAGAGTGAGAAAGAGAAATCCTCGTGAGGGTGAAAAGAGCTCCTCGAGGTCTAATTTTATCCGGATGTCCGTTTTCCTGTATCTTTCTTGAACTTTATTCTCATGTTTTTCTCGAGTGAGGATACCTCTCTTAGAAGGCAGTTTTCGGATATTCTTAGAGGGTGAAAAGAGCTCCTCGAGTGACGGTTCGAGGTTTTTTCCAAACCATCTCTTCTGTATTGTGCTGAAAAGAATATTTGTTTGAAAGTTCAATCTCTGATCTCTGTTTTCTTCTTAGTTTCTCTTTTTGGTGGGCCCACATCGTATTCTGTTTTTTCGATGCCCTTATTTCTCCCTCTTTTGGGAAAGACTTTTCCTGGCCCTTTCTGTTTTTGACCAGGAGCCCTTTTCATCCCTTTGTCGTGATCAGGAGCCTTACTCACCCAAAACGAAGCCCTGAGCCGATTTTTGGCCTAGCTGTCACTTTTGGTGTGGCTCTCCCTGTCACTCTGCATTTTCTGTTTCTCTCCCTTGCTTTGGGCGCTCAAGCGGGTTTCTTCTCTTTTCTACTCTTTCAATTTTCTCTATTCCCGTCTTATCTTGCTTTTTTGATGGTCTCGGTCCTTTCTGGGAGATCAGAGACTACTTTAACTATTTGTATTTTATTCTCGCATTTTCGGAGAGATGATTTGGAAGTCTTTCCTCGTGTTCTCATCCTGGGTGTGCGGTTTTTGGCAATTTTTCGAAAACTGCCTCTCGGAAGTCCTCCTGCAGGAGATAAAAATGAGAAAAAGGTCAAAAAAAATCAGGGGAGAGGGGTGATTGTCGCGCGACATCTCGGTGGAGAGCTCTTTGTCGCGCGACAATGACCTTGTTTGTCGCGCGACATTCTGTTCTATTATATAAGCCCCTTGCTGAGCTCATTCCACCTCATTCTCTCCTTCCTTTTTCTCTCTCTAGCTCTCTTTCTCTCTTTTCTCAAGCGCGGAAGCCCTGCCGCTTTTTTGGCTTTTCGACTTTTCTCATATATTCCATATACACAAATGGATCCCGCACAGCCGGATCGATTAGAGGGTGACTAGGAGGAGGTCACCTTTATTGACGCTCAGGGCGTCCTTCGGTGTAGTCCTCATCATGATGATTGGGAGGACCTTGATTGGTATGACGATGATGGCGTGGACCGTGGTCGGGCGGTGATTTATAGAGATATTACCCGGGCTGCTCCGGTCCCGGATGTTCCATGGCTCTTGATGGAGCCTGCTTCTCACGAGATTCGCCGACGATCTCTGGTACGTCTTCTTTTCGTGTATTTATTTGTTCCATTATTTTTGTCGTTTCCTGCATGTATTTTGACAAATGTTAGTATGCATGTCTGCCTAAAATAACGTCCGATTTAGTGAAACTCATACTTTTTACCTGTGATGCCCTTTAGGTTCCCCCTTAGAAATTTACATAATGTATCCCTATAACTCTATAACTCTCATAATTACACCAAAATACCCTCAGGTTTAGAAAATTACATAATTTACCCTTACAACCCTATAACTCTCATAATTATACCAAAATACCCTCAGGTTTAGGAAAATTACATAATTTACCCCTATAACCCTATATCTCTCATAATTACACCAAAATACCCTCAGGTTTTTAGGAAAATTACATAATTTACCCCTATAACCCTATGTCTCTCATAATTAGACCAAAATACCCTCAAGTTTTAGAAAAATTACATAATTTACCCCTATAACCCTATAACTCTCATAATTACACCAAAATACCCTCAGGTTTAGAAAATTACATAATTTTACCCTTATAATCCTATAACTCTCATAATTACACCAAAATACCCTCAGGTTTAGAAAATTACATAATTTTACCCTTATAACCTTATAACTCTCATAATTACACCAAAATACCCTCAGATTTAGAAAATTACATAATTTACCCTTATAACCTTATAACTTTCATAATTACACCAAAATACCCTCAGGTTTTGGGAAATTACATAATTTACCCCTATAACCTTATAACTCTTATAATTACACCAAAATACCCTCAAGTTTAGAAAATTACATAATTTTACCCTTATAACCCTATAACTCTCATAATTACACCAAAATACCCTCAGGTTTAGAAAATTACATAATTTACCCTTATAACCTTATAACTCTCATAATTACACCAAAATACCCTCAGGTTTTGGAAAATTACATAATTTTACCCTTATAACCTTATAACTCTCATAATTACACCAAAATACCCTCAGGTTTAGAAAATTACATAATTTACCCTTATAACCTTATAACTCTCATAATTACACCAAAAATACCCTCAGGTTTCTTATATCCATATTTCCATTTTGTTTGCAGTGGGTTGGCCGAGGTTGGGGTTCTCCCAACACTATATCTTCGGAGTGGTGACGGGCACCGGCCCCTGTCCAGGAGTTGCTTCTCGCGACTCCTTTTGGCTCTCTCTTCGACGCCCTCCCGGAGCGGATTTCTAGGGCGACAGTTTTGGTGTCGGCACTGGCTTGCCACTGGTGGGATACTACTCATACCTTTCATTGGGGCTGGGGTGAGATGACGATGATACCCCTCGATCTTTTTGCTCTGACCAGGATTCCTTCAGGGGGGATCCTTATTCAGATTGATGTCCCTTTGCGTCTGACGGCAGAGGGCATTGTGGGCGCACTTGGGTGGTTCCCCGAGCGACGGAGTTCGGGTGATACTATTCCTCGGGGTGTCTTAGTTACGCGACTAGCCACAGAGAGAGCTCGACTAGTTGCTTCGGGGGTGCCGATGACCCGTCAGGAGGCGCGCCAGTATGCCCGCGTCCTTCTTCTACTGACACTCCATGATCTGTTTGAGGCTCGTGGGGGGGACACGTCCCATCTCTGGTGGCTGCCCTATCTCCGGGACTTTAGCATCATGTTCGACTACGATTGGGGCGGTTTTATTCTTGCCGTCCTCTATGATGCTATGGATCAGGTTTCTCGCCACCTAGCCCTGAACCTTAAGCGCTTTTCTCTGTTGTGGGAGGTACATACTTTAGTCCTTTTGTCTTTGCTTCAGTTCTTTTTCATATTACCTGTTGATTATTGCTGATATTCTTCATATTTCTTCTTCAGAGTTGGTTTGTTGCTTATACTTGCCTGGGTCGCGCTCAGGTGGATCTTCTCGTTGAGAACGAGGACCAGTTCCTTTTTTTCTGTCGATTCATTGCGGGGAACTACAGGGCTCCCTATGTATACCGGACTCGGGAGACCGGAGCTGCTGCTGTCCATGACCTGCAGGAAGAGCATGTAAATATTTTAGTATTCTTGCTTTTCAATAGTCAGATAGAATATATAAATTACTGAAATAAAATCCTGTTCTTTTTTCAGATTGAGTGGGCCCCTTGGGGTGATCTGGGTCTCCATTTTGGGTATGGCCGTGCTCTGACCGCCTCGAGGACCAGGCGGCTTATCCGGGATGAGTACGGCATTCTCTTCTATTTGGGCGAGAGGGTCATTCGCCAGCACACACCGTCCCAGTGGCCTCATGTTCCATTATTTCCTCCTGTTCTGATGAGGCGGACGTGCGAGATTGATCCGGTGACGGTGCAGGCCTTGGTCGACGGACTTGGCTTTCAGACGTTCACCGAGGAGGGAGACTACGCTGTTTTTGCTGCCCGTTATCTGATGAGGGAGCCGAAGGGGACTCGGGGACGGGTCTTCTATGAGAGATACCGGGCATTGGGAGGTGATCCCCATTACATACGGGGACAGACTCATTTAGCTAGGGCAGTTCCGGGTCATCTGCCAACTGTCCCCGATCAGAGGGACAATATTCTGGATTCCGAGGACGAGGACCCCGAGGGGGAGAGGGATGTTCCTGCTGCGGTCGAGGGTGGTGGTCGGCCAGAGGGCGAGGGAGGTGATGCGACAGCGGTTCCGGAGTCGTCACCTCCGACGACACCTATGGGGGAGCAGCGCGCTGAGGGTTTCGAGTTTCCTACCGGCCCTTTTGTGTCTCCGGGGGTCCTTTTTGCTGCTGCTGAGGCTGCCGGGGGGAGAGCAGGATTTTCTGAGAGGTCCTGGGAGCCCGCGGACCTTGGGGTAGATTACGATCAGTTTGGGCGGACTCCTCCTGCGGCGACGACTACTCCTTCCAGTGGGGTACCTCATTTGAGGGCGACGGCCATGGTGGATCCTCCGGGGGTCCGCACTTACGCCACGTTGACTCCTCTCCCGGCGACTGTCATGGGGCCTCCAGCCCGATCTCCAGGTTTCGGGGGTTCTTCATCCCGGCCTCCCCTGTTCTCGATCCGTGAGGAGGGCGGGTCCACTTCTGCTGGTGTTCCGGCGAGGTCGTCTATTTCATGGGTAGATCTACCCCCACTTCCCAGGGATATCTCCTATGTCGGCGCAGGACTACGTCGATACACTGTCCCTGAGTACCCTCTTCCCGAGGATACTTTTGATTACTTGGGTGGTCGCCCTGATGATGAGGTACCTTTTTCAGCTTCTCCTGATACCTTTATATCTATATTTATTTATTTTGACTGTGCTGATTCTCTTATCTTATGTCCTTTTACAAAGGGTGAGTGTACGGGTGGCAGATCTACGGACTTGGCACGCCCAGTACCTCTACAGCTGGAACCTGCTCCAGTACGTCGGTCGAGACCCTCCAGCCTACATGCGCGACTATCAGAGGGCTATCGACGTCTCCCTACAGCCGGACGATCCCTTGACTTCCTCTCATGCTCGGTCGGAGTCTAGGCGGAGTAGCAGTCGGACCTCTAGGCGATCCCGATCTTCGGTGATTTGTCCAACGGCACCGGTTCAGTCTACGGGACCTTCCCAGGCAGCAGTTCCTCCTGTTCCCGGTATCCCAGTCGTTGATCTTACCCCCGAGGAGGGCTCGGGTGATAGTGGGAGCGTGTCAAAACGCGCTCGAGTAGATTAGTTTTCCCCTTCTGCATTTAGTGTTAGTTTGGACAGATATGTATTTATTTAGACATGTTTAAACATATATTGTTCTTTTATTGGATTTATAAAATATCTTTTATCTGTGTCTGATTTGTTCTTTTATTTTCTGTCTGTGAAAGATATATATATATATATATAAGAGTCGGCGATTTAGAAGCCATACCTTGTAGTGTAGTGATACTTAAGTTTCCTGCAAAAACAACAAAGTGAGAACAAGAAAGCATCCAGAAGTGATTCTTTTTGGCAAAAATGACTGTTATGTGTAAGAAAAACAAAATTAGGGTACCCCTAGATGGGTTTGTCGCGCGACAATCCTTTCTGGACATGGGTTTGTCGTGCGACAAACAGGCACAGGTCCCTCTTTTTTGCTATAAATACACATATCTTCCTTCCTTCATCCCCACATCTTCCAGAAATGTCTTCTTATCGCACAAATTCTGATTTTTCTTTCATCAATGCCCGAGATGCTTTGATATCTTCTGAAAACGGTCTGAACTTCGGTGCTTTTAGTCCTTTAGCGGGCTGGCGCCATCGTCCTGTCGACTTTTCCTTTTTGTTAGGTGCCTTGTATTTTTGGAGTCCTGCGGACCATCTCTTTCGCTTTGGACTAGATGAGCTCTGCCCGACCTTTGAGGAGTTCTCCTGGCTGTTGCGTTCTGATGTTCGTCTCCCAATGGCAGTTCCCATAGAAGAAATCGGTCCCCGCGACATGCTAATTGCTCTGTTAGCCATTCCCTAAGCGGCCTGTGATGGTTTCATTACCGACGGACTCCTTGACCTCTATAAAATGGTGAGGTTCTTTCATTGTTATGAAGATAGGGCCTCTTACGGCGTGGGGCGTACTGCAGCGACCCTGATTTGCCTTGTTTCTGATATGTTGCTGGTGACGGGTTCCTCCCGTGTCGATCCGACTATTCTGAGTTTGATTTACCAGGCTAGAAATGGGGAGTCTATAGTGCCGATCGTTCTTGCAGAGACCCTGAATGGTCTTGATGAGGTTCAACGGGGGCTTCACCCTTCTTCAGGGGGAGTCCGCGTTTGCTATACATGTGGCTGCTGGAGCGCTTCCGATCGGTGGGTTTCAACGGGATTCGGCTTGATAATCCTACACATTTCTTTCGTCGTCCCCTCTTTGGGGCTTTGACCATGTCTTCCTCTGATTGGACGGTGTGGTTTTCGGAAAACTTTCGGGCTATCCGGTGGAACATTCCTTGGTGGAAGCTGAGGGCGATGGTGCTTAGTACAGGGGGTCAGAACTATGTTCGGCTTCGCGGGTTTTGGTTTACCTCTTTTTATCTCCCCGGATGTCTTCTTCGACAGTTCAACGTTCCTCAAGAGATTCCTCTTGATCTGAATAACTTCTCCTCTGAGTCTAAATTTATGACTCTGCATGTTTCCTTATCGGTGGAGAGGATGTGGCGTGCTCGGCTGACTCGGCAGTTCAACTATGCTCGTTTCGGTATTCCCCGGCCCCTCCGGGCTGATATCATCCGCTTTTGCTGGCAATCCCTGGCAGGAGAACTGATTGATGACCCCCTTCAAATGGAGTGGTTCCGATTCATGGATTCTGAGCCTTCAGAAAATAACATTGTTTTTGTGTACCAGATTCTGGATGAGGCTTGAATTGATTTGGCCGCTGAGGACCCAGTGTGGCCAATCCCTAGGGATTAGTTTCTTCTTGTATGCTGTATTTCCTTTGTAACTTTCGGTATTCTGAACCACCTCTTAATAATATATGAAGGGACCTTTTATGGGAAATAAATTTCTTTACAAAGTTTAAACCGGGCCTGAAGTCACTTCTCAGGTTGCCTACGTTCCACCTTTTTGATTTTTCCAAAATACAATTTCGAGTTGGGGCTCAGGTTTACGTAGTTTTTATCTATAAATGTTGTGCCTTATTGATAATACTTCTTCAGTCGGTCCATGTTGACTGGTGAATGTAGTAACTGTCCGTCTAAGTCAGCGAGTATAGCGGCGCCCCCTGTATCGATTTCTTTGATGATATACGGCCCTGTCCACTTCTGCCCGAACTTACCCCTTGGATCTCTGGCTGGCTCTCGAATTTCTTTAATACGATGTCATTTTCATTGATACCCCGAGTCCTCACTTTCTGGTTAAATGCTCGAGCGATTCTCTTCTGATACCCTTGATGGTGGTACGCGGCTTTTAATCTTTTCTCATCTAGTAGGGCTAGCTTGTTATAACGTGCCTGGACCCACTCCAGTTCATTGACTTGATTTTCTAGCATTACCCTGAGGGAAGGGACTTCTAACTCGACATGGAGGACTGCTTCCATTCCGTATGTAAGTGAGAACGGAGTTGCCCTGGTGGAGACCCTCTCGGTGGTGCGGTATCCCCACAATGCATATGGTAATTTCTCCGGCCAGTCCCGGCAGGTGTCGGTCATTTTGCTTAGGATATTCTTCAAATTTTTGTTGGCGGCTTCAACTGCCCCATTGGTTTGTGGTCTATATGGCGAAGATTTGTGTCGGGTGATACCGTATTCTTCCATGACTGTATTAGCTTCTCCTTCGAAGTGGGTGCCATTATCCGAGATGATCTCGTGTGGGACCCCATATCGGCAGACAATATTCCTTTTGATGAATCGGGCAACTTTCTTGGCATCCAGGGTCTGGTAAGACTCTGCTTCCACCCATTTGGTGAAGTAGTCGATGGCTACTAGTATAAATTCATGGCCGTTGCTGGCTTTGGGCGAGATTTTCCCAATGACGTCGACTCCCCAAGTTGCGAAAGGCCAGGGAGCAGTCATGTTGTACAACTCTTTCGGAGGAAGCTTCTGGGATTTAACATAAATTTGGCACTTGTGACAACGGCGTACGTGGTTAACGCAGTCAGTCTGCAGGGTAGACCAGAAATAACCTTATCTGATGATTTTGCGGGCAAACGTATGTCCGCTCATATGAGGTCCGCAATCGCCCCCATGTATCTGATCCATCATTCTAACTGATTCTTCTTCGGTGAGACATTGAAGATGAGTCCCGTCGTAGTTCCTCTTATACAATCTTTCGGCACAGAGTATGAATCCTGATGCTAGTCTTCTGAGCGTGACCCGCGTTTTCTTGTCTGTTTTCTCGGGATACTGATGGTTCTTCAGCAAGTTCCAGATGTCATAAAACCAAGCGGTTGAGTCACCGTCTTTTTCAATTTCTACCTCAAGGGCCATGCAGTGTGCGGGTCCTGATTTCTTTTGTACTGTGAGGGTTATTTCTTCCATCCCCTCCGGAATATCGATCATAGATGCCAGGGTTGCCAGTGCGTCAGCAAAACTGTTCTGAGACCTGGGGACATAGTAAAACTCCGCATGCTCGAACCTTCCTGCGACATCTTCCAGTCGGGCGAGGTAAGGGACTAATTTCTCATCCCTGATCTTCCATTCCTTCAGAACTTGGTGGATCACTAGTGCTGAATCTCCGTATACCTATATTTTCTTTATACCCCTTTGAAGAGCGATCTCTAACCCGAGTATGCAGGCTTCATATTCGGCCATGTTGTTGGTGCAGAAAAAGTCCAGACGATATGATACCGGGGAGTGAGTTTGGTCCGGAGAGACTAACAGGATGCCTATCCCGTTTCCGTTTCGATTGGCGGCCCCGTCAAAGTACAACTTTCAGTCTTCATCATCTCGACATTCATGATGGTTTCGTCCGGAAACTCGGCTTCTTCTAGCATGTCTCCCAATATCGGATTGTGGGCCAGGTAATCAGCTATGATCTTGCCTTTGACTGCCTTCTGGGTCATTTAGGTGATGTCGAATTCGGAGAGTAGAAATAACCATTTTGCCATTCGGTTCGAGAGAGCCGGTTTCTCGAAGAGGTATTTCAACGGATCAATCCGTGATGCCAGGATGACTGAGAAAACTAGCATGTAGTGCCGTAGTTTCTGTGTTACCCAGACGAGAGCGGTGCATGATTTCTCCAATGGTGTGTAGTTCATCTCAAACGGGGACAACTTCTTGCTGAGGAAATAGATGACTTACTCATTTCGGGTATCAGTCAGGTGTTGGGCTAGCATTGCTCCCGCGGCTGAATCAGTGACGGTTAGGTACAAGATAAGTGGTAGTCCGGCTTGTGGTGGGGCTAATACTGGGGGGCTGGAGAGGTAGTCTTTTATCTTATCAAAGGCTTCCTGGCACTGGTCGTCCCATTCTCCTGGTGAAGACTTCCTTAGGAGTTTGAAGATGGGTTCGCAAGTTTGAGTAAGCTGAGAGATGAACCTGCTGATATACTGCAAATTACCCAAAAATTCCCGGACTTCTTTCTCGGTATAAGGTTCGGGCATGTCTCGGATAGCTCGAACTTTGGCAGGGTCTATCTCGATTCCTTTTTTACTAACGACGTAGCCCAAGAGCTTTCCTTTGGTTACCCCGAACACACATTTCTGCGGGTTGAGTCTCATCTGATACTGACGGAGGCGATCAAAGAAGGCTCGCAGAGCTGGTACGTGACCTTTCCTCTCTTTTGATTTGATTATCATGTCGTCCACATACACCTCCACTTCTTTATGGATCATATTGTGAAAAATAGCGGTGGCTACCCTCTGGTACGTTGCCCCGGCGTTCTTCAGCCCAAATGGCATAACGGTGTAGCAGTATGTTCCCTATGGTGTGATGAATGCTGTTTTCTCCTGGTGATCCGGGTGCATCTTGATCTGGTTATACCCGGCAAAACCATCCACAAATGACTTCAGGGCGTGGTTGGCAGTATTATCTACTATCAAATCGATGTTGGGCAATGGAAAATCGTCTTTTGGACAAGCTTTATTGAGATCTCGATAATCCACGCACATGCGGACCTTCCCATTAGCCTTTAGAACGGGCACAATGTTGGCTAACCATAAAGGGTACTCGATTACCCGTAAGAAACCCACACTCAATTGTTTCATCACTTCCTCTTTTACTTTCAAGGACCATTCTGGCATTAGTTTCCTCAACTTCTATTTGACGGGCCTAAATTCTGGCTTGGTGTGTATCTCGTGCATGACTATCTGACTGTTCAAACCTGGCATATCCGCATAAGACCAGGCGAAGACATCCACATACTCTTTCAGAGTTTGTGTGAATTCTTCTCTTTCTGTCTCACTTAAGCTTGCCCCAATGCGGACCTCTCTTCTTTCCTCCTCTGTTCCGAGGTTAATTACAAGAGTGTCTCCTTCCTCGCTCTGTATACGCTGCTCCTCCCGTTCAGGGTGTTCGTTCAATCTTTCCAATTCCATATAAGCAATTACAGAACTAAAAATAACAGGATAACGCAAAATAGAGTTTTCCTCATTGATAATAGTATTTACAGGTACAAGTTTAAAAAGTTCATTTAGGAGTGACTCCTCCCTATCTTTACCCTCACTCTTATCTCTCACCCTTACAATTTCACTCTTTTCCCTTTCTCTTTGGTAGTCTGGATCAGCGTATATCAAGTGTACAGGGTCGTCTCTTGGCTTATCATCCCCCAGAGCCATAATGTCGAAGAGATCTCCGATCATTTCTTCCTCTTCGCCTTTCTTGTCTTCTTTTTCTTCCTTCGGCCCGATTGTCAACTTGGTAGAGAAGCTGTGTATGGTTTTTTCCTTGATATAGAGGTCCTCTTCATAGAAGATTTCCCATCCTGGAAGGTTCTCTCCGTCGCTGTTTCTCCAAGGCTCCTGAAAGCCGCAAAAGGGGAAGTCCTCTCCTTCTTTAACAAAAAACCCGTTCAGAGAGCTGAAACTCGGATACTGATGCCATCGACCCCTTTTTTGTTGATCGTCCTCTTCAGTGTGTTGGTACCCTAAACCTTCCCTTTCGTACCTCGTTACTGGTTCCAAGGCTTGAAGTAATTCTGGCCGTCCCATTCCCAGACTGGCTCCAGGTAAGTATTTCATCATTCTTAGCATATTTGTGATCTTGGTGCTGAGACCGGGGATATTGTCAGGGGAAAGGTACTCGATCATCTGGGTGTTGAGAGTTTGTACTTGAGGCTCGTAGGAAAAGTCTCCCAGCTGTATACTCTGACTCCCGATGCCTAAAACCGGTAATTCCAGATCTGCCAAGGTCCTTTCAGGATCTCCTTGGATGGTGATTACGTTCTCCTCGAACGGTATCTTGATCTTTTGGTGTAAGGAGGAGGGGAGTGCTCATATGTCGTGTAGCCATGCCCTTCCCAACAGTAGGTTAAAACTGGAGGGAATGTCTATGATTTGAAAGTCGGCTGAAAAGTTTCCCGGACCGACCATGAGATCAAGCTTCAGAGAACCCAAAACGGCTCTCCGGGTATTATCATAGGCCCTGACGGTTACAGCGGATGAGGAAAGCTCTGAATCCGAGATACCCAAGTATCTAGCGGTCTTCAGGGGGCAAACATTTATGGTCGACCCATTATCGATGAGAACTTGTGGCAAGATTTTTCCTCGGGTCCTGATAGTGATATGGAGGGACAGGCTGTGTTTCCTTCCCAATGGAGATAAGTCTTCATCTGAAAACGACAGACTTCTTTGGACCGTAAGTGACCCGATCATGTTTGGCAGTTGTTCGGGCGTAGAGTTTGGCGATATGACAGCCTCATCTAGGAGTTTAATAAAAGCGGTCCTGTGAGGTTTGGAGGCAACCAAGAGACCCCAAATGGTAATGTGTGCCTGCATTTTCTTTAACTGTTCCAGTACCCGGTCTTCTCCTACTTCCTTAGGAGGTGATGATTTCTCGGCATCCATCGGTGGTGGCTGGTATACCCTTCCTGAACGGATAATCTGTTGTATCCAAAGGGATGCTGAGTCTGATCCTTCTGAGATTTCTGATGTCTCTGGCTCTTCCGACCAACTGAAGGTCCCGGGGGAGGTTTCTGTCATACAGATTGTCTCTTTATGGGGTGGTCGGGGTTTCCATGGCTGTTTCTTCTTGTCTTGAGTCCATCCTATCCCAACTTTCCCGGGATTGGTTTTGATTATGAGTGGTTGCGAGATCCCCTGATTTGTCTTTCCTAAGCCCTGCCCAGGTAGGAAGTTCATCTTGGCCATCCATTGGTCGATTATCGGGTTGAGGCCTAGGGCAACTTGTGCTTTTACCGGTAGCATAACGGGCGCCTTATAGGCTGGGTCATCCCGAATGAGTCCTACGGGGTCAAAGCCTTCTTCATCAGTGGTCAAGGCGTTAATTCCCGCAGATGGAGCATGATTGGGAAGGGGATTGTTGGTAACATTGGGCCCGCTGGGTGCGGGGATGGTTCCGACTTCAATAAGATCCTAGATACGATGGCGGAGAGCTAAGCAGCGTTTCGTGTCATGGCCTGCCACTTGATGGTATGCACAGTTCTCATTCATTCTCCAGGTGCCGGGGATAGGGTTTGGTGGGGGGCGTGGGTTGAGTGGAGTGATCAGTCCGGCTTTTCGGAGTAGTTCCAGGCTTTTGACCAGAGTAGTGGGGAGGGTACAAAAATTTCTCCTTTTCTTGGCCTCGGTGCTCGAAGAGTCTACTTGCGCAGGCCAATTCATTGGGGGGACTTGTGGTGACTGTTGAAATGGGTTTTGTTGATACGGGTATGAGCTTAGTTGGTTTACGGCTGGAGTGGCCGTCTTTCTTCCGGTGTAAGAGGCATTCTTGGTGTCCGTTTCTGCCTTTTTGTCCAATTCTTCCTCTACTTGTGACCCCATACTCAACAGGGCTCTGAAGTGTGGGAAAACATGCTTTTCCATGCAGTTCAATACGGCTGGAGTAAAATTCTTATGTATGATCTCTAACTGCTCTTCTTTATCGGGCCGTTTGGACATTTGGGAGGCCATTTCTCTCCAGCGGGTGACAAAATCGCTGAAGCTCTCTTTCTCGCCTTGCTTGGCCATCTCCAGGTGTTTACGGGTAATTTCCAAACTCTCGTTAGACCCGTACTTGGTCATGAACTCCTTGACGATATCTCCCCAAGTTTTTGTGTGGTGTTTCTCTAGATCAAAAAACCATCTCAGGGCGGCCCCCGTGAGAGTCATGTGAAAGGCCTGAGCCAGTTCCGGCTCTCCACAACCGGACACTTGCATGGATCTGATGTAGGATTGGAGATGGGTTTTGGGGGGTGTGGTGCCTGTGAATTTGGTGATAGAGGGGAGCTTAAATCCTTGAGGTAGTCTGGCTTCTGGGTAGAGGGAAAAGGCGTTCATGTCTGTGATCTCGTCTGCCCCTTTTATCAGAGAAATCCCTCTTTGTAGAATCTTCATTTGCTCTTTTAATTTCTTCATTTCTTCGCTCTCTCTTGACACCTCATCGGGCTGTTCCCGAGCTATAACCGATTCTGCGTACACTGCCCGGAGTCGGTTGATGTCTGGGTACTAATTGGGAGGGGCTACTGGGGCCGGTGGTGGAATGGGTCTTGCGGGAACTTGTGGCCATGGTTGGTATTGGGGGTCAAAGCCGGGTTGTACTTGGGGTTGTGGCCAAACTATGGGTGGCTCTTGCTGTTGGTAAGTGGAGCCTGAATCCGGGGCCCATTGATTCTGATTGTTGGGGTTGGTTTGAACGGGACCAGCTATGATAGGGCCCGTTTGGGGTGGATTGGTTCCTTGGACTGGGGGAAGTACTTGGGAAGACTGCCCTTGATTCTGATCTCGATTCGGGGGTAGCCGCTTAAACCCTGGTGGTGTAGTTCGTTCGGCTGATAACTCTTCCATTCGGGTCCGGGTGCTCTGTTGCTCGCTTGTGAGGTTTGCCAAATTCATGCTGACGGTCATCAGCAAACGGTGCATCTCGGCTAAAGTTGGTTGAACTACAGACGCCTCGGCTAGGCTCTGATCTGTCTCCTGATTCTCGCGTCTATCGGCCATTTCAGGTGTGCTTGGTCTTACTAGTCTCCCGGTGTGATCTCGACCGGCCCAACCTTCCAGTCTGTCGTCGCTTCACGACTGTAGATGAAATCACGTGGCGAAGATGAAGGAAGACTACGATGCGACTCGATTTTTGCCAAAAGAAACACTAAAAATTGCCGAAAAAAGCCTCGGATTTTAAAAAGGTGTTGGAAAGTAAGCCGTAAGGTTGTACATCCCCACGGCTATTTGACAAGTGTTTTAGCCGACTCAATCTTATATGCAGCGCAGGTGTACGAACGGTTAAGGCTTCAGGCACCCTCCTATTTGGCAAGACCTTGCGATATACCCCAAGGGCGGGTACGTGCAAGAGTCTTTTGATATACTTCCCGGGTACGTGAGTGTTCTCGTCACTCGATATACCTCGGGGGCGTACTTGGCCAAGGAGAGTGGAAGTAAATGCTTTCGGTTTATGTTGGCCCAAGCAAGCCAACTCCCTACTCACTTATAATACTTCCGAGAGTTTGGGGTAAATTCACACTCGTAGAAACAATGCATGATTTTGTAAAAGTGTGTGCAAAGTTTCGAAAGGTTGGTTTCACAAATATCATTCATCTTGATTGCGTATTTTGAAAAACTCCGACTTTTAGAAAAAAAAAGTTTCTTCTCAATCAATTAACATGAGTAGGGAAAGAAGTAAAAGTAAGTATTCAACAGATAAACAAAGGTCCACATATAAGAGTCTAGTTTTCTAACATTCCCCAGCAGAGTCGTCACTGTGAGAATCCCCAAATGCGACCCCCGGGTCTCGTCCCCGTTTGGTTGGGCGTCTGAAACGTCGGAATGGATTCCGTCGTTCCATTTGCTGGAGTTCCTCTGTTGATTCAGATCAAGTGTCCCTATGTTCTATTTCTAGATGAAAAGGGGTTTATTCAGAGTCGCCAGTACGTTTTATGAGAAAACGGACAAAAAGGGGTCATGTAAGAGGAAAGGCTATAGGCAAGCCTTTCCTTTACATGTTTGTCTACGAAACCAGGATTCTATAGGGTTCGGAAACTATATTACGGTTTGGGAAGGTGTTAAGCACCCATTCCGCCCTCTCGGTCTCTAGTGGTCTTATATGTTTATTCTATGTTGAAGAACTTGGATACTTTTACTGACAGTCTACTACTTTCTAAGTGAAAACCCTAATTTTGGGGAAAAACGGGAAAAGGGATGAAAACCTTGTATTTCGAGATCCGATGTTTTTATATTTAAAAGATGTAAATGACAAATGACAAAAAACCTTTTTATTTTGAAAGAGTATTCCGTATTATTTCCTCAGATAATGACGGTTTTCTCGAGTCGTGATTATTTTGGAAAGGTTCGGATCTTGTAGTGGAACTAATTCAATATGGAATTGAAACTCTTGAGGGGAGTTCTACTGGGTGTATCGCAATCTATGAACCAGACAAGATACGCCGGGCTTTAATTCCTAGGTAAGTTTTACCGGTCCGGGTTTTGAAAACAGGATTTTATTCCGAACGATAATGTACTTACTCTTCTGGTTTTGAAAATGGTTTTATTAGGGTCTTTTGTTTTGAAAACGGTAGACTATTTGTAACTTGGCAATAATTTTATTCAAATAAAACGTGGACAAAATAACAGAAATAAAACAAGTGCACAGATATCTAATTTTAAATACTAGAAGGGACTTTCTTTACCTTCCCGATGAGAATAATAATATAAGAAAGAAAATATGATGCGGCGGAGAGATTTTCGGCGATAATAATCTTTTCCTTCTTCAGATATTTCTGAGAATTTGATTCCAGAGACGGGACACGTCGAGTGTCGAGAATAGATTCAATAACTCTTCAGAAATAAGACGATAATAGAGAAAGCTCGATAAAAGACTAGAAAATCAGATTAAAATTCAGAATTCTTTGATCCCAAGTTGCTGCCCAGAACCCTTGGGGGTGTTGGCCTATTTATACTGCTCGGGGAAGATTGTCGTGCGACATTTCCCCAAAAAGGGCAAGTGTCGCGCGACACTGTGATATGTCGCGCGACAATGTGTCAATGTCGCGCGACAAACGGTTGAAGTGATGTTTCTGACAGACTGACGTGTCAGAGAGTGGATGGTCTGGTGCAGAGGGGGATTGTCGCGCGCCATATCAGGGATTGTCGCGCGACATATCAGTGATATGTCGTGCGATAATCTCTTTTGAAAAAAAGGTTTGTTTGGCCAACAAACCCTTTCAGGAAAGTTTCGGGTGTTCGGGTGGGTCCCGGGCCCAAAAACAACAGTTCTTGAAGGTCGTTAGGATTCTTGCGGGGGTCACGGATCGGGGTGTCTATAAGATACTTTAAGATTTGAATTGATATACTAATTTAAGCTTTAATTTGCAAAAAATGAAACTTTGGTTAAGATTAAAAAACAAAACCTAACTTTGAGGTTCTTTATGTAATTAACCAAAAGGTTTTGGTTAAAATTTGGACGAAATATAGACGGAATGTGTACTTAAAAACACTTAATTAAATTTAGGGTGCAAATTAAAGTAGAACAAAATTTAAGGTGCAACTTAAAACATGAACAAAATTTAAAGTATAAATAGGTCATTTTCTCAAGCTCTTTAGTACTTCTCTCTCCTCCGTTCTAGCATCCGTTTTTTCTCCCCCTACATATTTTTCCCTTTTTTCTTTGTAGCATTCACATCGTGATGCAAAAATTTAGAACCAACTTTACAAATTGGTTACTAAGTTTTCAGACAAGATACGAGTATGCATGGTATAAAATCTAGTCATACGAGTGTGCGAAACTTGTATCAAATTTGTGCTCAAAAATAAAAAATAAAAAAAATGCCTCATACGAGTGGGGCATACTCAGATGAGCATTTCTCTCTTCTTCTTCTTTTTTACTTTTTTTTGTTAACTTTTGTGAGATAGAATGGAAGATAAAAAGAAAAAAGTTAAAGAGTTCCATATGAGTGTGTTTCGCTTGTATAGGTCGTATGAGTGAGGTATGGCTCGTACGAGTGTCACAGACTTTTTTTTTTTGTTATATGAATTTAAGATAGTTGGATGACCCATACGAGTGAAGAATAGCCGTATAAGTAAAATTCATCAGTATATTAAGTTTACCTTTTTTCTATCATACCAGCTCAAATTTGTCGGTTAAGTTTTATCCACTGTCATGTGGTATGATAAATTTAACAATTTACCATGCTCACTGTAATTGCTCTAATTAGGTCCTCTGAAATAGTAGGTAATTTTTCTCCTTATCCCCTTTATTTTTTTTTCACAAAAATATTACTAATATTATATTTTCCCTAAATCAAATTATAATTGAACTTCTTGAATGTCTCGATGAAATCTAATCTAATCTAATTATATATATTTATATAGATAGTAAAACGCAATCTTTTGCTATAGATTTGACACGTGGCATTTATTAATGTTCCAATTATATACTTGCATGTTTTCTCCTATAATTTGCTCCTAATTAATTGCTCCACAATTCTAAAAATTACGGGAGGAGTGAGAATGAGCCTCTATTTGAGCATGCACCATGTGTCTTGCAATTAATTCTCTTAATTACATAGTAGTTTTTTTCCATCAAGCATTTGATTTCACGATGGAAATGCCCTAATTCAACGCTATCCTTTATTCCTTTCCTTCCATAACGGTTGTTGTTTTATCTCCGTCTTCCATATGGTAATGCCTTCTGCATAATGCACGATAGAGTTAGTTTTCTCTTTTCAAAGCCTTTTTATATGGCTGCGTAGGAACTTCCAATTCATGGTGTGAAGATACTCATAGAATGCAGATAATTTACACCATGCGATAAAGGTAAAAGATATTGTGTTTTGTGTTATATGTGATGTGATTTTTCCCCTAGCATTCTGTTTCATTGAATTGCATCTTTTATTTGTTTGTTTATTTGTTTGTGATGTATTATGTTATTTTGTAGTTTCAATTCCTTCTTGGCCTACTACGGGACAAAATTTCACAGAAGGTACTCATCTTTATTGCATTTCTTTCATGATATTGAAATAATATTATTGAAGTTCATTTTCTCACATTTATTGTGATTGTTTGTATATATATATATGTGTGTGTGTGTGGTTCCAACTAGAATTTATTGCCAGCCATTAACTTGATAGGTTGTGCATGGAAAGGAGCATATCAACTATTCGTTAAAATGCCATAAAGGATGTAAACTGACTGGGAGCTTCTTACTCCTCTTTTCATGTAAGTTAAAAAATATATATTATGTTCTTTTTAATATTTTGTACTTAAAACTTTTTTTTTGTTATTGTATTTCTCTTTTACTTATAACACGATTCATGATTCTTCCTTCCCAAGCCTATATGTTTCTATCTCTCTAATGTCACCCTAAATTCTCTCTTTATCCGTTTCTTTGTAGTGAATACCGATTTCATATTAAGAACTACTTAAGCCAATTCCTTTGGGATAAATTCGATATTCTTTGATTCATGAGACTGGGCAATGATACGTGCATGTAACAACCTAAATGACCAAGTGAAGAACCAAATTATGTGTTAAAAAAATGTTCAAAAACTATCCTAGGACATAACTTTTGGGATTTCTTTTTTCCTCTGTCTCTTTTCTTCAATTTTGGAGTCTTCAATTAAAGCAAGTCCTAAAATAACCAACCATGCAAATCAAAATGTTTTTGTTTTCCTTTTGAATTAAGCACTTAGTTCTTGCTTTATAAAAGAATTAAAATTTCAACAAATCAACCATTGAGCTTTGTATTGAATGTCAATCCCCTTGAAATACATAATTTTTAATTCTAAAGGCATATTTTCTTTCAAATATACATCTTAGATGCTCTGTGTAGAAGAGTTAATGACATAAAAAAGAAAGGTTCATGTATTGTATTATGAAACTTTACAATATTTACTATATAGACATTTAGTCATTGTAGTGGTACTTTCAAGTATTCTTACTATTGTTACTAAGATTTTATCTAATAATCATTTATAGTGAAGTGATGCTTTCACTTGCTCTTATATACCATTTTTTAGCTTCATAGTTCAGAACAATGTATTTGATTTGATATCTTCCAACAAGCATTTACTATTGTGCTTCTTGGGTGTTAACTTGATCATATGATATATGCCAACTGTTAGCATTTCTTATTTGTCTTACTTCTATTCAAGTACAAATCATGCTTTTACAGGTACAGCTAAATCGCAACCAAGAGTTTATTCGTTTTGTTCCCAAGTGACAGGAATTTACCCATGATTTTATTTTTATTTTTTGTAGATTGAAATAAGCGAACTAAGGAATGTGTTGAACTATATTAAATGCGAGTTCATTGTAAAGTTGATGAAACGATATGAGCAGAAGCTTGGGGACCAATAGAAGTGTTCAAATTCATAGGTGTTAGTAATTCCTATTTTTACCTCATTCAACATGATACAGGGGAAAAAAAAGTTACTGGTGACATTGAGTTATGGATACTATAGGGTAGAGGAATGCCTAATTCTTAAAGTTTCCCTTAAGCAAGATAAATTGGGTGGTTTTAGTTATCATTCAAATACACACCAACTAATAAGACTCTTTCTTGAATGATTTTCTAGCAAATATGAGTTAATATGTTCTACTTTACTATTTAGTCCAAGTAGGGTAGATACTTTAGTTCTTTGAGTTATTAGTAATTTAGTATTGTTTATTTATATTTAGCAAACGTGCATTGGCACAAATTATCCTATTTGTTAATCTAACATAGTTTTGCATTGATCTATTTTTAAAGTTTGTGAAATTAAATTTAGGAATATTGCTTTGAGATTTGTCAAGTTTTGTTTAAGTTTATATATTTGTAATATTCAAATTGTACATCTCTTTGTAAAATGCAATTGTTGTCTATATAATGTTAATATTACCAAAGAAAGAAAAAAATGTTAATATTACTAAAACACAATTAGTATTAATATTACTAATCGTTGTACTGTTTCAATGACAAATACATCAACATATATTATAATTTGTAATTTTAAAGTTTTAACTAATATATACTACATCCGTCCCAAATTGCTAGTCCCTCTTTCCTTTTTTGGATGTCCCAAAATAAATGTCAACTTTTCATAAAAGATAAATATATACCAATTTTGCCCTTTTGTACTTTCACTTTTCAAATAAAAGTTTTGAATCAAGAAAATGGTAGAAAGGAAAAGTCAATGCAAATTAAGTAAAAAGTGTAATAATGATGTTAGGTCCTTAATAAGTTGGATTCCCCAAAAGGGATCAACAATTTGGGACGGATGGAGTATTTTTTTACCTCACCCGTATATCGTATAGGACTTAACACTAGTTATATAACTACACTTCTATACCTCTTTATAAAAACTACTTTTTGGGAACTTCTTTATATCCTCCGGTAGTGCTCAGTCGCTTCTTTAATTTTTTACTTCTATTTCCTTCAATTCTTTTAGAGTGACAAAAATCATTTTAGAGTGAATTTATAAAATCTGAATTATTAATTTTAAAATTTACCTTAGTTTCCACTAAATATATTATATATTATGTTGTTTTTAGATAATTTACTCAAATCAATAATAAAGTTTTATACTAGAACACATACATATATTCAAGGAGACAATACTCATTTTAACATATTTCAATAACAACACAAAGTCATTACCGTTGCGACTAAACTAAGTCCTTGACATATTGAATGGAGTAGAAAATGAAGGAATAGAAACACTTTAACAATCAGAAAAAGGCCCATTTTTCTAAATGAATGCGAGGGTTTTCGGTTTGTGTATTTGTGAGGCGGGAATGAAATCCGCTCACAACTTTAAGAATCAGAAAAAGTCCATTTTTCTAATTGAATTTGTTCTCAAACAATTTTATAGGCTTTACTATTGCATTAATTGGGTTAAACTTGATGTAAATTAGAAAAAAAAGTATCTATAAATGTAATCAGGTTTGATCAACTTTCAATTTAACACAAACTCTAGTATTAAATTATTACTAGGAAAAAAAAATAAAAATAGCAATGAGTAATGCAATGCAGCCCAAAAATGCACAAGATGATAGCAAGTATAAATTGATGTACCAAGAAATTGTCATAATTTATCATGCTAATTTATATTTTAAAGAGCATATATTAATACTAATTTTCTATTTTTAGTGCTTTCTCAGGTGTTAGAAAAGAATTTGAGAAGATTGGAAAAAATAGAGAAATTAAAATTTGTGAAAACACCTAAAGTGTTCAATACTTTTGGACACATAACTTTTTACTCAAAACTCTAAATAATGTGATTCTTGAGCCCAATTTGAAAAGAATTTTGAAATCTACAACTTTCCAGTTCAGCACTTTTTAAAATTTAACCATCTCAAAGTCTAAAATTGCGATGCAAAATTTAGCACTCTAAAAGGGACGAAAATTTATTGTATATAAGAGGGTTTTACGCCCAATACCACAAAGCAGCCCACTAGCCTAATTTATATGAAGCCTTATGCCCAGCCATCCAAGCGAGGGCCTAAATCCATCTAAATGGCCATTAAAGCCCATTTAATTAAAAAAGAAGCAATTGAATCTAGCCCATTAATTGCTAACATAGATTCCTAATCAAAGGAGAACTGTGGGGAGCAATTCGGCAGCACAGTGCCGATCACTATCTCTTCTCTTAATTTTTTTTTCTTTCTTTCTTTTACTTTGTTGGATTAAATTGAAGACTTGAAAATTGAAGGTTTAATTTTATTATTCAATTAATTACATGCCAAGTAAGTTTAGTTTAATTTTATTATTTTTTGTCTATTTAATTTATTCTATACTAGCGTTAATTTGTTGCAGGATTATGATGAGTATATTTAATTGATTTTCTTGCACATGTTTATTCCAATTGACTTTACCAATTTAATGTTAAATACAATTATTTCTATTGGATGCCTATTTTAATTGATAAAAATAAAGTTGGATTATCATTATTTTTTGTTGGATTCATCTTATAATTTGTTAAGAGGATATATGTTGTGTTTTAACGGATATAATGAGTGTTTTAACTTTATACATAAGTTTGGCTATAGAAGAATTATAATTGAATTTTATAAATTAATTGGACTTTATGATTTTATTTTCCGCATTTTATAGAGTTGAGAGACCAAGTTAGTGCGAGATAAGAGGAGAGTTCACGCGCATGAATACTTAGGAAGATGATATTAAATATATGATTCAAAACCCTAATCAATTAATTCATTAATTTTGTTATCTTGCTTAATATTTTTTAATTTATTTTTATTACTTTAGTTTATTTGCATTGGTTTATTTTATTTAGCTAGATTAGGAATTTAGTAAAAAATTAACAAGGTAATTATAAAACATATTGTTTGAATCCTTGTAGGTTCGACCTTGCACTTTCCTTAACTATACTATATATTGATTCGTGCGCTTACGAGTATATTAAAACTTATCACAACATAAATGCATCTCTATTGCTCAAAAAGAAAACAACCCAACATGAACATGTAAAAGAATAGGAAGCTACATACCCAATAAATGCATTTAATGGCCGAAAATGCAATTCTTACTTTAGATCCTTATTTGAAGTCTTAAAGGAGCATTCTATTTTATTTTTTTGGTCTAAGCCATATATTATTCAGTCTAACTTTTGCACACTTTGACTAATCTCTTGCTCGCAGGTGAAGACGCCGCTGGCCACGAAAGATTTTTAAAGCTGGTGGGATTTGACCAGGGGAGTTTTCAATAGAACCCACCATTGATCCCAATGTTGCAACCATTGAACAGCACGTATGGACATACACAATAGACATAATAACATTCATGGTTCAAAGCCAAGCTTAAAACCTTGTTTGGATATAGAAAAAGAAAAGAATATAATATAATAAATTATTAATGACTTAGGGTTAAATTTAGAATTATGTCAAGTTAAATGCTCAATTCCCTCCTAAGCGAATCCAAGAGCCAGAAACTATATAAGAAACCAAGAGCAGCGAGTGAAAACAAAATTTTTTTTTCATGTATGACAGCAGGTATGCATGAACAAGGTGATTGGTTTGATTAATGGAGGGCAGTGGGTGGTTTATATTTGTGAACGGTTGGGAAGTCGTTTGTGTGGTTTTGTGGCAGTGTTTATATGGATGTAAATGTGATGGTTTTGTTTGATTTGCATGACCAAGAACCAAGAGAGGGTGAGGATTTAACCCTATAATACCATGTTAAAAATATGAGAAAACCAGAAAATGAAATAATTGATATATATTGAATTAAATTGGATAATACAAAAGATGAAGGCCATAGATATATAAGGGTATAGTTAGGGTTACACAAGAAGATAAATAAAGAATGAATGTCTAAATACTCTACAAATAAATACGAGATATTCTAAATATTCTAAGATGTGTACAAATATATGCTAACAATATAAAGTGAGATTCAGTATAAATGAATGATGATAGACTTGGTCCGGTCTTTGTGTGACTTGCTATGCTTGCTAGAGGAGGGAAAAATTATATATATATACACGCATTGTAGTTAAGTCAGAGTGAAGACTTCACTAATTTTTTGTGAGACTAATGTATATTGTGTAAATGTGGTTACCTTTAAATGGTATTGTTTAAGTGAAGGGTTGCACGTGATATATATGAAATGTTAATATATATATATTGCCGAGGTGAGGTAAATACGGGTTGGGATATACCTATACTTCACTCAGGTATTTTGTAGTGTATTTAAGAACTTTTGTATTTATGATTATATAATGCGTTATACCTTGTCATCCATACATATATATATATATATATATATATATATATGCAAGTAGTGTACTTGTTGTGCTTGCTAAAGATGATAAAGAAGAAAATATGCATTATTACTTAGGGGTACATGTGACGTATTTATTAGTTTCATGCTTACGGTTAAAAGATGAGATATGTAAGTGTTGTATTCACTAAGTTTTATGCTAACTTGCAGATAAAAAGTGAAAACATGCCCTATTACATATTAAATAAGTGGTGTACTTTCTAAGCTTTATTGTTATAGTTATAAGCTTATATATACCTTGTCATAAAGTTGTTTAATTATAATTAGGGATCATTTTTTCAACTACCAAATTAAGCTTGTGTGCTCAAGAACTCCAAGGACTTTTAATTGGCCGGTTGTGTTGAAAGGGTGATCATGGCTGTCTATTAATAGTATACATAAAAAGCAGAGTTAGCAAGTTATAATGTCTACGTGTGTATGTTTGGTGGGTGGCGACTAATTGATGTATGAGAAAAATCGGCATTGTTATTGAGACTTTTAAGGCTCCGTTTTATTGCAAGGTGGAAAAAAAAATTAAATTAAGTTAGTTTTGGTGAAAAGATAGAAAATGAGTTGAGTGATAGATGTGAAATCCTCTTGATTTTTAAGTTTTTCCATGAAGAAATTTTCTTTGCTTGGTGGTGAGTAAAAATTTTTCACCAAAAATATTGAAGGATGGAGGATATATACTTATAAAATGACTAACATCTCTCCCCTTATTTTTTATCTTTTCACACAAACTAACTAAATTTATTTTTCTTTTCCATCTTTACAATCAAACGGAGCCTTAAGGTTTTTATTTTGAACATTAAAGATCCGTTCGATAGTAACATGTAAAATTGTAGAAAAAATTAATTAATTTATGTGAGAAGTTAAAAAATAAATTGAACATGTAGTGCAATGATGTCCATCTCATACTCATTTACACGTATATGTCCTCTTTCCCTCTTTAGTTTTTCTTCCTCACCCCTCAAGAAAAATTTCACGTGGAAAAAATCAAAACTAAAAGTTAATTTACTACATGTTTAAATTTATTTTCTCAACTTTTATTGTACAAATTGATTATTTTTCTATCATTTTTTATATTATTATCAAACGAAACCTAAATAAACTTCCAGACATTTCAAAATTTATTAGGGAATATATATATAAGCAAAGTGTCCTAAATGCAAAAGAAAATTTTCACTAAAAACTATATCAAAGTTTTTAAAAATTCATTTAGAATACTAATAAACATTAGCAAGAAAACTTGATAAACATGATGATTTTGAAAAAATCAAGTGCAATACAGTACGTTGAAAGGATTTTGGGCCCATATGTAGGTAGCTACCTAGCTGTTGTGCGCGCAATCACTATAGATATGTCTAAATATGTATATACCTATACATATATAGAGTATCCGGATATGGTATCCATCAGTTTAATTCGTATATAAAATCTAAATTTTCATACGCTTTTTGTATATAGATCGGTCTTTTAACAATAATTTCTTGTCATTAAACGAATGAAAAATATTTTTTTTCTCATAACTATAAGTGCAGTCGGTATAAAAATAGTTTGCACGAGATTCTAACAATATATAAGTTTTAAAAGATTGTATTAAATATATTTTTTTAAAAAAGTAGTATATAGTGCATATAATTTGTAAATGAGTAAATCTAAAAAATTTATTAAAAAAAAAGTAGAAATTTGTGCGAATGAGATTGTAACTTTTTTAAAAAGTAGAAATTACTTTTGGTACGAAGTCAATTTGTATGGATAGATTTCCCCACAATAAAAAAGCTGCATGACATTACGTTCTGTCTTGGTCCACCACCCCTCGTATACTTTATGGGTTGATATTCCACTTCCCAATCTCTCTCCCTGCCTTCACATAATTGTTTGTTTGCCACTGAATCCACTACCTAGGGTTTTTGGATCAATTTTATCATAATCAATCCACACATTTTCCGTGTATTTCGCTATTTGTTGAAATTTTAATTTCGTACACTTTCGATTTGTTGAGCCTGAATTGTTAATCTATGTGGGTTTGCTGAATGTGTTTTATCAAGTTTCTTATAATCAGTTAGGTTTGAACTGTTCTCCGTATTTAATATGTTAGACAATTGGACTTGAACTACCAACATATTTTTTAAATTTGAGGCTTCAACTGTGTCTAGTATTGATTCGTTTGGCCTGAATCCCAAACTCGTTGTCGATCTCTTGAATGCGTTTTACCAAGTCGTGTACGATCTGCTGAGAACTCCGACTCTTTGTACCTGGTATGTTGGACTTGAATTGCGAAGTCTTTGAACTTGAGATTTCAGCCGTGTCCACCACCTATCTATTTGGCTTGAATCTCGAACTCTCCATCGTTCTTGGACGTGTTTTGCGAAATCTCCACACCCTATTCGTCGGACTTGAATCCCTGCTACCACCCTATTCGTTGGACTTGAACCCCTGCTACAACCAAATTTTTGTTCCCAAGCAATAATATAGTTCTACTCCGTGCTTTCTCCATGGTCTTATTTTTTTTTTCCAGCTTTCATCGATATAGGGAGTTTAATTTACCGACTCCATGTATAGGATCAGAACTCATGATCATAGAGTGAAGCCCTTCCTCTCATTAAGCTTCTCAAGATCATACTAAAAAAATAATTCTAGAAAAATGTAATTACAGGAGGTACAAAATATACGTGGGTAGGTCAGGGTCGACTTAATACCACAGGTAAAATTAGAGCTAGAATTTACATTATTTATCTCTCTCTGAAGAATTGATTACAATAATGAACCCAATAACTCATTTTATAGGGGTTTTCCTAAATCTACTTCTTTCCTAATTAGATTCTTCAATCAAACTTTAGGATTATAACACAAGACAAACCAACAAGCCTAAACTTACAAGGACTATCAAAACAAGTAAGTCTAAACCAACACAGAACTAATGACGTACTTAATCCAACATCATTATATAATTATACTACTAATATCATTGTTTAGAAAATATTATATGCTAGTTAATTAGTGTTGTATTAAATCACTTTTACAAGTGATAAATAATCATTTTACGGCATTATACATAATCACAAGTCAAGATTTTATTTTGGCCCCCTAAAACTCAAAAAAAAAAAATTAGTACTCAGTGTTTTTTCACTTTTCTATGTTTAAAATTTTGAATTCGCCACTAATCGTGATAGGTCAAATTTTACCATCTAAATGCATACACACATTTATCCCTCACCCTCTAAATAGGCTTTGCCTTATACATCTTAGTTTAATTCAATGCAAAGATATCTCTTATTTTATGTTTTTTCACTTATCTATATCTCCACATAAACTAAAGAAAATGCAAAAAATTCAGAACAAGCTTTAGCTATATTTGTTGAAAATTGTGATGATGTCCCAAAAAGGCCAAGTCCATGAGCTAGATTAGATCCATTTTGAAGTGATGAGCACAAGGAATATTATTAGTATATGGGCACACACATAGTACTAGTAATAGTAGTGGGGGGCAAAGTAGATGATAATGTTTAGTAGTATATATTATTGTGTAGATTGTTGTGATCTACTTTACATTCTTTTTCAAATATCTCCTCTCAAATTTTTTTTGACCAATTCCATTGTGCTCTGAGATCCCTCACTATCTTGCATCAAACCCAATAACATGCAGCCTGTGCCAATCTGACGACCCTACACAGTTGAAATAAATCACAACCTATTGCTTTATTGGTCCTTTCTTACCTTTTCTTTTATTTCCTTTCTCTTTTTACTCATTTCTAGTTGTTATAGTGGTAAAAGCGCTTATCTAAATTTATAAAATTTTAACTTTAAGTTTTAAGTTATTAAGATAAAGAAGAGTTTATTAGTTATTTGTAGTAAATTTTTTTTTTCAATTAATTAAAACCCAGTTACAAAAATATACCAAAGCATATATCCCACTTTCCATTTTTGGTTTGAATAGAAAGCTATATTATACTATCTAGTTCAAATATAATTATTATAAAGTTCAATTTAATTAACCACCATTTTGGTATACTAGTTTTGGCATGTGCGTTGCATGTGATTTTCATGCAAAATAATCAATTAAATAATAATAAAAATAAACAAACAATAGAATAATTAGTATAAAATAAAAATAATAACAACTAAACAAAACATACTATCAAATATAAAATTCATTTGATTTTTTTTACCAACCTAAAAACTTGTTCTAATTAATTTAGCCAACTGAAGTAGAGTTTAAATTTATTTGGAATGCTAATACTAATATAAAAATATATGGAGTTAGACATTTATAGTCTTATACTCTTTTATTAATGTAAATCAAGCTTAAAATATTTGTTTGATTATTTTAGTAAAATAAAGTAGAGTTTGAATTTATTTGGAATACTAATGCTAATATAAATATATATGGAGTTATAGAGTTTTATTTAATGTAAATCTTCAAATGTTTTGTTTAAAATCATGGGGTATATTTATCTTCACAAAAAAAGGAAAAAATAATTAAGTTATTCATACTTTTATATATAGAATAAATAAATATAAATTTATAGGGAGGAAGTACAAAAACTTACTTTGTCAAACAATTATTCATATCGGATGTATTGATGCATTATACATTTTTCAGATATACAACTCACATTAATGCACCAGATACGATTGTCATAAAATTGGTAAGAATATCTTTTCATCTATATATGCGGCATAGAAGGGATAGGTGCTTATAAAAGTTCATTTACATGTCACAGAGAGAGAGAGAGAGAGAGAGAGTTGTGGTGATTTTAATTAAGGATTAAAGAATGGTGATAGTAGTGAAGAAGCTAGTGTCTTTCACCATCCCTACAACTCTTGTTATTCTTAACCTTCTACCATTCATCACCTCATCCAAAGAACATGCCACAACTCATACAAGCAATAAGCATACTAAGGTACTTACATCTATATATGTTTTTTCTCTGTATATATACATATTTTACATCATGACATGAAGGAAGAAATTAGCGCAATTTCGACACGACCGCGATATCGTATGCATAATATTCTTGTGTAATGTTTAATTATGACGCGATTTATTCATTAGAATAATTCATTCATGTTTACTAATTATCTAAGTACATTGAAATTAATATATATGCAGTTGAGTCATCAATTATCATTTGAAATTGGACTCCATGGATTTCTCCTCTGGGCTTCAATGGGTTTCTTGATACCTGTTGGAATTCTTATTATCAGAATCTCAAACAGAGAGCAATGTGGAAGAAGGGTCAGAATTCTGTTTTACATCCATGCTATTGTACAGGCAAGTTCATTTCTATTTCTATTTTATTTATTTTCTTCAACAATCTAATTTGTTAAAATAAAAAAAATAATACTCCCTCCGCCTCAAATAGATACTCTCTTTGTAGTTTTTTTTTTCACGATACCTCAAATTGATAATTTTATTTTATTTTTAGAACATAATTAGCGTACCGAATTTTACAATAGATAATAATTTGTGTCATTAACAACTAATTAAATCAAAATTAAAGTTTTCTTTTAAAGTACGAACATAGTTAACTGCTGATTAAGCTGAAATTAGCGTTCTCTTTTAACGTATTAGAGGGTTTTCTTTGAAACTCCGTTGCAAGCTATCCTTCTTAGTGTGTAATCTGCAAAAATTACCTGCGTAAACACTTACTTAGCCTTATGAGATACCTATACCCGAGACGCATTTCTTCACCTAAACTTTCTGTAAAATAAAAAATAATAAAGTATGAAACTAATCAAGTTGGCAGGTCAGGTATATCTCAACAGAGAGTCACGTAAAGTTCATCATCAAATCTTTAAACTTGTAATTATTTGATGGAGATATACCCCACTTTTTAATCTTTAATGATGGTGAAAGAGAAAATAAAAAAGACAATAACCAATAATCAAATTCTAAAAAATAAAAAAATTGAAAGTGACTTTAGTGGGTCCCCCACAATACAAAGTTTCAGCCAATAATGATCATAAATGGGGATATAATAGACTCCATAAAATTACTTTACAAACTGTTCCAGTTAGTTATCCAATTTGTTTAATCCACTAGTAATTAATTGAATTTTTCTTAAAATTGATCAATGAAATTGATTTCATGGAATAATTTTTTTTTGTGAATACTAAAGCTAACTTTAAAGTTTTTGTGCATCTAGCAATATACTTTCAACCAATAAAAAATGAGAGGTACAACGTTCCGAGAGAAGGAGACATGATTTTGGATCATGAGAGCAAAAATATATGTAACACCTAATGTAAAAAATTGAGTTAGTGAGCGAAATATATATATATATATATATTGTGATAATTCACAGTCACACCAAATATTTGGGTGTATGGCTCCTCTTTATTATACTTTGATCTAATTCCGTTCAATGAGGTTTAGTTCGAGCACTAAATAAATTAATTTTTTCATAAAATTTGCTACAGATGATCTCTATGATAAGTAGATCAACTCTACAAAATTTCATCATAAGATTCAATTTAGAATCTAGAAGTAAGTGAGATGATCATCTAAAATTTCAATGACCGAAAATGAACATATGTATGAAAATTTTACTACGACCACTTCCAGTTTGGATTTGTTGATAAAGCTTTGTAAAGATGATCAACTCATTAATTATAGAGATGATTTCTACCAACTTTCATGAAAAAGTTCATAAATTTATCCTTTGAATTAGACTCTATTGAACGGAATTAGACCAAAGGGATAACGAATTGAAAAGGAGCCAAATCCGCTAATTAAAATAATTCTTCTTAATTATAATTGGATGGCTGATACTTAATTTATAGAAAGAAAAAAAGAACAAAAGGGGACAACTCATTATAATTTTGAAATATTTATAATTAAATACTGCTAATATAATAGTAAAAATTATCAAAATCAGGTTCGAGTACAAAGATTTCACCATCCAAAACATGAATAAGATGACATTTTTTTATATGATTTATTGTTTTCTTATTTGTTTTTCTAAATGTCATCATTTGATTGCCCACAAGTAGATTGCCATGATTAGAATGAATACTTGAAGTTAAAGAAAGGTACTTAATAAAAAAAAATCTCTTGTTAATTAATAGATTAATAATATCTTTGCAATAGTTCAATATTAAAGAATATATTTAAGTTTGAAGTGCAATAATGAAATTAGGTGTTGCATTTTAATGATAAAAACACACGTTAGACTTCTAATTGAAGTTCATGTATCATTACTACTTACTACCTGTTTTATAGAGTTAGTTAAACACATGGATCTAATAATCACATGTCACATTGACCTTGATTGAGTTAATAAGTGTTAACTTAGGACTCGTTTGGTTGACTTTCAAATTGCGAATTAGATAATTTACAATTAAGTAATTTACAAAATTTTTATTTATTAGTGTTTGGTTGTGTAAATTGAACAATTGTAAATATAATAATTCAAGTTGATTCACAAAAACTCAAATTAAGTCATTTCAAGTAAAACTTGAAATTACCTAATTCTAGAATTAGATAATTCATTCAAACTTTATTTTTTAAAAAGATCTAGTTTTTACCCGTGATGTTGATGCATCTAGACAAAATTTTAAATAACATAGAATAATAGAGAATATGTTTTTATTCTAACAATCGAAATTTCTTTTTTAAGTTTTCCAAACACTACTTGAATTAGAATTGAATTATTCATAAATGAGCAAATTCACAATTCTTCGATCGAAAATTAACTAATTCTAAAATCAGACAATTTACGCAACCAAACGGATCCTTAGAGTTTTAGTTCATTTATAAAAATCTAAATTGATAAATTCACGCTAGAAATCTCTTATAATCCATGAGAGTATAAATTTGACCCCTACCCCTATATGGTCACTGTGACTCTCGCACAGCTAATATATCCACGTCGATCAGCTCCATGTCACCAAAGTAGAGTTGAGCATGTTAAGAAGCTGAATCATAATTAGTCTCAAACTTTTCACGTAAAACTATAATTTTAGATCTCAAGATCAAACAAAAACTCAAACCAAACGATTTAAAGCTGATAAATATGAACAATGCTACACTTAGCGGCTTCACTTACCAAATTATATCCATATCAGTTATATTGACACAACTCATTAATGCACCAAATACGATTATCCGGTAATGAACTAGTTGATAAAAGTATAATTTCTTATTAAATATTGAACTTATTTTTTTTTTTTTTTTTTGGGTTGTGCAGATAGTGTCAATAGTTGTGGCGACAGCAGGGGCAGTAATGTCCATATTAAACTTTGACAACTCATTCAACAATAATCACCAGAAGATGGGTTTAGCCCTTTACGGTATCATATGGTTACAAGCCCTAATTGGGTTTCTGCGTCCATCAAGGTAAAGTCACCACTACCTTAACATATTTTTTGATAGCTAAACAATTTACTGCAGTAAAAACTGTTTTTAAATGTAAAGATTTTTCATGTAAATAAAATACGGAACATAGTGTACAAGTAAATAATGTGGAATATAGTGTAAAAGTAAATAATGATTTTTTTTCGGGTAAAAGAATTTTGGAAAAATTCGAAGCTAGTATTAATTTTTGTTGTATTGTGTTTTTAGGACAAAATAATTAATTTACGTATTCGCAACTTTTATTTTATTTTATTTATAGGATAAAGATTTACTTTGTTAGTCTTTACTTTTGTAAAAATTGTGTGCACCTGCTAACGCTCTACTATTAATAAAAAGAAAAAGAAGAAATATTGTTGTTTACACATGTCAACGTCTACTCACCGAAAAAATAACAATAAGATAAAATTCATTATTTACTATAATTTCATAATAATGGTTAGTCATGTAAACATCTATTCGTTAAAAAGATAAAATATATCATCTTTATTCATTTATTTACATCTTTACCCCTTTTTATTCAATGAGACTCGCCATACAGATAACTAATGCATTACTATAATTTTGATTTCTTTTGTGTGTACAATAACTGTTACGCGTATTAACACGTTATTCGCTGAAAAAGAAAGACTAAAGTTACTTCATCCAGTTTTCGAATCGAGTATATTATTTTGTCCTTTCATTCACATTCACTTGTACAAATGCAGGGGAAGTGGGGGAAGAAGTATATGGTTTTTTGTGCATTGGATAATGGGAACAGCAGTTTCTGCCATGGGAATCCTCAATGTATACACAGGATTACAAGCCTACCACAAGAAAACATCAAAGGGTATAAAGCTATGGACCATTCTCTTCACTGCTCAAATATCTTTCATTGCCTTGTTCTATCTCTTCCAAGACAAATGGGAATACATTCACAAGCAAGGTGTCATCTTAGGCAATCAACTAGTGCAACCCACTGATCAAGAAGACACTAATTCCCCCATTCAAAACCACAAAAATGATTTGTTAACTCAACCTCCTTGTTAATTCACACTAATATCACATGAACCAATTTAGTTGTTTTCTACTAACATGGCATTTTTTAAAGAAAAAAAGAAAAATTCCATTTGGGTAAATGACTTTTTACTCCCACCCAAAGTTTACCCATATTCTCACTTTGATCCCTAATGATTCATTTGTTACATTTTTGGTCTTTAAAGTTTGAGTCGAGTTGCACTTTTATCCAAAATTGGCTTCCCCATAAATTTTTTGGACTGGGGATTCATGTGGCATCCGGTTTTTCAGTCCAAAACCTTGATGTGACATCCAATTTTTGATGAAAGTGCAAATCTATTCAAACATTGAGGACCAAAATATATCAAATCAAATATTATGGACCAAAGTAAGAATATAAGTAAACTTTAGGGTAATAAAAGTCGATTACCCTTTTCATTTTCTATGACGGTTTTATGTCTTCTTTTGTTTTTTAATCCACGATAATTGTGCAATGGCCTTTGAAATCGACCTTTGTTATGTGTCGTAATTGTAATGGCCTGAATGTGTGGTGGTTTGGTTCCACTCACACATTGAATAATGCAACAATGACGCATGTTTAGATTACATGAAAAGAATTACGTTTTGAGTGTTAGCGTAAAATTACTTGTGAATGCGTAACTCTAGAGGGGCACTACAAATTGACCTACAAAAAGTGGGACTCTGATATGGCAATAATCAATTGATCCGCGCTCAAGTGGCTCTGAAGCCAACCAATGCAACAATGCCACGTCTTACGCATTGCTTTTTGGAAGAGGATTGTATGTGTCCTTTATAGGATTACTCTATCAGAAGTTGGTGCTCTAGTTTATGGACAATGGGTTCCAACCATTGAGATCAAAATGGTGATTTTTGTTGGTTTTTTCTCTCAATTTTTAGTGTGAAAAAGACGGTTGAGTGGCTAAAGTTTGTACATTGGATTCATAAAAGCAAATATATTGGCGTGGTTTGGACCTAATTAGACTTGGAAGGTTTTTCAAATATATGAAGAATGTATTCATGTAGGATAAAAGGACATTGATATATAAACTGCTATATAAACTGCAATAAGTCATATCGCTCTAAAACTTGTTCTTCTCGCCGCACTCTCAAAACTAATTAAATACGAGCCTTGGCCTAATCTGGATATGGTTTGTACTTTGGAGAATTGTGTTTTAATGTGTATGCAAAATAGCAAAAACATCACGAGGAAGGATGTAACAGTAGGCGAACTAGAGAACGGAAATGTAATTTCTCTGGGAAATGGCTAAAATAGTGTCGTTTTTCACTCTCTAATAGCAATGCCTTTCTGTTTCACTGCCGGCCAAGTTTCACTCTCAAGTAATGGAGGACAAAAACATCGTGAAGCATAACTTTGTTCATGAACTATCCTATGAAACTAAAATTTGTGCTCCTATCCTGCTGACCACAGATCGGAACATCTTAAATATATCCAAAATCCCTCTCTGTGCCAAATTGAGAGTCTCGCTTTCTTTTTCAGGAAGTCCCAAATTGCATGTGTCAAATTTCCTTTCCGGGACACGATCAATGTAAATCTCAACAGAAAATAAGGTGTATCCTCCACCAGGCATAAGTTTGGGTTTAAAGATACTTGTCAGCCAGAAATTAAAACATAAATGTGGGATCATAAATTGAAAATGAGCAAGTTATATAAGCTCTTGGATTAAACAGATTGCAGTTAGAAGCAACATTAAATTCTCCTTCAACGGTTTTGAATTTTTCTTAACCCGCTCGATATAGACAATGTGTTTAGTCGCTACATACACTTATGGTGTGTTTGGGAACCAATTCCGAGCTTCGGAATTGGAATTGTAGTAAAATTAGCCTACAAAATGACACTTCTAATACATATATAGGAAGGTATTGTACTAGATCTCTTTTTTCATTGATCGTTCATTGACTAGGGTGGGGGGCAGAGTGGTGGAGACAATTTAACTTAAGAACACTAGCGTCCAAAGCTATATACCTCAACTTCTTGTGCAGTATATCTTCTTCCTCAGCAATTTGATATTAATTTATATGGAAACTAGTACAGGCCCACCAAATTTTTATTTTTTTAAAATAAAAAAATAAATTACGTTTCTTTTAAAATCATCAAGTTATCCATGTTCCCTCGACTCGCATCTAGCTAATCTCCAAAACCTGAACAAGTGGTTCATGAGTTGCCTCATTCTACCTCAGTGCCTACGGCACAGGGTACAAACCGATTTCTACAAGAAAAATAAGAACAGGGAAGGTGCGGCGAACCTCTTTTGGCTCAAATTGAGAACTTAACCTCTATTTAAGCAAATCTTCAATATTCAAGATATCATTTCATTTTCAAGAAGCAACTCATACAAACTTCTTTAGACAGACCCGTACCACTAAAATAACTCGTATTCTCATCTTACAACAAACCAGTAACTCCTATAATTTCTTCTGAAACTTATTAACTACCAGAAATATCATTCTAACATATAAAAATAAGTAAAATAACTATATTATGGAGGTAACAGTGTTAGAAAAGCCAGTGACATGGATTTAAGTCTAGCATTGCCTAAAGAAACCAAATTTCTCATCCATTAGCCAACCAAACGCTTGTTCCAGGACAAGTGGTTACCAACATTTTCTGCTCTATTTGCTTCTGAATTTGGTGAAAAAAATATAAATTGAAGGAACATTTGCATGTAAATTTGATCTCATTTATTTCCATACGTAGTAGTTTCTTACATCTGCGTGTTGGCTTGATTCTGCAGTGAGACCTTGCCTTTGATGTATTTTGAGTCTTTAGCACTCGTGCCACTTTGATCTTGGGGTGCTTTGAAGACTTAAATAGGTTGACTGCTCGAGCTATTTACCTTTGAAAATCTAGAGAAGAAACCCTAGTTTAGCAACACCACGCAACCGATCAAATTTGTCATAACACAATGACAACAATGATGGTGATAGAGAGCCAAAATTCTTCCAGATTTGCGGAGCTTTATATTTGAAGCATATAAGGTGCTTCTATTGTGTGTGGACAAGAAGATTGAGAAATTCAAGAGAATTAAGCATAATGAAGAAGAGAGGGCATCTATATCAAGATGTTGAGTCTAGCATAAGATGCTATTCAGTGGACTGCAATCTGCACCACTTGTTTCACTTCTTCCGTCATAACTTAAGAGTCCACTTTCCTTTGTCTATGTTATGGTTGGGAGAAGTGGACTCTTAATTTGGGATGGACAGAATATCTGTTAAGAACCATCTCACCCAAAAGTCTTGGCTATTAGGTAGTAGACCAACAATGGATATCATGCTTCTTCAACGTTCCCCCTCACGTGCGACCCCCACTCGCATGTGAAGAGACAAACCAAAACCAAAGGTGCACTTCACAAACAACAACACACACTGCACCCAACAAAGGGAGAAACAAATGCAAGAAAGAGGATTTGAACTAGATATCTTGCGAAACCTAAACTCTGATACCATGTTAAGAACCATCGCACCCAAAAGCTTTAGCCATTAGGTAGCAGGCCAATAATGGATACCATGTTTCTTCAACCTATGTTATGGTTGTATTCATTTGGTAGATCTTCTGTTCTGCTAGCCTAATTGTTATTTCGTAAAGTCCAAACCTTAGCAAAGTGTTTGTGAAAATGCCTCAATTGGCATTTCTCTTATTTTGTCCCTGATGGTCTTTGGGATCACTTTGCGGGAGTGTTAATCACCTTAACATTGTAAAAATGGTTTTTGGAGTTAGTTGACTTTAGGAGGCTAGGCTTTCAATTGAACTTTGTTGCTCGCATATTGTAGCATTAGACGGAAATTTTCAAGTGCAGACCGATTCATACAGACAAGGCCTTTTTTTACGACGAAAATCATCGTAAAAAACATCCCACTCAATGGTCTTTACTATGAAAAAACGTCGAAAAAAGGCCCGGTCCATACTAGAAACGGACTGATAGCATAGATATTGTTTCTTCTTCTCTTGTAACTTTATATCCAATTTTTTCCATAGGGCTGTTCAAATCTATCAATAATCAAATGAAATTCAGGTTTGTAAGTTTTCTTTCCTTGCGAAAGAGATGGTAACTTGAGTTTCCTGAAACATTTCCCTGAACTACAATCTCCCAAGTTTTTTCTTCTTCCACTCCTTTTCTACTCTCTTCTAGCATAGGTGCTTTACTATTATTCAAATTTCGTAACAGTATTCTCTTCTATAGATGATCACTTGATTACAGAGTTATTGATTTCACATAAAGGTTTCAGATCTCTAAAGAAAGTTTAGCATAATATTACATGGAACAGAGACTGTGTGTTATGGGTACGTGGTAGTTATCTTAGGAAAAAAAATTAGGATCAGAATCCTTGAGTTCAAACATTTTTTGGATGTGGTCCCTCAACTTTTTCTTTTTTAAGGATGCAGTCTCCATAGATGCTGTATTTTTTGGTATCTCTAGTATCTCTTAGCTTACGTGCTGAGAAATGCTGGTATCTACGCGAGAAAATTAGCAGCTACCGCTTAGTATATGAGTCCTCGCCAAAGGCAGATACCAAAAAAGAGTATCTCCACGACCACATCCTTTAATGAAAAAAAAAAAGTCGAGGAACTCAGATGAGCAGTACCATGGAACTATTGTGGATCATGCAATGCTCTAAAACTCTTGCTACTGTTTCTTTAATACTACAATATACAATCTAAATGCATATATATGTTAAGAAATTAATAAGAATACACAAACAATCTCGCGTAGATTTCCTTTATCTGTTTGAGAATTCTATCTTCTTTCTATGTTTTTGTTGCCTTTTTAGTTTCAATGATCAAAAAGGTGAATTACTACTAACAGTGCTACAAGAAAGACAAAGGATATAAACTGACACTTCTCAAAAACGTGACCACCAAACTTAGTTGTTGAGATGCACGCGAAAGAAATATAATAACTAAAAGAAATCAAAACAAGCTTATTGTAAATAAAAGTAAAATAGAAGGATTGTACTGACATGTATATATATATAGATATAAACTGTCAGCTATCTCTATACAAATTACCAACATGAACGAGCACAATTTGAAGGTCGAAATGGAAACTTATACATAAAAAGGAGCCCAAGCATCATTCTAGAACCCCCTAATTTTAAGTGCTTTTTGATACCTGTTTCTTTAAAAATGATTAGTGTTTAATGTCTTGGTACATTATCTTCCCTTCGGAAAATTGAAATAACATAATTCTATCAATATATACCAATATGTCCCCCAAATTTCCATGTCCGTTTTCTTAAGAAATCTTCTTAATAGGGAGGTTCTCCATAAAATTATGAAGACAAGGATTGATCCCCACAAATGGAGGATTGTAGCATAAATTTGAGATACCTCAATCAATTGCTTACACTACAATGTTAAGAAATTTTTAGTTGGCTACACCATTAAAGCTTTCAAGGGTCTCTATAGTACGGATCTGGATCCTTTAAAGTGATTTTCATCACTTTTGCAGCAACCTTGTAAATCTGAACCGTTGATTTTAAATAGGATGGTTCAGATTAGCTTTTACTTTATCGAGTCCTTGCCAGAGGGATATAATTCTTCTGGCAAGGACCGAAAATCCTAATTGTTCAAGTTAAAATCAACGGTTCAAATTTATAAATTTGCCTTCAAGTGATTTCACTACATTACAAAGCTTTTCAATAAGATGAAGGGCAACGCTATTCTCTATTTTAATTCAAGTAATATATATGTATATATACAAATATATCATGGAAAAAGCTGCACATAACCAGTTGCTATAGCGATTCCTAATATGACAAGAGGTGGTAAAATAACAAACGCACCAATAGTGGCAAAGAAAACTGAATCATTTCTCCGTGAAACTTCATTTAGGTAATCCTGTCTTCGGATGTTTCTCTTCTGCGAGACAGTTAAGAACTTGGGACTCACCTTCTTTAAATTTTTTCCCAGTGGAATGGTGAAGTCATCGTCTCGGTCCCCGACCAACTGTGCAAGCTGATCACGGATCGTCCCTCCCATGTACCCCCCATCACTCTCATAACCTGTCAGTTATTTAATAACTAAATTCAGCTAACAAAAAATAAAGGTTATTACATTACATAGTATTGGAATTCAATTGCAAAGCTTGGAATTGCAATTCCATATAATTGCAATTCATTGTTTGGTCAGTTAGATTTCATTTGGAATTATAATATCAGTGTTTTGTTAGTTCAAATTAGAAATCCAGGTTTTTTATGCAATTTAGAATTCTAAATTCATTTATTTCAAAAACCTTTCTTTTTTTTTACGTTGTGTACTTGTGTCAGAGAGAGAGGGGAGAATTGCAAGAGACGGGGAGATAAACTTGTATATTTTTGTGTGTTTGTGATAGAGGAAAATGACTGAGATGAGAGAGAATGTGTTTGCGTGTGAGAGAAAATATTGTTGTGTTAAAGTGTCTTTTGTGTGTGTGTGTGTGAGAGAGAGAGAGAGGGAGAGAGATTTGTTGTGTTACAGTATGTATATTAGAGCACGCACATTTGAGTTTCGAATTTCATATGACATTGATTGGAATTCATAGTCCTACTGCGGAATTCAATTTGCGGAACTGGGATTCATAGAATTAGTCCGAACCAATTCCAAACTCATTTTTCATATCCAAGCAATGGTTTTGGAATTCAATGGTCCCATTCCAATTTCAAGTCATGGAATTGAGGCTCCCAAACTCACCCTTAATATTTGCAATACCACATCCATCTGGCCGTTGAAAGTATGTTTTTAGAAACGCAAGAATAATGCTATTTTGAAACACATAAGAGGGCTGACCACTTTTTCATAGTTTAGGGAGAAAATCACAAGATTTCTACATTCACTCTATCGAAAGTGCTGCAAATACATAAAATCATTTCTTCTCTTTTATTTTTTTTCCTTTTTTATTTTTATTTTTTTGTCCCTTTTGAATCAGGCCATAACATTACTGGTTCTATACAAATTTAGAATGGAATAAGCATATACCATCAACAGAAGATCCAGGCGATGTGAGTTGGTCTAAGAGATCCATCTGTGTGCGAGCCGAAGAGAAAGACCCTTCATATAAAAATAAAAACAGAAAATTAAGTCAGGAACCATAATTTATTATCACATTAACAAGGGAGGATGAATTTACTTCAAGATAGAAACAGAAACTTAAAAATGTCTGCCTTGGGTATAATTGTATTTCTGTACTTTAATAAGGTTCCTGAAAATTGGCCACAACGGAAATCAGGCAATTCTTACAAGTTAACCTCAACTCCCTGAATTATGAAGGCATTTGAAGTAAACTGTCTGAAAATTTTGGATTTGTTACAATCTAGCTTTGTCAAAGCCGTTTTCAAAACAATTCCAATTTAATGTCGGCAGCCAAATCAGTAAAATTGTGCAAGCATGTTTGACTAAAGAATACTCTCTGCGGCCCCCTTATTTGGCAAATCAGTCTTTTAAGAAGAATACTATGTCTTGTGTTGCCCATGGCCAAGATCAAACCTAATAATATGGTAGATTGACTTTGGAAATGAGATGCTTAATTTGGCACGTCCCACAACGGTAACTCGGTAAGTGTGAATCTTCAATTTTGGAGGGAGTACTATGGTCCCACAGGAAAATGAACTAGAACTAAGTTAGTGTCAAAGAATTTTATTTCTCTTCCTTTTGCCACAGTAACAAATAAAAAAAAAACCAGTAAAGGGAGACTCAAACTTGGTGGGCGCCTTTACCACTGGGCTAACCTACTTGCTCTAGTGCCATAGAATTTGAAGCTTTTATAGTTCCTAGAGAATTTCCACTGAACGTAGCCATGGTGTGGAGAATGATGAGTGGGTGAGTGGCATCTGCAAATCTTTAGTTATTCTTCTGAAAATTCGTTTCCAGAGAGGTTCTTGTGAATAGTTTCTCACACAAACCCAATAGGCACAACATAAAGTTTATGCAGCTAAGATATTCTATCCTTGTATCAAAATCAAATTTGAGAAATAGTATTAGGAGAATAAAAAATAAAAGAAACAGAGAGAATAAAAACAAGTTCTTACTGAAATTTTAAGCATGTCCAGTTGAAGTTTAACGTATTTCTTAAAAAGGTTCAAGTAGAAATTTGAGTTTGCCATAGGAATACCCTAAGTGACCAGTTCATCAAGCTGGTCCAGATTACAAGTATGGAAAAGCTACTGCAGGCCACCAATATCAAAAACATTTACTGCTTGTATAGTTCGCGTTTTTTTGTTCTTGAAATTCTAAAATGGTAAACTCACACTAGGATTCCCTTCTAGTTGATGTCAGGAGGTTGAATCATAAGTCGATGGGGCTCAGACTTTCCATGTGAAATTACCATTTTGGATTCCAGGAATGAACAAAAACTCGAAGCAAACCAGCCCTTAAGGTTAAAAGTTGAAAGCAGAGCGTGATTAAGAGTGTCACAGTCCCAGGTTTGGCATGGTACCTATATAAAAGGATTAGGGCACTAGGGAAGTATTCCATATCAAATCAGGCTTTTTAATAAGTACGAGTATAAATTTGGAGATGTTATTTAGCCCTAAAATCCTTCGATTGATTACCATGTTAGCGATCCATACGGAGAGAAGGAAAGTGATAAAAAGTTTAGTAGAACCACCTTGCTCTAGCAGCTGTTTGTTTTTCCAGCCTTCGTGTTGAATGGAAACTCTGAAAAATGTGCTTTTTGTTTGTTTCTTCTTATCTGAAACCTAGTTAGCCCTCAATGCTGGATTTATAACATTTTACAAACGCAATTTATCCTTCATCCAAGTCTAACCTTATTATTCTACACAGAATCTTATATTTGAACATATATGCACACATCGACTAATATACTCCCTTCCTCTGAAAATGATAGTCTAACTTTCTTTGTCGAATATCCCAAATTTGAACATATATGCACACATCCTGATGTTCGATTCTTTTTGTTCATTATCTATTGATATATATCGTAACAATAGGGGGTAAAATTATAAAATAATGTCTATTCAACATTCAGAGCCAAATAAAAGCAAATATATTTTTCAGAACTTCCGTTAAGCATTCAGAGTTCAGCATTCGATCAACGATTAAAGGCTACATAAACAAAGGTCTGTGAGTTGGAATTACTAATTACCATTTCCTATAAAAAGAAATACCCAAAGTCAAAATACGACTATCAATTCGAGACAGAGGGAGTATAAGAGTAGTAAAGGGAATACCAGAGTAGGTTGGAAAGTCCTCTTCAGTAACTCCACCTTCTGTTCCTTTAGAGGAAGAAGAAGAAGAAGAGTAAAGCTTGAACAGATGGTGTTTGGAATATTTAGGGATATGAAATGGTGGGGGACCAGCAGCAGCAGCAGCATGATTTGGGTATATATTGATTGAAATACTGCTGAATTTCAATGCCATCATGGACTCAACAAGCTCCTCTTCTATTTTCTTGCAATTCTGGTTACTTTTTCTTCCCCTTCCATGGCTTTAGTGCCATTTTTCTTTTAGTAAATTTTGATAATTCTGTCAATTTCATTTATTGGTTCAGTTTTGGGTATTGTGGCAACCGCAATTTCAATGGTGGGAGGGGGAGAATTGCTCCACCACACAAGTGTATTCATTTTCCATATAGGCCAAAGTAAACTGTAGTCGGCTCATCTTTTGGGGATTTTGTTTGCATACAAAAAATGCTATAACATTATGCGGCTGAGATTTAAGGTATATTTTGAAGGTTTAATAGTTTATTTTTACACAAGTTGTTCTGCTTCTTTTGATTTTATTTTGAATTTTGATCAGTGCCACAATTTTTTATAAGAAAAGTTGGTATAATTTGGTAGCATGTTTAACATTACTCTTTCTATATTTATAAATTAATTGTAATGGATGTCAAATACACTATCAATTTTTTAATTCAAGGGTTAGTCACAGTAAAACAAATTTGAGACTGCGTGAGTAGGCACATGGTATTAGATTCGATTCTCTGGCCTCCGGCGAGCCAACAGCCGGATGCTCCAGGAAAATTATGTCGATGAATTGGGGATGGACCTTTTCCTACCCCATATAACTCATGGCTATATAAAAAATAATAAAATTTGCAAATGTCTAAAAAAAATAAAAAAATATATCTTGTTATTTTTTGAATATTTTTAGATGGGTTGACTTATCCTATGCATTTAATGATCACATTTATCTTAAATTTGATTTGGATCCTCTTTTAAATCATTGTTGGAATTCAAATTTAGTTTATATTTTTCTTCTTCAAACTTATTCCTTATGCATTTGTCCTTCACATAGAATAGATAAAATCAACAACCCCTCATTATGTGCAATTATAATAAAGAGCAATGGTGTTATATATTATCTTTGAGACGGGAGCAATGGTGTTATATATTATCTTTGAGACGGGTTACAATCTAATATGGCTAAATGAAAATTGAGGTGATTATTAAAAGTGCTCCCTTCATAATTATATTTAATGGAATGACACCTTACATCTTCATTTTAAAATAAAGACACTCATTTTTCTTTACGTAAAATAATCTTATATTTCTTATTTTGTTCTCTAAACAAAAAATTTAATCGCCACCATCTCCCATTGCCAAAGCTTCAGGTGACCACTGTTGAAGTGTCAAGACCTCACTGGAGCTCTGACATAGATATTGCAAATTTAGTTTTTGTACTAAATCCGCAAGTATTTAATGATAAATAGTTTAGTGCAAATCAATTTTTTCAATAAATCCGCAATCAACTAATGATATAAATTATTATGGAAATAAATTGTTGCACTAAATCTATACACACATTAAGATATAAATTTTAGTGCAATGGTTGCCGAAGCTCCGGCACAGGTCGCCGGATTCTCACGAGGTCTCCGTTGCGGCAACCGCCAAAAGTAATAAAGAAATAAAATATTGTAATAAAGGTATAATTGACAATTCAAAATAAGGGTGTATCCTTTTTTAGGGGACAAAGATTGAAAATTTTACTTATGGTTAAAAACAAACTATGGAGGAAATCTTACATCAAGTATGGAATAGTAAGGTATCCTTGCCTTGAATATAATTATGGAAGAGGTACTTAAAACCCTTTTTCTCCACATTTAGTGTATTGTCGGTCTTTCTTTTTATTTGATTGGTGTCACAAGTATTTGTAAAAAAGAACATTGTATAATTTGTTAGAATGTTTGGCATTATTCTTGTTATATTTATAAATTAAATATAATGCGTGTCAAATAGACTATCAATTTTTTAAAAACATTCTTTGCATTTGGATCAAATCTTTTATTACTTTCACATTTTTAAAATTCAAAATTTATTTTCCCTTGTTATATATATAAATCTACAAGTCATTTATGTGATTATCGAAGTTGTGTTATATTTTGGTTTTTACTTTTGGCTTCTATTAAAGTTATTTTATGCGTTTATATTTAGATTTTGTCCTTGTTGAAGTTAGAACCGTAAAGTCCAATTTATAAGGAATTCAAGTGTTACCTTGATTCCAATGTCAAAAGCGCATTTTTTGTTGAATGTTGTATCATTGAAGACTTAAAAATGAAATATCAACGGAACATGCCTTTATTGACATGTACATCATTTTGAATTCAGGAATCTATGTAAGTTAAGGTAAATGTGGTGTGATTCAGAAATTAATTTAGCAGTGGTGAAAATCAATATTAAGTAAAACAAATTTTTGAATCGTCTGTTTTTAAAGATTAATTTACAATGTTCACTTGATTTTCCCTTTGGTAAATGCATCATGGAATACAGTTCTTATATATAAATTTATGCTTGTTACATGTTCCATGAGTATCAAAGTGCATTACATATCGAAATTAAAGCAAAACAAGGGTTTTGGTGCATTCAATGTATTTACGACGCGCATCGATCATGGGTAGTAAAAGATTAAAGCGTAAAAGGGGAGAAAGTTACAATCTCTACATTTACGACGTGTATCAATCCAATATTGTAATTGGATCGATGCGAAGTCTACCAAAAACTGTTGTAAAAGCATCATGATTCTTAATTCAATTAGGATTTGATTTGTTTCCTTTTTGTGATCAACTTTCATTTGCTCTTTCACTCCAATAAATAAAAGGCAAAGGTTATGGTCATAAGATACATGTTTTAGCTCTCTAATAATAAGATTTATCTAGGGAGATTTCACTTACACCTAGGGTTTTGTTTCATGCCATCATCAATCCAAATTTTTATTTTTTAAGAACTAATTAAGGTTTGAGAGATCCCAACAATGTGTACTCTTTGGTTATGTGGGCACCAGCTAGCGAAGGTAGAGGATGCATCCCATTTGGTTGTTTGTTTTGGAAAATTTATGAATGAAAAGACTCCCTCATTTTCTGTTAACTATTGAAGGGAACACGTGGTCCTACACTCCTGGTGGGCTTGGCCTATAGAGTGCGCATAGATTAATAGAATTACCAGTCCATTTTACCTTATAATGGATAAGGAATAATACGATACAGATAAACAAAGGTGATCAAATCATATGCGTAGTACCAGAGATTCTATTAAGTTTTGGGACTAAGTTACAGTGGGGGGAAGCTGTTAGGCACCCCAAATGCCACTTTTAGGTCTCCTTATATTGTGTGATCAATTATATGCATGTGTGTGGATATAATGTACAAGTAATATAGCTTATACTCTAGATTTATGTGCTTCATTGCATTCCATTAGTAAATACAGGTGTAAGTCTGAGTATTTTGGTAATTTAATGCTGAGCCTAATGTATATACTTCGTATTTTAAGAAATTGCAGCTGCAACCCTAAAGTTTAGAAAATTATATATAGACCCCTAAAATTTTTGAAATTACACTTTAGCTGCCCTAGATTTGTGGAAAGTGGTTAATTTATGTATATAGAGTTAATGTGTGGTTTTTTTTTTAGCTGCCTAAAGTTAATGTGTGGTTTTATTGTGAAAACTGAGTCAAGATTGGATATATATACATGAAAGCCCTTCAATTTTTAAAAATTATAATTAAACCCCCAAACTTCATAAAATTATCAAAATATCCCTCATCTGCACTAGTAAGCAGGACCCCTAATGTCATATGGCTAATGACTTTCAGGAGATCCTGACCCTACTAGAATAAATCAAATAATTCCCAATGAATATAACAACTAAAGTGTTAAGCAGACGATAATCTGATTTCAACAATATCGATGAATTTATGAACTAGAATGCAACATTGGAGGTGTTTTTTTTTGTATGTATAAAAGTAACTGTACATAGGCGAAGCAGGATTGTTAACTCTTAAACAAATGATAAAATATTTGAAATGGTAGACTAAGAAAATACAAGCCTTTGGATTATCGGTCCGCCAAAACATCGAGAAAGACCCCCCCTCCCTTTTTTTAAATTGATTGCCTGGCCTTTTTTTTAATCGACTTTTGTATGCATAAGTGTGACAATATTAACAAAACAATTATAACTATTGCCTGAGCCAATACACAACTTTGAAATTATATGGTGTAATTTTCAAAAGCCATACTATTTTCTAACAAATATATAATTGCATTAAGATAGTGCCACCCAACACTAATTTTGTTTGGCACGATACATTATGTATTATGCCAGACTATCACGATATGTGGAAAGCTTCTATATTCCTTTGATATATAGTGTATCGTGTGAAACATTTGGCTTTCCATATAGATTGTCTTTTAAATAAGCTAAATTTAATTGTTGTTCTACATTGTGCTTCACACAATATATAGAGTATCATGGGAACTTCACATGATATTGTGTGAAGGCTAATTCTACCATTTTGCAATGAGGAATTTTTTGAACTGGTAGAATAAATACACCATGGTAACTTATCACATTACCATTTGCAATAAAGAAGTTTTAAGGTACGTAATCCACTGTGGGTATACTAAAACCTATATTTGGCAATTTCGAATCCTCTATGCGTATATCAAAATTGCTAAAAACTTTCACATATGGTAAGGCTCCGGCTAAATTATAAACAAGCGGGTGAGATTGACCCACCCATACGACAGGCAGGTTAATTTGACCCATTCCTCCCACAGTCAGGTTACATTACCCATCCCTCCACCCTCCCCTTTTTAAACCCAATGGCTATTTGGTTCAAATTTCAAACCAATTTTCAATATATGTATACAATATTCTTCTTCTTAAATATGTCACAAAATATTATATTCCTAAAATCTTTCTAAATAAATTTACCATTGTGCAGCTTGTAATTTTTTTTGTTACAATGGCATCTAAAAGTTGCGGTGCAAATATGACGAGATTTGAAGACAAGACATTGTGCTAAGTTTATCTAAATTTTTGTTTCAAATGTTATATTAGGGACTAATCAAAGTTCTGAAATGTTTTAAAAATCAGTTAGGCAAGAATTTCAGAAGCATCCTAGTATTTCAACAGTAAGGATTGCTGGCGCTCTTTAATTACATTTCCATACGATTTCACAATCGGTATTGTTTATAGATCTATAGTTACATATGAAATGATTAATCCAACAAAGCGGAGATTGATATGGTAATTTAAATTTTTTAGAATATTTTTATAATTATCAATTGTGTATAGGTCAACAATGCTTGGAATTCTTACCAGGGCAGCAAAACATAAGCCATTTGTCTTTGATTGTTGTTACCAAATTCTAAAAGTCCTTCCAAATTTTGATATGCGGACAACGTCTACAAACAATGCTAGCTCCTCTATAAATTGTAGTGGTGAAACATCTCTTATTGATATAGAATCACCTTTTGATAAATTGGATGGAAGGAAAAAAAGCAAAGTTAGCAAAGAGATCGAATGATAAGGTAGTCACAATTGCAATTGAAGAAGTGAATCTTAAGCATGCCAAAAAAAACTGAGGAAAAAAAAACATAAGGATAACCGTGGTTTAGCAATGTGTTGAAGAAAGGAGTGGGATAGGGATGGGGGTTAAATTGATAAAGAAATGGGATTAGCTGTTGGGTGACATTCGTGAATGTCACTCGTCCCTCTTTATTTTTAGCATTTATTCACACTAAAATTTATTTAATTAAAATAATAATCTAACAGTATATATATATAATGAGAGGAGTGAGAATAAATCCCTCTTTAGCTGCCACGTGTATTTGCATTTATTGCATTAAATTTTAAAAAAATATAATTAAACCCCCAAACTTCATAAAATAATCAAAATATCCCTTATCTGCACTAGTGAGCAGGACCCCTAATGACATATGACTAATGACTTTCAGAAGATCCTGACCCTACCAGAGTAAGTCAAATAATTTCCAATGAATATAACAACTAAAGTGGTAAGCTGGCAATAATCTGATTTCAACAATGTCGAGGTATTTATGAACTAGAATGCATCATTGCATGTGTTTTTTTTTCTATGTATAAAAGTAACTATACATAGGCGAGGCAAGATCGTTAACTCTTAAAGAAATGATAAAATATTTGAAATGGTAGACTAAGAAAATACAAGCTTTTAGATTATCCGGTCCGCCAAAACTTCGAGAAAGACCCTAACCCTTTTTTTTAAATCGATTGCCTGGCCTTTTTTTTAATCGACTTTTGTATGCATAAGTGTGACAATATTAACAAAACAATTATAACTATTGCCTGAGCCAATACATAACTTTGAAATCATATGGTGTAATTTTCGAAAGCCATACTATTTTCTAACAAATATATAATTGCATTAAGATAGTGCCACCCAACACTAATTTTGTTTGGCACGATACATTGTTTATCATGCCAAACTATCATGATACGTGGGAAGCATGTATATTCCTTTGATATATAGTGTATCGTGTGAAACATTTGGCTTGCCACATAGATTATCTTTTAAATAGGCTAAATTTAATTGTTCTTCTACATTGTGCTTCACAACAATATACAGAGTATCATGGGAACTTCACACGAATATTATGTGAAGGCTAATTTTACCATTTTGCAATGAAGAATTTTTTGAACTGGTAGAATAAATACACCATGATAACTTAATCATATTACCATTTGCAATAAAGAAGTTATAAGGTAGGTATTCCAATGTGGGTATGCTAAAACCTATATTTGGCAATTTCAAATCCTCTATGGGCATATCAAAATTGCTAAAAACTTTCACATATGGTAAGGCACAGCTAAATTAGCTAAATTATAGAACAAGCGGGTTAGATTGACCCACCCCTACGACAGGCAGGTTAATTTGTGAAAGAGATATGCCCTAGGACTATTCATAAGTTATGATTTGTACATGGATATGTATTGGTTATTGTTGGAGGTAAATCCATAATTGCACTCCTCTCCGTGGTGAATCCGGAGTGTATATCCGATGTGTAAGTTATCGAATGCCATGGCGCTCTAATGGGCCTTGAGTATAAGGAAATAAAGTTGCGCCTTCGCTAATAGCTATAGCTTTTTGCGCAATGGTAAGCGCTTGATTCTCACAATTGGTATCAGAGGAGGTCACGGGTTCGATACCTGGGGCGCGCCATTATGGGGGGGTGATTGTTGGAGGTAAATTCACAATTGCGCTCCTCTCCGTGGTGAATCCTGAGGGTATATCTGGTGTGCAGGTTATCGAATGCCATAGCGCTCTAATGGGCCTTGTGTATAAGGAAATAAAGTTGCGCCTTTGCTAACAGTTATAGCTTTTGGCGCAATGGTAAGCGCTTGATCCTCACAGTTATTATTATCAATAAAGTTTATTTTATTTGACTTTAGATTGCTTTATGAATAATATGTATTAATACTAGTTCATCAAGTTCGTGACTTGATTGTGGGATGCTAGTAAATAAATAATAATATTATTTGTCCCTAATCATATGTCAATAATCTAGGACCATATTGATATAATGATTAGAGTATGAGTCAGCTGATGACTATATTTCACAAGTCATGGATATGGAGATATCAAGCTGAACACACTGATACTTGTTAGAGAGCAATGTATTGGACTGACCCGCTTTGGGGCACTGCGAGTAGTGTTATATAATGTCATCAGTGATGTTCCCCATTAGTAATATCGTATTATCCTCAGACCTAAGATCGTCATGGTTACCAGATGGGGATTGGTGTGATGGGCATCATCAAACGTTGCTCTTGACCGAGTAATTATAAAGATGATGATCAAGCATACTATAAACTATGTAAAGGTATGTGATTGATCAAGATGTGACAAAATAAACTATGTAAAGGTATGTGATTGATCAAGATGTGACAAAATAAACTATGTAAAGGTATGTGATTGATCAAGATGTGATTTGTCACTCTCATATAACGAGAGAAAGATATCTTTGGGCCTCTTGATAAATATAATTAATGTTTGCATGGACATGCACAAATGAGGTGTCATTTGTATAAGATTAATTATACTTAGATATCAAGAAATAAAAATTGAACTATACAGGAATGACACTTGCCTAAGTCTTGTATTCAATCTAGATATCGGTAGACAAAAGGAATTAATATGTGGCATATCATTTAAGGTTGTATCATTTTGACCTTTATACCCTTTGGATAGTAGTAATGTCTTACTAGAGATCGCTTACTATTTGTATAATTAAAACGGGCTTTTAATTGCACTGCCAAAGGAGTATAAAACTACAGGGTCGCACACTAAAATGAGTAGGATCAAAAATGAATTGGGCTTGGCCCTAGTTGGACTCGGGCCTAATTCGTTTTATTACTTAGGGTTACTCATTAGGGTTTTCCTTTAAAAGGAAAACCATTAGTCTCTTTTGTTTCACGTAAAAAAAAGAGGCGAAAAGAGAGAACCCTAAAATCGTGTGCTAGTACACCAAGCAAGGATCCGTTCTTGTTTGTATGTGTATACGGTAGAGGCGTCGTACTTTCTTGTAGGGAATTAGGGCAGTAATCATGCATCACATACACTAATTTACGCACTAATCTTTAAACCCTAGGATCTATGCTGTTCAATAAAATCGACAGAAGACATACCTTATATGCGATTTGGTGTCAATGAAACGAACATGATGGATCGGATCCTTCTGTTGTTGTCGTCCTTAGCGTAGAAACTACGACGCCTTTACGGTATGCACACACGAACGAGATGAGATCCTTGCTTGGTGTACTAGCGCCTTCTAGGGTTCTCTCAATTATTTCGACTCTCTAGCCTCACTAAGTTTCCTTTTTGGCTAAGATGAATAAAGGTTCCCTTTTATTAGGGAACCCTAGTGAGAACCCTAAGCAACAAACGAACTAGGCCCAAGTCCAACTTGGCCCGTTTTAATTCGTTTTGATCCAACTCGTTTTGGTGTGCGACCCTGTAGGTTTTACACTCTTTGGCAGTATAATTAAAAGCTCGTTTTATTATACGAATAGTAAGCGGTCTCTAGTAAAACATTACTACTATCCAAAGGGTATAAAGGTCAAAAACGACACAACCTTAAATTGATATTCCACATATTAACTCCTTTTGTCAATCGATATCTAGATTGAACACAAGACTAGGCAAGTGTCATTCTTGTATAGTTCAATCTTTATTTCTTGATCTCTAAGTATAATTAATCTAAAACAAATGACATCTCATTTGTGCATGGCCATGCAAATATTAATTATACTTATCAAGGGGCCCAACGATATCTCTCTCATTATATGAGAGTGACAAATCCCATCTCGATCAACCACATACCTCTACATAGTTCATAGTATGCCCGATCATCATCATCATTATAATTACTCGGTCAAGAGCAACATTTGATAATACCTGACATGCTAATCCCTATGTTGGTAACCATGGCGATCTCAGGTCTGAGGATAATACGATATCACAACTGGAGAACATCACTGATGACATTATGTAACACTCCTCGCAGTGTCCCCAAAGCGGGTCAGTCCGATACTTTGTTCCCTAACAAGTATCAGTATGTTCAGCTTGATATCTCCATATCCATGACTTGTGGAACATAGTCATCAGCTGACTCATACTCTAATCATTGTATCAATGTGATCCTAGGTTATTGACACATGATCAGGGACATCTAAACAATATTATTATAACATTACTAGCATCCCACAATCTAGTCACGTACTTAATGAACTAGTATTAATAAATATTATTTACAAGAGAATATAAAGTAAAATGAAATAAACTTTATTTATGACAATAAGCATAAGATATCCAAGTACAAATCATAATATATGAATAGTCGTAGGACATATCTCTTTCATTTCTACGCTAAGACGACAACAACAACAAAAGGATTTGATCCACCGTGTTGAAAGGTATATTTTATATCGATTATTATTGAATAGTACAGATATTAGGGTTTAATGATTAGTGCAGTTTATTGTATATGTGATGCATGTTCACTGGCCTAATTCCTTTCAATTTGACCCATTCCTCCCACAGTCGGGTTACATGACCCATCCCTCCACCTTCCCTTTTTAAACCCAACGGCTATTTTGTGTAATGGCTCTTTGGTTCAAATTTCAAACTAATTTTCAGTGTATATATATGCAATATTCTTCTTCTTAAATATATCACCAAATATTATATTCCTAAAATCTTTCTAAATAAATTTACCATTGTGCAGCTTGTAATTTTTTTGTTACGATGGCATCTAAAAGTCCCAGAGCAAATATGACGAGATTTGAAGACAAGACATTGCGCTAAGTTTATGTAAATTTTTGTTTCAAATGTTATATTAGGGACTAATCAAAGTTCTGAAATGTTTTAAAAAACAGTTAGGCAAGAAAATTCAGAAGCATCCTAGTATTTCAACAAGTAAGGATTGTTGGCTCTCTTTAGTTGCATTTCCATACGATTTCACAGTCAGTATTGTTTTATATATATGTACTTACATATGAAATGATGAATCCACAAAGTGGAGATTGATATGGTAATTTAAATTTTTTAGAATATTTTTATAATTATCAATTGTGTATAGGTCAACAATGCTTAGAATTCTTACCAGGCAGTGAAACATAAGCCATTTGTCTTTGATTGTTGTTACCAAATTCTGAAAGTCCTTCCAAAGTTTGATATGCGGACAACGTCTACAAACAATGCTGGCTCTTCTATAAATTGTAGTGGTGAAACATCTCTTATTGATATAGAATCACCTTTTGATATATTGGATGGAAGGAAAAAAAGCAAAGTTAACAAAAAGATCGAAAGATAAGGTAGTCGCAATTGCAATTGAAGAAGCGAATCTTAAGCATGCCAAAAAACTGAGGAAAAAAAAAACATAAGGATAACGGTGGTTTAGCAATGTGTTGAAGAAAAGAGTGGGATGGGATGGGGGTTAAATTGATTAAAAAATGGGATTAGCTGTTAGGTGACATTCGTGAATGTCACCCTCCCTCTTTACTTTTTAGCATTTGTTCACACTAAAATTTATTTAATTAAAATAATAATCTAATAGTATATATATAAAATGGGAGGAGTGAGAAGAAATCCCTCTTCAACTGCCACGTGTATTTGCATTTATTGCATTAAATTTTTTTGAAGCAATTTATTACATTGATTTTAACATGGCTTTAATATTTTCTTTGTTTTAACATGAGTCTTGCGCTCTTTAATTCTCTCATTAAAATTATACACTTTTTCCGTTATTTCTATGAAACTGTTATAATTGAAAATAACAATTATATACTCTCTAACTTATAATTTATCTAACAAAACAAAAATATAATTGAAAACTAGAAAAAAAATACATACATTTATAAATACGCCCATACATTACGTAGATTAAAAAACTAACTTAGCTTATATTTTAGCATACCCACCAGAAATTTTGTTATGAATATGGAACAAAAATAAAAATAAATTAAATACATTTATTTCCAAAATATCTAAACCAAATGAAAGCCAGTACGGCAGTACAGAGCTGGCATCAACAAATCCGAACTTTCCCAGAAGACAACAAATCCTCCCCATAAACCCAACTTCTCCTCTCTCTCAACCCACCACCTGAAGGAAATGTGACCGTTAGAGACGTGTAGCCCGAAAAGGCAGGTGTTTTCAAACTCCCACTCGTAATTATTACTTTAATTAATTGTAAATTCGAAATTGTCATTAAATGCAATCGAATCCAATACCCATTGAATAACCTCCACAAATCCAAAATCCCCATTTCTATCAATCTCTTTCTTCTATCTGGTACTGATTCTACTAGAGATAGTGGGTTGTGCTTTTTCTTGCTTTTAGATTTAGGTCATTCGATAAATTAAGAAGAATAAGAAGAAGAAGATAAATAAATAGATGGAGAAGGCGATTGATTGTGGTGAAGAGATGATTATGGCAACAAAAGATAATGAGAATGAGGGTGGTGCTCATCCATATGCGTTTCATGTATCTGGACCTCGCAATGTTTCTTCCCCTAATTGGCGACAACTCATCAACTCTAGTTGGTCAGTGTTAATTCTCTCTCTAGATTTCTTGTTTTTTAATTTAGTTCGGTGAAATTAAACAATTGCTTACTAATTTATATATGTGCGTTTATCTATTGGACAATGTTGTATAAATCTTAAAAAGTGATTAGCGCCTTTAGTATGGGTTACCAGAGAATGGGTCAGGTCCAGTCGTGTTCATGTTGGTTTTATCGTGTTTTGGGTGCTATCGGTTTGGAGTCTAAACAAGTTGGCTTTTAATTGGGTGAAAAAAATCATCTTCAAACTTGATTGTATACAATAGGGGGTAATGGCTTTTTAATTTAAAAATGTGCAAGGAATAAAGAATTGTGCGGCTGAAATTTAAGGTTCGTTTGAATGATTGATAGTTCATTTGGCATGGGTTACAACCTACTATGACTGATATGTACTGTAGGTATGTTCTTCCCTGATATGATTAGTTGTTCTGTTGTTGTTGATTGTTTCGGTGAAATTAATCAGTATTATTAGAATGGAAATAAAATTTGATCAATTTTGGTTTAGAAATTGCCCAGAACTTGAAGGAATAAAAGGCCTTTGATTCTTAAAGCCAGCCGATTCAAATTTGGGGTCTTAGATCTAGTGGATCTGTTTTAAATCTACAAGGATCACCACATAAGTCAGGGATTATCTTTTGATCAGGATTTCCGTTTTGTCAGTAAATTGGAAATTATGAAAAACTTGTGTGTTGGTTTGGCTATAAATCTTACCCTTAGCTTGATTTTCGAACGAGGACTGTCAATTTGAGGCATGGGACAATTCATTTTAACTATGCTTCACGGTTTATTGGAATACCTGCCGCGGTGCCGCCCCATGTAAGGTGGAAAATCTCTCACAAGGAAAATTTTCAATTCTAGGAGGAAAAATTGTGCAATCAAACACCAAAAGTTACGAAAATATTTCATCATGAAAAATTACACATTTTTTTTCCAAGAAAATGAATGCAATCAAACACCCTAAATGCGTATTCCATGAAATTGAATTTCCAAGAAACTAAATAATTTGGTGTATTGACCCCCTAATTCCATGTTTGCGAGCAATCAGACTCACCCAACTATGGTATCTGCTTCTGCATCTTTCACCTTGCTGCAATTGATCTCATTTTTGCCAGAATTTTCAGAAACTTTTACACTTTTTAAGGAAAACATTATATTCAATATAATCAAAGGTCAAGAATAAAACTTATTTCCTATTGTGAGATTTGGTATATTGATTATGTCTGAAAAAGGGAAAGTATTCTTAATTGAGATTTTCTAAAAAAAGAAAGTGCTATGCGCTACTTTTTTTTTTTTGGTAAATTCAGAGCTTTATTAAACAAACAAACAAGTTACAAAGAAATGCATACAAACAACAACAATCTCAAACAGAGAAACCAAAGAACAAACAATCAAACCCACCTCAACCTGACAGCAACGCAAACAGAATTACATCATTACCTTCTCATCTATACCCCACAATTTGCAAACCAAACAATTATTATAACTTCTTTTCACCTTCCATACCTGTGGCACGCTCACTTCGAGAAGGGAGTTAAACAAAAATAGGAAGGAGCTAAACAACAAACTCAATTTAGAAGTCGGTAATAAGATCATATTAAATTTCAATAATTGAAAATTAATATATGTATGTCATTTTCATTACACCCACTTCTGATTTGAATTTTTTGATGAAATTTGGTAGTTATACTCGTTATAGTGATCATCTCCACAAAGTTTTATGAAAAAATCAATCCATTTACCCCTTGAAATGGACAGACCTTATTGTTCATTAAAGTAAGGGATTCCAGAATTTCCATATATATATAATATGGAGTCTAAACTGTTTCCACCATATGCAGTTCCTCTTCTGCCCCAAAATAGCTGTCTTTGTCCCTTTTTAATTTTGAAAAAGAACTAATACTAATTCTGCAAATTTTAATTGATAATAAAATAATTATTACCAATTTATATTTCATCTACTTCAATAGAAAATTCCTAACTGTGCTCCTGTCTCCGCATGTTTTAGCAACACTAAGTACAACGTTTCCCCGCATATTTTCCTTTGTTTAGGATAAATTTGCAAGTGTGTTTTCAATCTGTGAGATATTTTAGGATTTCTTGCACATTTTCACTCCAACCGTCAAACCACTGGTTTGCTTTCTGTCATTGGCTGATTAGCAATGATTTTGAACTTCCGGTTAGACCCTTAGTGCTCTCCTATACTTATTTTTGATTTGTAATATTGGGGCAAATTTGTTTGTGATTTCATCTCTTTGTTATTTTATTAGTCTTTAAATTCAGTTATCACTCACTAGTGCAAAAGATAAGTACCGCTTTATAATATTTTATCTTTGTTCTTTAAAGTTTTAGAGAGTTGGATCCTATAACAGCCACAAAGGGTTGGAGAACTCAGTTTTATACCCTTGAATGAGGACTCTACCCTTGACAAATGTGCCCATGCTATGCAAAATGTTTGTATCTGCTTGTTGAAGCCCTTTCGCTGAGCCTCTAAACTTGGATCAAACTATTCAACAACGTGATGGTAATATTAGACCATATCTTAATCTATTCCAAGTAGCAAAAGCATTTAGCAATATGCTATCTGATTTTCAATTGCAAATACTTCATACCCACTTCAGAAACATTTTAACAAGTCCTCTATCCCAAATTAAGACTCCAGTTTTCCTTTTATTTTAAAGGAAAAATGGAATCTAAATTCGGGACAGAGAGTAGTTTCTTAGTGATTGAACGTGTCAAATAGAGGATGGCAAGGGGCAGATTGGCTTCACACATCCCGCACATTCCGCTTGAGTGCCAAATTTTAAATAGCAACACAAGTGAAGGACTTGTTCTGCTGCATTGTCCTTAGCATTGTGTGTTTGCTTGAAGTGCTATAGTCAACATTGACACAATTCTATTCAAATCCATTGGATAATTAGAGTTACCTATCCATTAATAGAAATATTTAATCTCTGTGTGTGTTTGATTTTTCAAGTCTTTCATGGAAAATATGAGCTTGCCCATCTTTTGGTACTGTTTCAATGCCTAATTTTCTAGGCAGTTCCAGTTCCATCTAAAATAAAATAAAAATTAATAATCTAGGCAACTTGTATATCCCAAATGTTGGAGAATGTCATATGGTATGGAAAAACTACATATTTTCCACCTAAATACAATCAAACACCTTTAATTGTTTTGCCATGGAATTCAATTTTGTAGAAAAAAAATTGCCCAGAATTGAAACATTTTCTACCAAAATTGCATCCTACTATCAAACAAAAACTAATAGTCACATGCACACATTGACTGACATCTCTGAGTTCAAAAGCGTACTCTTTCATTTGATTTTATATTATGAACATTTGCCAAACTAATAGTCAGTGGAATTGAATTTCCTTTCTTGTATTCAACTTGACAGTACTCTGACAAATTGTATGTTTCCAGGAAGGATGGGAATTACAAGAGGACAGTAATCGCCTGCTTCATACAAGCAGTGTACCTACTCGAACTAGACAGGCAAGAAAACAGATCAGGAGCAAAACGCACTCGCTCCTAAATGGTGGATACCCTTTAAGTACAAGCTCACCCAAACGTTAATTGACGAACGGGATGGCTCCATATATGGTGCAATACTAGAATGGGACAGATCTGCAGCTCTAGCAGACTTCATACTAATGAGACCGAGTGGGGCCCCAAGGGCCGTTCTATCACTAAGAGGAACACTACTCAAAAGCCCAACAATGAGACGCGATATTGAGGATGACCTCCGTTTTCTAGCTTGGGAAAGCTTAAAGGGTTCAGTCCGATTTAATGGAGCTTTAGAAGCACTGAAATCAATTTCTGATAGGTACGGAAGTACAAACGTGTGTGTCGCTGGCCATTCTTTAGGGGCCGGTTTTGCTCTTCAAGTGGGAAAAGCGCTAGCCAAACAAGGAATATTCGTGGAGACGCATTTGTTTAACCCTCCTTCAGTTTCACTAGCAATGAGCTTAAGAAATCTTGGAGAAAAAGCGGGGTTTGTTTGGAAAAGGTTTAAGGCAATGCTTCCATCGAGTGGTGAAACTCAGGCCGGCTCCAACGAGGGAGCAAGTAGTGCTTGTAGTGTTGGATTGAAGAAATGGGTCCCGCATTTGTATGTGAATAACAGCGACTACATATGCTGCTATTATACCGATCCAGCTGGGTCCGAAGGTAATCCGGCCGAGAAGGAGAATGTGGGTCCCACCAACATGCAAAATGCTGCAGCGAAGCTGTTTGTTTTGTCAAAGGGGAAGCAAAAGTTTCTAGAGGCTCACGGATTGGAGCAATGGTGGTCTGATGACTTGGAACTTCAAATGGCGCTTAATAACAGCAAGCTTATAAGCAAACAGCTTAAATCCTTGTATAGCGTCCCAAATCCACAGTAAGCACAAGCCAAGCCTTGATAAATATAACACCATGGTGTTGCTGTTTTTTTCTTCCATTGTTTTGCTAAATAACCCATTTTTCAATCACAGGTTTTCAGCATCTAATTGTTTCATACTATCATCATGTAATTTCTCACGAATTTTTCGATTTTATAATTCAATATGTACTTCTTGGTGCTTCATCTTCTTTCATTTCTATTAAGAAATATGCTGTCTCAAACTAATGAATCTTTTATTGTGCCATGTTCAGGTTTTATTTTACCTGTTGTGTGAGACTACTGGTGACATTATCCATTTATCCTTCTATTGACACACAGATTTTGAAGTGCCAAACTATTGAATTGGAGTTGGAATAGACAAGGTCAAAGTGAAAACAAATTTTGTTTCATGATGAATAAATTCTTGGTTAACTTATACAAATTCTCTATCAAAATTGAAACTAAGTGAAATTAATTAAAAATGAAGTTTAAATAGTTATTACGGCGTAAGTAATATCCCGTTCAACTCAATAGAATCTTGCTTCTTGTATTAGATATCTCAAACTAAGAGTTTTGTATCTTTTTTGGGACATAATTAATTTGTAAATCTTATGCTGAACTATAATGAGAAATAATAGAAGAAGATAGAAAGGGGAAGAAGGGGATGCCCACAGGCGATGGCTAACAAGCTCTAAGCACACATGCTTATTAATTCATAATTCAACTCATGAATAATAATGAATATTACATGCCTATTTATAACCTACCAAACCTCTTGAAAACCTTAATCTAATAATAAATACCAAAATAACCATAAATACAATTCTTGCTATAATTCTAATTGCTCTAAATAAAGACATAATCCTAGATTCCATAAATAAGATAAATACTATAACTATCCTTAAATATAAGTACATTAAAATAAAATACAAATATAAAAATAATTTTCTTGTATTCCGCATCACAAATTTGAAGGCATAGATTTAAATCTATCATGCACACCTAACTTATAGTTCAAGTGATATAATACTTCCTTATTTAGGAGAGAGGTCTCTGATTTGATTTACCCCACAGTACCACCCTTCTGGCAGCCCCTCGCCTGAACATTTGAGATTGATGAATGTATGAATATATGCTGAACTTTACTGCCATTGGGCTAGTTACTACTATAGATTTTTCTGCAAATTGCAGGCATATCGCATATGCAAGGTAAGCTAGAATGTACTTGATGAGAATACTAGCGTTCAGACTTGGTGTTCTTGCTAATTCTAGTGTGTATAAATATCAAAACACAAAAGTAAATACAATATATAGTAAAATTCTCATGTGTTGCCTTTTATTTTTTTATTTTTTTTCTTGGGGATGCAACACGAGGACTTCGTAGGAGATCACTCATTCTAGTACTACTCTCACCCAAGCACTCTCACCCAAGTACGGTTAACTGCGGAGTTCTCATGTGTTGCTTATATATACAGAATATAAGAGCCCATATAATATAGCCACTCTCCTCCCAAGTCGCACAGTTTAGCCTATTGGTAAAGACGTCCACCCAAATCCAGGAGATCCCAGGCTCAAGTCTCACCCGAGAAGGGGAGGGTTCCTTTGTTATGTGTAGTAAAAGGGTGAGACTTGGACCTTCCTTAAATTAAAAAAATAGACAAATTCTAGGCATGCATATTCTCATAGTTGGTAATTGGCAAACTCTATATTAGGCATATTTGTCATAGTTAGCTGAATGCCAATTGAAAGAAACTCCAAGGTAATTAAATGATGAAATTGAAACAAAACATTCACGGTGACCTGAAATACGTTTCCGGATCGGATTTCTCGTTGAAGCCTTCGCTCTTCAAAACAAAAAAGTGACCTAATTAAGGTCAATGATTGAGATGCAAAAACTCATTCTCCGATTATTAAAGGGATCGAGTGTCTCACTCGATATAACCTACTAGTAAATAACTCAAATTGATAGTGTAATGAGGAGGTCCTTAAGGCTTTATTATATGCCCAAATGCAAGTCTAAGTCTTTTGCTTCTCACTATGAGAGGAGGCATTAACCATCTGACTATGATCAGCATGTGCACCAAACGCAAACTTTCAATATTCTCCCTTCAAGATGCTTGTCTGAAAACACATCTCTAGCTTGCAATGCAATTGGACTTCAAAAGCATATATTTGCAAATTGATTTTGTTCATCATGAACAGAAGTCATCTCTTATCCTCCAAAATTTGATAATCATCTTTGTCAATACGTTGTCTTCCACGAGGATATATATATATATATATATATGGGACTGGTTTTGATACGGACTGGCTTCAAGCAACAAAATTACTGTAAAAAGCCTTGTAAGTTGTGATCATATATCTCCATGACTTAATCAGCATGCATCAAAATGCATGTTCCATCAAATAACCCTAGCTTGCCCTAGCAGATAATTAATTTCCAAAAAATGAAATAAATATATAAAAATAAAGAAAGAAAGAGAAAATTTAAAAGGAAAACTAAACGTTCACCATTAAGCAAATATTGTACAACAAAAGTAGACCAAGTTTATAAAAACAGTGAACCAATAAATACACGAATTGTCTAATCTTTTATACAAGAATAGCGAATAGGATACTATACATGCATCACTTACGTACCATTTTGCTTCACAAATTTACCAATATACATACATTACTACCTAAATTAACCTAGCTAGCTATATATATATATATGAACAAAAAATATAGAGACCATATTTATATACACAAAACTTTGCACAATGGTAGTACTGATTCCTCCCTTACAATGGCAGATCAAAATATAATCATATGAGAGCCCGACAAATCGTAATCGGACACACTGACCTCTTGCTCAATATTACTTGTAACATAGCAATCGTCATTGCTATAAACCGTAGGATCCACCTCCAGTAGCCACGACTCTATTTCCTTATACTGCGAAAAACCGGTCTCCATATTACTCATATCATTCACCAAGCAACTCTCCAACGGCCGCGAATACTCAAAGTTGGCAAATGGCGTGGGAACATTTACTTCAGACGATGAATATTCAAATGAGAACCCATTGTTGCCAATCTGTACTGGCGGGTAATCACCGAAAGATGTGGGGATATTAATGCTACTATTTACTTGGGATGAATCGAATGAGAACTCCGGGCTAGTACTTTCTTGAAACTGCGAATAATCAAAGGTGGTGGTGGTGGTAGTGGGGGGGAATAAAATTATTTACTTGCGACGAATCGAATGATGACAAGTCGGCACTACTTTCTTGGTAACCGCCATCATCGAGATCTATAACGGGTAATGGAGGAGGAAATGATGGGATACCACTAGTAATATTTCCATTGCCAGTGAGCTCTTGAACAAGAGACTTGAAGGTTGAAGAGTCAGTGATGTAGACTCGTGGTTTCAATACTTTTATCAAAGTATTGATACCTTCTTGTTGTTGTGGTGGTTGTTTCTTTTCTATTTTCCCCGAAGACTTATGACTTAGTTTCTTTCCCATTTTTACAAGAAAGTAGGAGTTTTTTTTGGCCTAGGAAACAACTCCTACTATGAAATTTTCTTGCTTGTAACGATGGATCTTAAGAGGGTAGTATTAATATTGTTAGGGTTAATGATGGAAGTATATTAGGTGTGGATACAAAACAAGCAGGAAGATATTGTTAAAGATGCTGAAAATGATGTTTATTATGTGCATACGTGCACTAAGGTATGTAAATAGTAGTCACTATTCAAAGTAGATTTTTATTTATTCAATCACGGAAATGCCTTTATTTGTAGTTTTGTGTTGAGGGTATTTTGGGTAGTTCACTTTTATGTCGTCGGTCAATTCACTAACATGACATTACAAATTAAAATAAAGGAGAGAGATAGTTAAATAGGCTAATAGAGTTATTTACACTTCATACCCTTAAAGTTTGGCCATACTTTCACATTGGTCACAAAGTTTTATATTCGGCATTTTAATTCATTAAGTTTGATGAAGTTGTCAATTTAACCCAAAATTCAACTATCCCTAAATGAAAAAGAGCTTGAAGGTCAAAGTGACACAAGTTAATTTTTTGTCCAAAAAACAAATGATAGGTTGAATTTGGACTAATTGAAAATAAGATCAAACTTTATGTATAAAATTAGTAAAAATTGAATTTGCAGACCAAAATAAAAATACGGACAAATTTTAGAGGGACAAAGTGTAAATAACTTGGCTTATTATGTGAAAATGTTGAAGGCAACTGGAAGAACAGTGAAGGCACGCAGCCTACAACTATTCAGTGGCTTGTTATTTATCAATATCTAATCCTAGACCTTTATCTTCTTGTTCCCTAATGTGAGAGAGTACTACCAACCATTACTTAGCTAACAAAAAAAAATCTTAAATACTAGGAAAATGAGTTAGCATTCTTAAAATATATATTGACAATTCCTTTCCTACTATAACCACATTATAAACGTATTTTAATTTTCAAAGCGTGAAAAGTAATTTTGTAATTTCACAAATTTATCAAAATATCTATTCACGCTTTATCTATAGTGTGTGTATATAGTTCGAACCTCTTAAGAACCAACCATTTTAATAAAGTAAAATGATGAATTTTATTTTCTTTTTAGAGTTATATAATGTAAAAATATTTAAAAATAGGTTATAATGAAGTAATTTTCTATATATAATATTAACAATATTATTTTAATTTTTAATTATATATTAACAAGTTATTATCAATTCCGAATCCTAGACCTCTACTTTTTTCATTCCCTATTAATGCAAGAGAGTACTACTTACCATTGCACTATTTTTCTTTCTTTTTTTTTTTGGTGTTTTTAAATACACTTATATTATTATTCTTCGTAACTATACAATAGTTAAAATTCAAATTAAATGAACCTAAAAATAGCCTAGAATTCTTCCTTCCCATCCCCATTTCTCTCCTTAAAAAAAAAAGAACACCTTCCCTATTATTTTTGAGTTATCCTAAATGCACCCGCACCCACTAATTTATTTTCTTCAATCCACTCGGTATCCTAATTTTTTTTTTTTTTTATTTTTGATTATAAGAGGTGAATATATCACCAACCATCCACAAAGGGACATCCATAGGTTTCGAACATCTAACTTCTTTAATAAAAGTACCAAAAAAAATGCCACTAGGCTACAAGGCCATCGGCACTTATCATGCTATTTGTTTCCCATAAAAATATATATGTGCCTACCCTAATTTTATTTTGATACTCACCCCACTATTTCTCTTATTTTCCTTTCTTCTTAGTCCACCCCCTCCATTGTAAGCAAAATTAATACAACGATTTTGTGTTATCCCATTTAGTAAAAGCTTAAGAAACAACATGCAATCAAAACCAATTTTTATTTCTCATTTCTAATTTTAATGACAAAAAAATTTCATGGGTTTTTATACATACATTTATATTATAACTACAATTAAGAGAAGCAATACTTGAGATATAACTTAAAGTTATTTTATAATAATTACTAGTATAAATTCTAGATTTGTGGATTTAATTTTTTTTTAATTGTTATTCAGTCAATTACATCTTTTTGTTAATTGACGAATATATAAAATATATTTGTTAAATATTTTTTACTCGCTATTAAGGATTAAAATCTATTTTATTTTATTTTCTCTTTTTGAAGATGATTGAAATCTAATAAATAGATGCTTTGAATATAATTTTACTTGATGGTATATACAATAAAGAAGTGCAAATGATTAGAACATGCCATGCTACTGATCAAACGTCATTTTTTGCTCAAAATAAATTTAAAAGATATTTTTATGAACTACTTTCATAACATAAAGTGCACTATTATGACATTAATTTGATATTTACTTATACAATATATGAATTCTATTGTTTTCGTTTTGTAGATCATATTTAATTTTGTAATTTTTTGATAATTTGTAAAATACGAAAAGTGAACTACTTTTGTTAAATATGAATAAATGATCCATTTGAAAGTTTATGGGGATATTTCAATTGTCAATGAAACATGAGGTTTAGGAAAAGCTTTATTAGGACATTAATGAATTTTGTGGACTTGCAATGAATTTTTCTTTTACTTTTTAGCGTATAAAAAATAGGTAGTATGTGATTGACGTATATAAAATAAATGGGGCGGGTTGTATATTTTGATAAAAAAAAAAAAAAAAAGTAGGGTGAAGTGCAAGTTTTCTCTTACTGGGTGAGAAGAATATTTTTGTGGATTTATATAAGATTTCCAATTTTTTTGTTTTAACGACAACGGAAGTTAACGTTTCTATAATACATTCAGTAAACTTACCCCATCACTAGGGTGAATTGAAAAAAATAAAAAATTAAAAATGAGTTGAGTGAGGAGAAAGTATTATTATACTTAAGTGAAAAGACAATTTTATGAGTTTATTTAAAAACACCATTTTTGAATTATCTTAAATACACGATCTGCAATATACGAATATTGGGTGGCATGAAATCGTAAATACCAGGAAATGAACTTTCTTGAAATATAAATTGACTATTTATTTCCTTTTCAAAAACGAATGAGAGGAAAATTAATGTTCAACTTGCATCTAGCAAGGTTAAAACATGATATGTGATATTCGGGTGAGATAATTTACTATTTAACATATCCACTCGCCCCTCACCTATTTGGCATAAAGCAAAAGATAGCAAAAAAAAAATTTGAATTGACTATATATTTAAGGGACGAACATACATGTAAGCATATATTCCTTATGTGTCATGAAAATTCTCTTTCGACATAGATAAGTTTTAAAAAAACATTACTCTTGGTATTTTTGTGAGACTGTCTTTTACTATATATACAAAAAAAATTACTACGTAGTATAATCGATATGAGTCATGTTTAGTAGTTTAATTTCAATTGTGACAATTTTCTAATAATTTAGTTCTATATATTAAAATCATATCTATAAAATAGAAGCTAAAATATTTTAATGTTTATACTAACAAAGTAAGTAGACTAAAAAATTTTGGCATTACGACAATATCTAAAAGAATTTTAAATTAAGTAGATTCAAGTATTATCATCAATTTGAATTTTATTTCTAAAAAAGGAGGGAAATATTATTTAAATTTGAAAAGATTCTCTTTTAATTAATAGAATTAGTGAGTCCCTCATTTTGGTTATTAAAAAAATTGTTAACTTTGATTATAAAGAGAGAAGATTTGGTTATTGGTTAAAAAGTTGCAAAATTTTGATTATACCATTGAAGTAGTATTTTTAGCCAATATTGTTAAAATTAATTATAATTATTATTTTGATTATATCATTGGAAATACTCCTAAGATCATGTGCAGCAGTTTATTAAAATGGTAGGCTAAAAGTGTATATTTAGCTTACCATTTCAATTTTATTTACACTGAAAAAGCTAAAAGGGAATGTAAAATGGACATAGACGATGCATTGAATATTGGCCGTGAAAAAAAACTCACGGCCGATATTCTGTGTATCAGTTGTGACATTTTTTAAAAATAAATAAATAAAAGGTCGATGTTCTATGCATTGGCTCTACACAGCCGATGCATAGTCTATCAGCTATGGTAAATGGTTATATGCTGCCAAATATACCAATCACTTACCATTTCAACGACCCAATTATGTTATATTTAGCATTTTCTCATTCTAATGGAGATGGTCTAATAGCTATATGGTAATACTTTCAAGCAAATTATTAGCTAGAGGTTCAGCCCCCACTCACCAACAATGGATCTATGTGGGCCAAGGGGTGCCCCTTCTAGAATTTTCGAATGCATATACTACTCGCACATATAATTTGAGGAGAATAATTTAACGATAAGTAAAAATGTCTAGGTGATTAAACAATGGCAAAAATTATAGTTTGAAATTTTGGTATTTTTTTTATTTACGCATATGATACTAAATTAATTTCACATACAACACGTATATTACTAATATATATAATTTAAAGAGAATAATTTAACAACTATAAAAGATGGTTTGATGATCAAATAAGAGTGAAAATCTAAATGGTGAATGTATAATAAAAAATTGCCCATGAAAAGAAAAGTTAATTAAAATACAATTTAAGAAGTTGTTTCCCACATCACATCACATCACACACACCAGAATCTAAAATTTGGCTTTGGCTGTCTTGCATTTTGATGGTGATTTGAGCGATCTCATATTCACAGCTGTTAACACTATTTCACCCAAAGCTTGGCATTTACTTTGATATCAGGGTGTGTTTGATAGGCTATATTTTTTATAAAAAATTATGACTTTTTTATTTAAATTTTTATTTTTGTAATGTTTAATTGCAAATATTTTTTATGGAATTAAATTCCCACTTTTTCTACTATTCATGTACTTTTCCTTGTAAAGGTGAAAAATATTTTCTTTGGGGGGGGTTGGTTTTAGTTTTCCAAGCAATTTGCACAAGGATCGCGGCAATTCAATGACATCATGCATGATTTAAAAAAAAAACTGTTTTTTGATGAAGTAAAATTATTAAAAAAATAAAAAACCAGTTTTTCGATGAAGTAAAATTATTCAAAAAAATAAAAAACAGTTTTTTGATGAAATAAAATTGTTCAAAAAAATAAAAAAAAACTGTTTTTTGATGAAGTAAAACTGTTAAAAAAATAAAAAAACTGTTTTAAAAAAAACAGTTTTTCGATGAAGTAAAATTGTTCAAAAAAAAAAAAAAAAAACTGTTTTTTGATGAAGTAAAATTATTAAAAAAATAAAAAAAACTGTTTTAAAAAAAACAGTTTTTCGATAAAGTAAAATTGTTCAAAAAAATAAAAAAACTGTTTTTTGATGAAGTAAAATTATTAAAAAAATAAAAAAACTATTTTAAAAAAAGCATTTTTTCGATGACGTAAAATTGTTCAAAAAATTAAAAACACTGTTTTTTGATGAAGTAAAATTGTTAAAAAAAATAAAAAAACTGTTTTTCGATGAAGTAAAATTGTTAAAAAAAAAAAGAAAACTGTTTTTTGATGAAGTAAAATTGTTAAAAAAATAAAAAAACTGTTTTTTGATGAAGTAAAATTGTTCAAAAATAAAAAAAAAAACTGTTTTTTGATGAAGAAAAATTGTAAAAAAAAAAAAAAACTGTTTTTAAAAAATCTATTTTTTTAGGTAAGTTCCATGTAAAAAAGATACAAGTTCCATGGAAAATAATAGTTATTAAACAACAAAAGTTGGAAAAAGTTACAATTACCATAGAAAATAATGTCTATCAAACACCAAAAGATGGAAAAGTACGCTATTTTTCGGGTAGAAAATTAAGGCAATCAAACACATTTAATTGACATTTTTCATGCAACTCAATTCTAGGCAATTCAATTGCCTAGAACTTATTTTCTTTCCATGCAAATTACATGCTCGCAATCAAACGCACCCTTAAAGAGTTATTTTTTAAATTAAGTCACTTTTTTAAATTATTAACTAAATTAGGTCACTTTTTTAATATATTTATTAAATTAGCATACTTTTTAAATGTAACACCCGGTTTCTTTATCGCTTGCAAATCACGACCCATATCGGGTATAAGACTGAATTTGGCTCCGGGTAGTCAAATTGGGTTCTGTAAAGGTTGGTATGGTTTGAAAACTTTCAAAAAGTCATATTAATATATTTAAGTGTGTTATAATGACCATAAGTTGCTTCGGGTGGCTCGGAAGAAAATCGGCTCGAAAATCACAAGTTTCGATCCTACGCGATTAATAATTTTTACCCAACTTTGGAATATCATAACTTCTTCATCCGAATTCCAAATGAGTCCCCGTTTTTGGCCACGTCTTCATCTCAATTCCCTCTACAACTTTCATGTTTTGGACGAGACCTAATTCCAACTCCTTAATGCCCAAAAGTGCGTGAGAAGTCGAGCTGTTGACCAAAAATTGAAGGAGGCAGAAATTAAGCCATGGAGTCGACTCCATGAACAGTGGGGGAGTCGACTACATCGACCTGGGTGAGAATTTCATATATTTTCACCTCCTTTCTTCCCCATTTAACACATTCATTTGGAATGCTCTTGAGAGAGATGTAAGGGGCGAATTTGGGGGATATTAAGGGATCATTTGAGGGTGCATCTTCCACACAAGATTCTCATCAACATCACCATCTCCATAATCATCTTCATCTCCTTCTCCATTCAAATCCACCATAGCTAAGGTTTTGAAGAGAAATTGGGGGTTTTTCGTATCCGTGCTTCTCCGGCTCGATTCTTCCGTAATACTTCGAGGGATTGACCCTCTTAAGGTGGGAACAATAGTATTTTAACAATTTTTCTTACGATTACAACTTATTCATCTCAAATCAATCCAAACCTAGGGTTTTTACTCAAAGTTGCATATGCATGGGGTTTGGGTCAATTTCTTTGGATAACTTTGATAGATTTGCATCATATATGACATCAATAACGATTTTATACAAAAAGTCCCAATTATAAATGATTTATAAGAAAGTTTGGTATATGACCTTCAAGTACGTATACGATTATATACGCTAGACTTTGATACACTTATGTATGATGTCATATATGGGATTTAAACCATATTTTGGACAAAGTTATATATATATTAGTAGTATTGTTGTTGTGTTTTAAGTTATAAACCAAATTTATGAGATTTTCTACTTACCTAGCCAGTCCGTAAGTATGCTGTTTAAATACATATATATGTTATGTCTAAATGAAGTCTTTAAATCATAGTGGGAGGCTATTTGGGAACTCGTACACATTGTTTGATTATATTAGACTTGGCTTGGGGCCAAATTAATGAAAATATATGAAACCTCCCAAACTAATGATTTTCTGGTTTCTTTTACTACTTGACGGACTTGGCGGATCTTGTTTAAGTTGAACAACAATACCACTACAGATTTTAAGGCATATTGGCCTCCACACTTCATATACTTTATGTTGGGCTTGTATTTGGATGTTCTTGATTATATTATATTCTTTGATGAGATGATTTCTGTGATTTCATATCGGATGGCCACACCGTTCGTACTAGATAGATGGTGATTACCGGTAGCGTATAGCCTTGGTGGCTATGTGAGTATTATTGTAGCGTGCGCCTTTATGGCGGCTTGAGGTAGCGTATGCCTTCGTGACTGCGTGAGGTAGCGTCTAGGTGGACATGGTAGGTGGTCCCTGCCTTGGGCAAAAGAAATCGAGTTGCCGGCTATCTCTGCGCACAATAGATTTATGAAAATCCTAGACGTGAGTATGATATGTGATTGATGTGATAGATCTAGTCGCGGTGTTGTGGCATATACAGTATGATGATGTATGTATACATATATTTCCTTTCTTGTACTTTGGGTTGGGGACATTATATATACATATTTCACGAAAAGGTTTTTCATACATTGGCTGCTTCTTAAATGTATTGTATACGTACATGTATTTACATTTGTATATACATATTTCTACCCAGAGGAGATTTATTACACAGAAGCAGCATATAAACCAACTTTACTTTCATTATATTGCATTGCATGGCATGCATGATTTCTAACCTATTTTCCTATACAAACTCTTATAGTTCCCACTGAGCCCGTTTGGCTCACTCCCATTTTCCAAACCAGTGTTGCAGGTGTTCGTGGGAATGGTACGAGTGCAAGTCTAGATAGCTCTGATGGACTTTGGTCACCTAAGTTGTTGGGAAACGACTTGTGTACTAATTCTTTAGTTAATAAACTGGATATGTATATTGTATTGTTGTGTATTTATATTGATGTCAAGTTATTATGAGATTGAGACCTCAATAGAGGCATTGTTGTGTACCAAAGGTGAATTTTTATATGATAAGAAATTGATAGATGTGGAGATATTATTTTAGCTAAACTTGTGTTGGTTTGACAATAAATGGTTTTATTGAAAGTACAAAATCTACATGCCAAAATTTTCCAAATGTATGGCTTTAATCGATATCTCAATTATATAAATTCTAAGTTTTACAGCTTAGCACCCGTCGTCGCGTACGACACCGTGATTAACCGGGTCCCGGAGGTAAAATCCTCTAAACGGGATTTCGGGGCGTCACATTAAAATAATGATTCAACTTAAAATAGTTATTCAAAATTCGATTTAAAATAGTGATTCAAAATCACTATAAAAGTGTGCTAATTTGGTAAATATGTTGAAAAGTGGCTTAGTTTAACCAATAACTTAAAAAAATGGTTTATTTTGGCAAAAAACTCAATATTAAAATTAAAATATTTTAGTATTTTAATTTTGTAGTGATATTTTTTATATATTTTCAGGCCACTTTACGTATTCAAAGACGTTCATTTTCAGAGATAAAAAGAAAAATATATTTATGAATTTTGTGGAGATGGTCTCTATAATAACTCTATTTAAATTTCATGATAAAACTCAAACATAAAATGGATTAACTAAATATCTAAAATTTCAACGTTCTGAAATGCGCATATATATCAATTATGTAGTTAACTCGCTTTTCAATTGAATATTTTTTTAATAAAATTTAGTAAAAACGATCTACTCGTTATATAAACTATCTCTACGTACTAAATATCAAAAAAAATTATCTATTTATCTTTTCAAAATAAATTATATCTAAAATATTCAACTTAAAAACGATTCTTAAAAAATTAATGTAAATATACAGCCATATAGCGGCCCTTAAATTATCTTGGGTATTATCGTGGGTACTGGGTAGATAATTTTACATCTCAGTTTGATTTATCGGATTTGTGGGTCCCTCTCCCGTCAATTATTTTATTAGACATTTTGCCGCCTTCATCTATTCTTTTCAACTAACATTAAAATTGGTTAAAATTCCGTCATAGAACATGCACACGTGAAATTCGGTGTCATTGGTTTAGCGTCGTCAGATTGTTTTATTTAAAAAACAAAATGTAATGAAAAAATATTTAAATAAGCTTCTTAAATACCAATGTATATATTTTGGATTTTATAACTTGTTTGGTTTGAGTTTTAAGAATAGAATAGAAGATCTGAAAAGATATTTTTTCTAGTATCTAAGATAACATGCCAATGTTTGATTAGCTTGAACATGTACTTTCATTATGTTTGGTTAAACCGAAAATAAGAATGAAATAAGATGTCAATTATAAAAATACCATTTTTTTTTATAAAATGAGAAGACGACTCCTACTAATTTTTCAAAAGGTACAATTACTATAAAAATTACACATGTCTAATAACTATTTTACAAAAATTATAATTTTTTGGTGCAATAACAGAAGAAAAAAAAAGTTTCAAACAATATTTTCATACACATGCCTAATAACTATACTACAAAAATGAAACAAAAAATGATTTTCCCAAACAATTATAATAATAAATTTGAATTTCTTTTTGTTCCAAGGATCATGGTATTTCATGAATGTGAATACCAATGCTAATTGAACGAGCGTAATATAAATAATTCCACTGCTATTTGAATACACGCATAAAGGAGATAGGTGTTTTAATCTTAACAAGAAAAATTAGAAAAGATGTCTTCCAGTAATAGGTTATTCCTTATGATTTAAATGGAAGAACTTAGAAGGATTGACTGATTCCTGGAATTATTTATTCCGAACATAAAACTTGAACTAAAAGCAGGAATCGTTTCTGAATATAATTTAACATTCTCGGTTTAAATCTTAAACCAAATGAACTTGTAAAATTGGGAGAGTATATTAAGGATTGTGATGATGCTTTATATCATTTCATTTAGCCTTTTTAAAATTCATTTAGGGCACGTTTGGTTCACGGATTTTAGTACTCGGGAAAGGAAAGTCGTTCTTTTCCTTTGTTTGGTAAGCACAAATTTCGGAAATACTTTCCTGAAAGATGGGAAAGTAGGGGGTAAAACCATTCCACTCAAAACACATGGGATTGATTTTCCCATGTGATTTCCAAGCATTTATTACACAAATTTTAGACAATAATACTCTTACCTAAATACTTTCCATGCTTTACCAAGCACAAGAAAGGAAATTTAATAGAAAATTTAGTTTCCCACCTCTATGGGAAAGATAAGAGAATTGATTTCCCTTCCGTGAACCAAACGAGGCCTTAGGGAAATTAGTTTAGATCGGAAAACATGTATTTCCAATACTTTAGTTGTAATTCAATGCGTGTATTATGATTAACCCGATTCTGAATTTTAAAACTATCTACTTCACAAATTTAATATATTAACTCCAATTTCTTTGACACCGTTAATTAAAAAACCTGATTGATCTTGGCTCATAAATTTTATTTATTATAGATTTGGCACTCATTTTAGATAGTTTCTGTCCATTTGACTGTTTATTCTCTCTTCTTTTAACAGAATATTCAAGCCTTTGTACAATACATATTTCTTTTTCTTTGATTTTTTTCATTATTGTATACTACATAATATATACATATAGGAAGGTTCATTTCCAAAAGGCACGTTCTCTCCCTTTTTTCAATTTTCAGCTACTCATGTGACAAAACACACCGTTTAAACTAAAAAAAATTAATTCCCAAACACACATACCTATATATATATATATATATATCTTTTGTTAATTGTGGGTGTCAAAAATTTGATAATCTCAAAATAGAAGGAGTGCTTAGCTCAAATAGGAAGTTCCACTGTCACTGTGCCCCCAAAAATATTAAGTAACAGCCGTACCACAAACTACGGTGAGACGAGAATGTGTTTATAGGAAGGTTCATATGGTTAGTTTGACTAATAATTCGGAAGTACGTCCTCTCTTAGGTGTGTGTAATTTTTCGTATTAGCTCAAAGTGTATAACAATATTATTACAATGGAAAATCAGTGTTTGGGTTAGGAGGGAGAATATTATTACAATATTTTTTTGTATTTTGACAGAGTTTGGGTTAGGGGAAGAAGAAAGTAAGGGTGTGTTTGATAGGCCATATTTTCCATGGAAAATATGGCTTTTCCACCCAAATTCTCACTTTTGTAGTGTTTGATTGCATTTATTTTCCATGGAGTCAAACTCCCACTTTTTTTACTATTCATGTACTTTTCCTTGTAAAGGTGGAAAATATTTTCTTTGGGGGGGGTGGTTTTTATTTTTCAGGCAATTTGCACAAGGACCGAGGCAATTTGCACAAGTGTAGTCTAAAAAAAAAAACTGTTTTTTGATGAAGTAAAATTGTTAAAAACAAAAAAAAACAGTTTTTTGATGAAGCAAAATTGTTCAAAAACCAAAAATTGTTTTCAAAAAATCTGTTTTTCACTGAAGTAAAATTGTTCAAAAATAAAAAAACTGTTTTAAAAAAAGAACTGTTTCTTGATGAAGTAAACTTGTTAAAAATAAAAAAACTGTTTTAAAAAAAAACAGTTTTTTGATGAAATAAACTTGTTAAAAAAAAAAACTGTTTAAAAAAAAACTGTTTTTTGATGAAGTAAACTTGTTAAAAATAAAAAAAAAATGTTTTAAAAAAAAAATAGTTTTTTGATGAAGTAAACTTGTTAAAAATAAAAAAACTGTTTTAAAAAAAAACAGTTTTTTGATGAAGTAAACTTGTTAAAAATAAAAAAAAAATGTTTTAAAAAAAACTGTTTTTTGATGAAGTAAACTTGTTAAAAATAAAAAAACTGTTTTTTGATGAAGTAAAATTGTTAAAAACAACTGTTTTTTAAAAAAACTGTTTTTCAATGAAGTGTGGTCTAAAAAAAAAAAACTGTTTTTTGATGAAGTAAAATTGTTAAAAAAAAGAAAAAAACTGTTTTAAAAAAAACTGATTTTTGATGAAGTAAAATTGTTCAAAAATCAAAATACTATTTTTTGATTAAGTAAAATTGTTAAAAAAAAGAAAAAACTGTTTTCAAAAAAATTGATTTTCGATGAAGTAAAATTGTTCAAAAATCAAAATACTATTTTTTGATGAAGTAAAATTGAAAAAATAAAATAAATAAATAAACTGTTTTTAAAAAATCTGATTTTTTAGGTAAGTTCCATGTAAAAAATATACAAGTTCCATAGAAAAATGTTCAAGTTCCATGAAAAATAATAGCTATCAAACAACAAAAGTTGGAAAAAGTTACAATTACCATAGAAAATAATGTCTATCAAACACCAAAAGATGGAAAAGTAAACTATTTTCCGGGTAGAAAATTAAGGCAATCAAACACATTTAATTGACATTTTCCATGCAATTCAATTCTAGGCAATTCAATTGCCTGGAACTTATTTTCTTTCCATACAAATTCCATACTCGCAATCAAACGCACCCTAAGATCATTTTCTAAAGGATTATCCGGTCATATTTATAAGTGTATGAGAAGGTTTACATTAAGGTTTACACACTAAATATATTACAATAAAAGATAAACTTGTGCATTATTCCAAGATCAATAAAAATACATTTGAGTTTTGTTCTCGTGTTTTAAAACATCAAATCATGAAGGTCAACGATTCTTTTTTCTCTCTTATTTCACCTAAACTACTCTCTTTCTCTCTCATCAACTTAAAAAAAATTTAACATACATTAACTTTAAATACAATAACCAAAATTTATTATTCGAAATCTACTTATTGAGATCTATAAAACGAAATTCATTATGACTACAAAATTATGCGTAAAAGAAAACTCAAGAAAAACTATTGTAACCCCACATTATCTCTCTTTAACCTCACATTTGCCTAATTCTTTCTTTAGTTAAAAAATAAAATGTTGGATAAATTAATGATTTTGTACTAATAATAGGTAAATTAGTTCTTTTAAAAATGATATTTATTTAATCAAATAACTCCTTTATAAATCCCATATAAATTTTTATACAAAGTGGTCAATGATTTGGGATGATAAAATGGACTAACCCAACCCTAATGGGTAGGTTTGAGGACATTTTTTTACCTGATTAGGGCAGATCAAGATGGTTTCGGTTTAAGTGTAGAATAAATTGGTGCAGGGTCAGATTTTTCAATGCAAAAAGTGCCTTAGTCAAGTTGAACATACCTTTAGGCAGGTCGAGTCCGGGTTTGGCAAAAACCCCCCAACCCGACCTATTACCATCTCTATCCATCTTCAACTTTAAAAAGCGTCGATTTACCCCCTCATACTATTAACAGAGCTCCACTTTGGCCCTTCTGTACACACTTTGGCCATTAAAGTTGACAAAAAATGGCCATGTGCGCCACATATTGCCATTTTTAGGAGTATTTTAGTCCAACTATACTAAAATTTAATATGTTCCGTGCATGAAGGAACCAAGATAAAGAAGAAAATGCACAAAAGAAAGCAAAAGGCTATCACTTTTCCAAATATTTTGGTATAACCAAGATTTTTTCCTTTTTTTGCTCATTCTTGTGTTTTTTCTTACTTTTATCTTTTCTAGGTAAATGTTAGTTTTCAATAATTAGACCAAAATACCTTTAAAAAGGTTATGTGCAGTGCACATGACTGTATCCCATAAACTTTAATAGTTAGTAGATAGAATGACCAAAGTGGAACTTGGTCAATAATTTTAAGGATTAAATGACGCTTTTTAAAGTTTAGGGGTCAAAATGGAGCTGGCACCACAGTTCAAAGGTCATATTGCATAATTTAATCTTAATATTGATTGCTAACACTGATGGAATCCATCTTTGTGATCAAGATGCTCTTGAGACTTGAGATTAATAATAACTAGAAAAACATAAAGAGGAAAAAGTAACACATTCCAATGGAAACATCTAACTAGTAAGACCATCTTTAGTGGGTAAGGTAAATTGGTAAGTTAAAATGGTATATTTACACTATTCAAAAACAGAGAGGCGCAGCGGAAGAAGTGTAAATTTACCTCCCACGATTTATGAAACGTCGGGCGACGACACGAAGCCATCGCACGACATATGATAAATCGTCTCATTGTCTTCATAGCCACGACACATGATGTGTCGTGGCAGGTATTTTTTTTTTTTTTTCCTTCTTCTTCCAACGGGAGCTTGTATATAAATAATGGAAAGAGCACCAATGGGAGCAATAATTCATGATGTGTTCCACGACACATCATGAATCGTCCGAACACAAATTTTAGAAGCCACGATATATGATATATCGTGAGAGGCTTGAACCCTGCCCCGGCATATGATCGATCGTCCGAGCTAAAATTTTGTCGGGAGCTATCTTTGGCTTTGGTTTACACTTTTAGCTCCATTTTTACCATTTTACCTTACCCAATAAAGCAATGAAAAAGCTAAATTTGGTTATTTAGCCTTTGCAATGGAGATGGTCTAAGGGAGGGTGAGTTGGTTGGTGAGTCAAAAAGCCCATAACCATAAATAGTCAGTCGTTGCCAAAGAAGTACAAAACATAAAAGGTACAAATTGCAGAACAATTGGTGTGGAATAAATTTAACAAATTCAATGTAATGTAAGAAGCCTGGTCAAAAAATTAATATTAATATTCTCTCTTGCCACCTAATTTAACACCACCATGTATATCTACTGATGGAGTAAACTTGTAAGAATTCAAGATATCCCATATGGATATTGTAATGAGATGGGATTTAACAAAGGGAGAGATTGTAACGACTAAAAATATCTAACATCGATACTATTGTAATGGGATGAGATTTAAAAACGGGGAAAATTGTAACTACAAAAAATATCCCACATATCCCATATCGGTAGTGTGTTCCTTGGTCGCCATAGTCTTGAGGAGAGACAGAATTCAAATGCGAGCACTCTACGTAAATACTTACATTTTTAACTACACAAATTTAAGTCCCGATTAGTTGCGAATTAGGCTTTTGCTCTAACAATTACCAATTACACAAAATGCAAGAAGATATATGATCTTTTCCATAAAAGGAATCTCCGATTATAGATGGGAAGAGAGCCTTTCGTATTCCAACTTCTTTCTGATTTGATTTAATTGGGGAGAATGAAATTTGACAATCTGACATAATTTCACCCGAAATTCAGAATGTTTTTCAATTTATTTAATTGAGAGATAAATGAAACAATCCTTTGTCATCTGTTGTATTGTTTTGTTGCAGTAAAGTCCTAGATAATTTTGAAATCATTCATAGCTGTGTTGGAAAAATCCATCCTATTCTTTGATGAGAATAATTTCTTCAATGGAGTCTCGTGCTGGACTCTTATCGGGACTCATTGGGAGATACATTGAAGGCTGATAAGGAAAGAAGAAGGGGGGGGGGGGGGGGGGGGGGGGGGGGGGGGATTGTCATCAGGATTTTAGCGCAGCCCTATTTTAAATAAAGCTAAATTCTAACATAATGTGCAACTAAAATGTTACCATCTTCCATAAATTGTCGCTTTTTCATTAGGAATGGCAATGTAGCGGGTTGGGATTGGGTAATTCCCATCCCTGCTAAGAAAAACTATCCCCATCCCACTTCATGAATTTAAGGGATTTTCTCCATCCTTGTCCCTGCTAGATTTTCTCGGTATCCAACAGGACCCGCTAGAAACAAATTCCAAATTTTCTTCCCTAACATAGATCACGTCTTTCATTCAAAAATGATAAAAGGGGAAAACCTATACACTGAAAAAGTGTGCGACCCCGTGAGGCGAAGCTAGGCACGCGGAGACATAAGTATGAAGTGAAAGTCGGAGAAAGGAATTCATAGAGAATGTTGTACATAAAGTCCTCGTTTAATTCAGGTATTAGGATCAGTGGGATTAATAATACTAGTATTAATAGTATTGAACTATTAATCCTGGTATTAATTTAATAATAATACTCTGTTTGATTCATGCAGTATTAATACTGGGATATCCTATGCTGATATTAATACCATGTTTAGTTCTGTAACTCGTATACGGGATTATATTTTGGACTAAAATATATATATATATATATATTAAAAAAAAATTAAATTAATTAATTTAAAAAAAAACTTTAAAAAATAATAATAATATTAGGGGTGGCCATGGTTCGGTAACCGAACCGATTTGGTCGGTTACAAAACCGAACCGACATGATCGGTTTTTGCATATTAGAAACCGCCACCGAACCGCAACACTCGGTTAACTGTCGGTCGATTTTACCGAAATGGTCGGTCGGTTCGGTAAATGATCATTAAAAACCGACCAATACACAAAAGGCAGAAAGCAGCTTAAGAAAGAGAGAAAAAAAACTAAAGAAAAAAGAGAGTAAAGTGTAGACTTTGTGATAGAGAGAGATTGACAATTGCCATCACCGTAGTGAGTGACGGAGAGATAAGGGCGAGGGATTTAGGAGCTCGGCTGCCATCGCCTGTTTGTTGTCTTCTCCGTCATTTTCAATTCTCTCTTAATCTCTTTTGCAACTCTTACAACTTGTGTAAATTAGTAATCTAACATCCAAGCTCATAAGAACTCACCATTTCAAAAGTAAAACGAATACTAGTATCCCAGCCCAGCCCACCTACCATCTAAATTCAAACGGATCAATGAATTAGAAAATGAAAAAAGCAATTAAGAACACAAAATAAGTGTAAATCTGGACCGCTACTCTTTTCAATTTCTCTGTTTCGTTTGAAACCATTGATTGAGGATGAACTATGAAGTGGTGAGAACTATTGAGGTAGTGAAGAATGAAGTGGGTTAACTTTTGAAGTTTTAAACTTTGGTTATTTTTGTATAAAAATTGTAATTTTATGACTTGGTCGGTCGGTCGGTAATTGATCGGTTCGGTCGGTTTATTGTCGGTTTGCGGTTCAAAATTTTCACCCCTAAATAATATAGTAGCAGTAGTAGTAGTGCCATTTTTGAAAATATTATAGTAATAATGGTATTTTTGAAAATATATGGTTTATTTTTCTTAATCCTAGATAAACAATACCTCCCCCCCTGGTATTAAATTATACCACAAATAGTGGTATTAAGTTAGTATCGGTATTAGTAATCCCAGCACATTTGTGCGAATCAAATAAGGTATTATAAAAAAAGTGGTATTAATAATCTCATCCCACTTTTTAATACTCGAATCAAACAAGGCCAAAGAGAATTAGAGACAGGTTTTTGTTCTATTTTTTTTCAAAATAAGATGCTTTACAAGCTTACAGCTAGATACTATTATGTTTTATCATTTATAATTTTGAATATAATAAATACACAAATAATTTACAGGCCGCATATACATTATACACATATACATATAATATATATGTGGTGGGTATAGGGTGGAGACCCCATCCCCCGACCCGAACCCGATTTAAATTTAAAATCTCCACCCAGAACTCGTTCGAGTTGGAAATCGGCAAGGACTTGAACCCGTGAATTTTTTTGCTATTCATATTCTTCACTTTGTGGACTTTGGTCTGTGAGAAGTCACAAACACAACCCCGGTCCCAAGCCTTTTCTGTCTGGGGGGCCTGTAGCACGAGTGGGCCCCTTGCTCCTTCGCTTTAGTGAGGTGTGTAATCGTGTGTCTGTCTATTTTGTTTCTAGATGTAGGAATGTTCGTTTTAGAGTCACTAGTATGTTTTATGAGAAAATATATAAACAAAATTGTACAAGAAGATAATATATGGATAAGTCCTTTCGTTACACGTTTGTTTGCAAAACCAGGTTTCTAGGGAATTCTAGAACAATGTTATGGATTGGAAAAAGATTAAGTACTCACTCTGCCCTTTCAATCTCTAGTGGTTTTTTATGTGTTTATATTATGTTTTGGAAAGTTTGCATGCCTTGTTCTAATGTTTTTTCGAGGATGATTGTTGAAAATCCGACTTGAGGAATTAGGGAAGGAGATGAAAATAGTGTATTCCCGATGTTTTGGGTTTTTTTTTCAGAGTGGGAGATGATTCGGTATTGTTTCCTCGGATAATGATGTCGAAGATCTCGTTTGTTTTTTGTTTAAATGTTTTGAGAAAAGTTTGGGTTTCTTTAAAATTTATTTATGTGGAACTGCACTTTCGAGGGGAGTATATCGGATATACAAGTTTATCGAAGATAGAATATATCCAAATTACATTTTCTGTGTAAAACCAATGTACCGATCTAGAATTACTTGTTTACACAATTTTATTCTTTCATGTAGTTGTTCGATTTTACTCATAGTTTTGAAAACAATTTTGTTAAGGTTTCGAAAAGACAATTTGAAAAGTAATTAAATAATGATAATTGATTGCAAGTTTGTCCTATAGGTCGAAAAACAACCTTAAAGGGAGGGTGAATAAGGTTTTTGAAATTTAATGCGGTTTTAAATAATTTTAAAGAAATTCTAAGTCTATATTAAGAAATAAGCAATTCAACCAAGTAATCTCAAAACATAAGTAATAATATAGCAATAAAATAGAGAGCTTGAGTTTAGAAGGATTAAACCAAATGAGCCAACAACATTTTGTTCATACAGTTTGGTTGTTTAGACCATACGTCTGCACCTGAATAGTTCTCCCAAGAAGTTCCACTAACCGATTTTTTTATGGGTGAAAATCAAACCTCAATACAAGTGTAATCTTTCTCACTACACTATATAAGTGTTATTCTTCTCACAACACTCTACAAGTGTTATTCTTCTTCCCACACTCACTCACTACAAGAAAATCAATCCTACTAATTTATGAGATAAACCTCTCACAATTTGATAAATAAAGTTTGTTTAGTGATGCACACCAATTAACAACAACTCTCAAGTGTTTACAAGATAAAAATGAAGCTCACACTAAAGTTATCAAGATTGATCATTAATTTTAACTCAAAGATGAATGATATGATCAATACAAAGGCTTGGATACTTGAATATTGTGAATAGATGAAAAATGAATTTGTATAATGATTCAAGCTTATCAAAATGTGTCTTAGATGTCCAATATATAGTCCCAAAGAGTATATAGCCGTTTGAGAGATTTTGTACCAAAAATGGTAAAAAAATCATAAATTCAATGGCTATATTCTGAGGCATCAGTCAATTGAGCAAAGCTTATCAGTCGACTGAGCAAAGTCCACCAGTCAACTGATAAACAATTTTCATCAGGCCAAAATTCTATTTTTTAGACTTTTGCAAAGTAGCTCCAAAATATTTTAATACTTGGGATAGGTCAAAAACATGTTCATAAGATACCTATCTTCGGGAGAGCTCAAAATATGTTTAAATGAATTTAATATGAATTTAATTTGAAAACCGATTTAGGAAAAATGAGTTTTCAAAGAGAATTAATTTCAAACTTTTTGAAGAATTCAATCTATGAATGATGCATGAACAAGTTTGAGCTATAAAGATTATCAATCAAAAAATTTTATATAAATCTTAAGCACTCACTCAATTATCGAATTAACGAGTTTTCGAATTCTTTGATATGTTTTTTCAACTTGATCTTCACTTGGATTTTCTTGAAGCTTTTGAAAGTTCTTCTTTTAGTCCAACTAGGAAGGCAAGTCATCTTGAACATGTCCACATCACTTTGATTATCTTTTGTGAGTTCACGTGGCATTTCTCCTTTGGCAAACCATACTTTTTTAAAATTTCTAAAATAATGAACTACAAACTTAACTCAAAAAACATATTAAATTACATATGATTAAATTATTGTTATTATAAAAATAAGATTAAGACCTTCAAGGTCAACATGTCCAACTAAAAGTGGACATAACAACTACTGCGTTATTGTAAATAATAGTTAAACAAGTATGCAGATATCTAGCGCAAATCAAAGAAAAGTTCATATGATTAACTTTCCGACAAGAAAATATATGTAATAGAGAAATAAAATGAGCTGAATAGACCTCCGGCAATGCACTGATTTTTCTCCTGATGCGGTGAACAGACTCCAGACTTCACAAAAACAGACATTCTGGGTATAAAATTTATACTGCATATTTCTTCCTAAATTCTTTGAAAAAGACCAAAAAATATTGAGATCGTGGCTAATTTTCGAAAGTCGCCCTCTATTAGATCCAACTCCCCTGCTTAGAATCCCAAGGGGGAGACAATTAAAATTGTCGTACGACAAAACGAAAAGCCGTGAAAAACAGCGAAAAATGCATCGAAAATACGGAAGAAAGAAAGCAATTGTCGCGCGAGATTTGGGTACAATACTACAATATGTAAATGTCGCACGACAATTTAAAATATGGGCCCAAAAAGTAATAAAAGCCCACAGCCAAGTTCTGCCACCAATTACCTCCTAAATTAATGCACTAAGGGTCCAAAACATAAATAAACAACACAAATTAATTAATATGAATAAAGATAATTTGGACCAAGACATAAGGGTGTTATACAAAAAGAATTCTTTGTTGGACCCAAAGCTTCCCTTATTGGCCTTGTTTGTGCATGGATAGGTCTTTCGCATTTTTTTAGTGTCCTAGCGAGTTTTGAACACGATGTAATAATCCTTTTGACAAATTAGGATCTTGCGGAAGTTGTAAAATGAAGTGTGTATAGATCTCTACACCTTTTTTAACCTTTGTATTGTAGGCATTTATTCATATATAATTATTATAATGATTAGTTATTGATACACTTGAAACAGTGTAATTTGTATAATTGTACATATTTAGATTTTCTTTAGTATATTTGCAATTCTATTTAAGTTAAAAGAGTTTTTAATTAGTTTTATTTTATGGAAAATTTCTTAAATAATATTAAAACACATAATATTGTATTTTTTTCAAAATTTATCTTAAACTTAACACACCCTTTCATGAAATCTTGAATCCGTCCTTATATACATTTGACCCTTCAAGAAAGCCAAGCGACGTAGTTTGGCGGAAAAAAGTTAAGATTTGAGTAAACACAACAAACAGAAAAGTACTAGTATACAACCCAACTCTCATTAATCCATGAAATGAAGTGTGTTAAAAACACTCATCACCTAAAAGAATATCGAAGTGTCACCACTTTACATAGCAAAGCTAACCTAACAACAAATGGAAACAAATATTCACTATTACGGAGAAAATAGGTTTTGTATTGTCTCATTATTCATCGCGGGTCGCCTTTCAAATTCAGTAAATAGAAGAAAATATTAGATAGATCAAGAAGCGAGCGAGCCCACATTGACATGAGGTATTCCATCACCTAGCAGGCCTTTGATTTGGTTGGTAACATCGCTAAAATGTCTCATCAGATTTGACTACGAAGGAAGGAACTCGAGTATAGCAGAATGGTTCATATGAACGTAATCCCGTTGTCTCATGATACTGATACTGAAGTGTTGTCTGATAAAGATGAGCCGAGTCGCTGCATAAGAGGATATACCGGGCTGAACTCCTTGTCTCCTCTTGCCCTTACTTTGACAGCATAATCATCCAGAGTTGCTTTTATACCTTTCCAAATTTGATGCTCCCCTTGAGAATCGAGCCACAGCGAGTACTGTAGTGGCGTAAGCTTGTTCCTTTGCATCGGTGACTGCAACTCATCGGGTCCCCGAGAATAAAGATGGTGAAGTATAACACTTAGCGGCAGATCTTGAAGAAGAGGGGATGCACCCAATTGAGATGTTTCCAAGAAAATAACTGGCCGTAATGCTCTAAGGGCTCGGTAAGGTGCACCAAGTTGTTCGACCGGGAACAAGTTCTGGCCCACTGCTAGTTCCAACTCGGCCATGTCCCTAGCCATTCTTAACTTGCCCGACTCAGATAGGGGTCTAACAAGCGAAGCGTGCCTAATAAAGAATATAAGAACCCGAGAAGCCATGCTCTTGACGAGCCTAGTACATATGGTTTCTGTCCCGGCTAAGACCGAGTTAGCCGACGAAGGCAATAGCCTAGACAAAAATTCGGTTCGGAAGTGGGTTATGCACTTTTGGAGTTCTTCCATGTAAGGGGACGAGTTGTTGTCCATAGCGGCATCCATTCCGTGGGCCCCGAAATTCTGTTCATGGATTTTTAAGATGCAAGATTCGAGGCGGTCCAGCATGGATTGGAATAGGGACGTGACAGAATCGCATGCAACCCCGTAGATGGTACCCAATGAGGGAGATAAAACTTCTGAGGCGATTGGGGGTAGCCCTTTGACTGTAGATGATATTTGTGTGTGAATTTCTTGTAGATGCTGACATAATGTGAAATTCTTGATCTGAGCCGGAGTTGCGGGACCCGTTGTTTGGCGTGCTTCAGGCCCAGTGGATATCTGCAAGCCAAAGAATTATATAATTTAAATGACCAGGAGAATCAAACCATAGGATCAACAGGAAAAAAAATTATAATAAAGAAAAAGGAAGAAATAATCTAAAAGGAATAAAGGATGGTTAGTGCCACAAAATAATTGTTTCAATAATCTTAAGTTCCCTATAAGCTTATAAGCAACATTCTTTCCAGTACACCATTCAACATGACTATACCAACATGCGCATATTGTTACCATAAAGCAAGATTTCAATATGGGTAATTTTGAATCTATTCACTTGATAGTAAAGTGCATCCACCCTAACAAAGGAAAAGGGATAAATATGTACTCCCTTCGTCCCATATTATGACTCCACTATTCTTTCTTCAGATGTCCCAAATTGCAAGTCAAGTTCGTTTTAGGACAAAATCAATGGTACCAAATCTCAGGATAGCGAAAAGGTTTTGATCTTAACCATTTATTATGTTGAGATTATGCAAGTCAGACATGGACCAATATCATGGGACAAATGGAGTATTTATTTATAACCAAAATACCTTTATAAGTTTATTTATTCAACTTATTAATATTGCATTTTAAAAGCATTACCTTCCCAAAATATCCTCATCTTCTTTGTAATGTATAATGGGAAGGATGTTTTTGTTATATTATTAGAAGAAGCACTTACACATATATATACATCCCAAGACTCCTAACACAAAGACTCCTACTCCAATGTGGGAAAAAATAAAAGTCCTACTATCTATTTTCTCTTTCACTATTTACAACCTATAACATTCTTCATTCCACAAAACCCTAGTCCCAACTCAAACACCTATGAATTGGTTACAAATATAAATATACTCCATATATATTTACACTGTGCATCACTAGTCCATTCAATAACGAAAACATCACCTCTGACTAAAGGAACCTTGAAATTCTAACATGATAATGATCGTTATCACATTCCTAGATCTGTTCAAGGATCAAGTATGTGGACTCTTATCTTCCTTTTATTGGGGGTGGGGGCGAATGTAATTTCAAAGCCTAAACCAGTTCTAAGATCCAAAACTCTAGATAATCAATTTTCTTCTCTTCAGTTATTATTCCTTCTACCACTTGGCCACATACCAGATTTGTTAAGCTTATGAACCTATTTTTATTTGCATTGTCTTACACATCAGTTCTGTTAGGCTTAATATTAGTAGTTAGCCTTTTTCAGTGTGGGAGGGTGAGTGTGGCAGGCACAGTTGTAAAATGTAAAAAAACCAATATATATATTGACCGAAAACCCAGGTAAAAAAATACAGCATCAAAAGCTCAAACCTAAAGAATGCAAAAAAATTAGTAGTTAGTTGCCAATTATGATTTCCTTCTTATGTGAAGGCCCATTCATGATTATCCTAGCCATACTAGGTTTAGCGTTGCAGCTGACCATTCTTTTTCCATTCTTTTCGATAAGAAACACGAGCTTTGATTAATAGATAAACTAATATCTCTGCATTAAAGAGAGGGGACGAGGAATCCTCTCAATGTCGAAGGGACATCAAATATCTGAATTAAAGCAATCTCCTAAAGGTTTTATGCCATAAACTTTTTGTTAAGCTGCAGTGCACGATTAAATAATCTACGCTCTCACTATCCTCTAGTAGACAGGTATTGATATTTTCAAGTGCAGCTACCCAGCAATGGATTTAACTTTTGAAGGAATTCCCTTTTCCAACTCCCTTTATAGGGTTCACCCGAGGATGGAGAAGAGCCATCCGTAAGAATTTCAGAGGGAGATTTACAAGGAGGAACTCCAAAAATTCTTCATCTTTTGTTTGATGAGTTCACATTCGAATTATTATGATGAAATTGAGACATCAAATTTGAAAACTAAACGAAATCCCTCTCATAAAAGATCTCTTCTTACAGACAAATTCCAAATTGACAAAGTGAAGGACTCTCGAGAAATTAGAGGGGAGATCAGCTAACCTTTATTGGAAGAGATACAATATAAGTTTGGGAAGAGACAACATGATAAACTATCACTTATCCAATTATCTTCTCAAAACATTAGTTTTTCCAACAATTTCAGCAACCAAGCTTGTACGAGTCAAAAAGGTATCAAGGCCAAGATAAACAAATTTCGAAGGACAACGGATTGAAATCCTTTCACCACTTTAGAGTCCCACCAATTGGGGCATCCACTGTTTTTGCTTCTATTATTATCATATGCCATAGTGAATCATATTCATGAATAAATCTCCATAGCCATTATCTAAAAGTGCCAAATTTCTTTTTCTTGTATTCCCCCCACACCATAACGCCTTTCTTTTTTGGTTTGGACACAATTCCACAATGAACCAAATGATCATGTTTACCCTACCCATGCCCGTCCAACAAAAATTATCTCATTAATTTTTCAATCATTTTCACAATTTCCTTCCGCATTATCAAAACTTCAAATGAAATATGTGACAAACTACTTACGATTGATTCTATGACAAGTCTCCCTCCTCTAGATAGCAGATACGCACCCCTTATTCCAAAAACCAAGCCTCCTTGTGATCTTTTTCAACATCGAAGCCCAAAACAATAATTTCCAGCGAGTCCCTACCAAATGCATGCCTAAGTAAGACATAGGCCACACAACCCTGCCTCACATCTCCCATATTTTATTTTATTTTGATAATACAAGCGGTGATAGATCCGGATGGTTCTTTGGGGGGAGGGGGTAGGGAAGGGGGATTGAACCGTAGTGCCCTATCTGAAATATCACATAATTAACCACTTAGGCTCAGACCCGGACCTTGCCTCACGTCTCCCATTTTTCCCTTAAACTAGGCTTTTGATTTTATTTATTCTAAACCCTGAAACTCTATATTCAATATCTGATATGATCCGGTCTAGCTTCAATTTCTATTCAACCATGGTGGTTTGTGGCATTCTAAATGATGATCCATACCTGATGAATTACAAGGATAGAGCATGGAAATTCAAAAAGAATTCCATAGAAATTCAAGACTTCTATATTATTTCCTTAATTATTTAGGAGTTTATTTTAGTCGTCTTGTTTTATTATTCAATTAGGAATTAGATTAGTAGTTTCCTTTTTGAATAAGTTTCCTTATTATTTATTATTAATTTCCTTATTGCATTAGGAATATTCTAGGAGTTATTATTTTCCTTTTCTATGTAGGAAATAGTTTCCTTTCTGAATTAGGATTAAGGCTTTGTTTACTCCTATTTAAAGGAGGCACATTATTGTTTTATTAAATAAGTTTTGATGATTAATTAAATTGAGAGCTTTCTCTTTGTGTTCTTTAAGAGCATGTTGAACATGTTGAATTGAGTAAATTCAATTGTTCTTGACATATCAATCTAGCAATCACACTAGATTGTGGCGTCATTCATTATACCGAGGTTCGCGCTTCTTTAAGCGTTGGGTTGAGGTTCCATCTTCCATCTTTTCGACGTATTCCAAGGTTCTTGCTACGTTTGTAGTTCAAGGGTTGAGGATCCATTAGCCTGGCTAGGAAAGACGATCCGGGTTCGCGTCATTGGTATCAGAGGAGACTTTTCTATCCAGGTTTTCTATCTTAGTTTCTTGTTCTTTCAATTTCTTAGTAGATTCTTGAAACCCTAGGCCTTCATTCTTGTTAATCTTATTCCAAAAAAATTGTGTTAGGGTTTATAGATTCTGAAAAAAAAAAAAAAAAAAAAAAAATATTCGGGTGAACAGTGCCGTGAACAGTGCGCATGAACAGTAATCGTGAACAGTGATGAACAGTAATCGCGATGAACAGTGATGAACAGTAACCGCGATGAACAGTGCGCGATGAACAGTGATTTGGCGTGAACAGTGTTTTCTGAAAAAAAAAAAAAAAAAAAACAGAATTCTGAATTGCTTGTAAACCCTAGAAAAAAAAATTGATTATTGTGTATATAGGGTTTCGTTGTTTTGAATTGGATTACAACAAAGTTGGAATGTTGAAGCGAAAACCCTAGGTTGTTTATTCTTCGTCGAATAGCGATGCAATTGCTGCGAATTTGGGCGCTATTATTGAAATTGAGGATTTAAGTTGAACCCTAGAAAATTCCGAATAATATTCAATCGTTTGAGTTTGTTGATCCTTGTTGCATCTTCATTCTAATTGGGATTCTTATTTTGTGTTCCATATAAATCTATTTTGCTTGGAAAATCTAGAAAGCCATAGGATATTTGATTTGCATTAATTAAGGATTTGATTGTTGCCTATCGTTTGGAAATCTGCTTGCATTATTCTAGCAATTCTAGAAATTCGTTTGGCTCATTAATATTGCTAGAATTTGGTTTCTTGAGTCCTTAGTTAATCATTGTGAAGGCGCTCAATCTAATTGTTGGGTGTGCGATTGGTTGTTGGGGACTTGCGATATATTCATATTGTTCAACTTGTTTTAAAAGTTCCAAGGAGAAAAATTGTGAGGTTTATTATTACTTGAGTGACAAACACGAGAGAAAAAAAATGTGTGATACTTGAGTGATACACGTAAGGGAGTGCGTGAGGAAATTTTATTTCTTTATTTGTACTAATCCTTATTTTGGCAGCGCAAGAATGTCTTATTTTAATTTTGAGCAAAGTTGGCGTGATGAGGAGTTTAAAAGGGATAGTGCGCGAGTAAAAAATCTAGAAATTAGACGGCGCATGCGGTTAAGTGAAACTCCTAATGGGAAAGGAGAAAACAAAATTTGGGTAGTAGCACGAAAAAGACTTCCTTGTTTGATGCTGAGGATTGTTCTAAGTTTAACGAATTGTTTACCAAAACTTATGAGCAATTTAAGAGGAGGGAAAGTTTTGTGCCAAACCAAATTGAAGAGCATGCCGTAGAAGGTGAATTGCTAGCTGAATGTGGTGACCCAAGCGTGCGAGCAAATATATTTCGAACTAGATGCCTCGTGCAAGAGAAGGTGTGTAGTTTGATAATTGATGGGGGAGTTTACTCAAACTTTGCTAGCACAACAATGATTGAGAAGTTGAAACTGCCTACTTTCAAGCACCCGTGTCCTTATAAGTTGCAATGGCTGAATGATAATGGAGTGATAAGGGTGAACGAACAAGTGCTTATTTCTCTTAGCATTGGGAAGTACAAGGATGAAGTTTTATGCGATGTGGTTCCAATGCAAGCCGGCCACATGATTTTGGGTCGACAATGGCAACTTGATAGGCAAGCCAATTACAATGGCGTTTCCAATAAATACTCTTTCAAGATGAATGAGAGAACCGTTACTCTTGTTCCATTGCCACCAAAGCAAGCTCATGAAGATCAAATGAAGTTACAAAAGGAGAGTGATCAAAAGAGAGAGAGTGCGCGAAAACAAGAGAAAAATGGTGAAGGAGTGGAAAGGAAAGAGAGCGAAGATGAAAAGAAAGAAGGAGAGAGAAAAATAAAAGAGAGTAATGAAAAGAGAGAGGCTGAGGTAAAAGAGAGAGAAAAAGAAAATTCAGTGATCTCTAGTGAGAATGAGTTTGAAAAAGACTTGAGTGAAGTGAGGGAGATTAAGGAAAAAAAGAGTGAATCGGAGGAAGAATTTTCAAATACTAACAATTTTAATCCCGTTTTGCCTATATCTATTGTGTCTTATTTGCAGGGCGTTGGAGATCAACACCAAGGAAAAGTTGAGTTGGAACATAGACAGCAAGCTTTAAAGCAAGGTGTTGATGAACTTGAATTGGAAAGTTGTTGCCCAAAGAAGCTTATGGGATTCAAAACTGAGCGTGGATTGTTTGAATGGGTAACTAACCCTGTGAATTTGAATAATGCTTTTGTGAGTTTAAATAATCAAAATTTTGAGCCATTCTTGGGAAAAATTGTTTTGAAAGGCTTTGATCATTGGAATATCACATTGTCATGTAACAATAGTAGTTTGAATTGTTACATATCGATTAGTCAATTGCTTATGATGAATTTTGATGCGCTAATCGCTAACCTCAAGAAGTGCACTCTTGGCACGAATGAGACTATGTTTCTTTGCTTTTATGAGAGTGTTGTAGGTAAGCCGGATTTAGCGGGGGAGTTGAATAGCATGGCAGCCATAGAGAGTGAAAGAAATATGGAGATTAGTTACGGAGGAGATCAAGGAATTTCCAAGGCAGCCATGGAAGCGAGGAGGATCTTTGCAAAGGGAAGAGAAGAGATTCTAGCCAAAGAACCGGAGTTGGAAGTTGATGAAGTGGAGCATGTAGACTTCATTGGTGTGGACAAGTATGATTTCCATCCGAATTATCAGCCAGGAAGTTTCTTCAATGAACTAAAGATGATCGAGTTGAAGCATAGCCTCAAGTTCGATGAATTCCGTTTGTCAAAGAAGGCCAAGCTGCAACTTGGAAGATGTGGGTTGAATCAAACAAAGCTTAGCAAAGATTCGAGGACGAATCTTCTTGAAGAAGAGGGGTATGATATGATCCGGTCTAGCTTCAATTTCTATTCAACCATGGTGGTTTGTGGCATTCTAAATGATGATCCATACCTGATGAATTACAAGGATAGAGCATGGAAATTCAAAAAGAATTCCATAGAAATTCAAGACTTCTATATTATTTCCTTAATTATTTAGGAGTTTATTTTAGTCGTCTTGTTTTATTATTCAATTAGGAATTAGATTAGTAGTTTCCTTTTTGAATAAGTTTCCTTATTATTTATTATTAATTTCCTTATTGCATTAGGAATATTCTAGGAGTTATTATTTTCCTTTTCTATGTAGGAAATAGTTTCCTTTCTGAATTAGGATTAAGGCTTTGTTTACTCCTATTTAAAGGAGGCACATTATTGTTTTATTAAATAAGTTTTGATGATTAATTAAATTGAGAGCTTTCTCTTTGTGTTCTTTAAGAGCATGTTGAACATGTTGAATTGAGTAAATTCAATTGTTCTTGACATATCAATCTAGCAATCACACTAGATTGTGGCGTCATTCATTATACCGAGGTTCGCGCTTCTTTAAGCGTTGGGTTGAGGTTCCATCTTCCATCTTTTCGACGTATTCCAAGGTTCTTGCTACGTTTGTAGTTCAAGGGTTGAGGATCCATTAGCCTGGCTAGGAAAGACGATCCGGGTTCGCGTCAATATCCCAACGACTTTCCTAAACTTCTCATTTCCGAAAACAAATATGGCTTCATCGGCAAGTAGTAAATGAGACAACAGCTTCTCTTTTCCTTCAAAGCAGGGCAGCAGTCCCCTTGGCTAATTCCCCTTGTTGCACAAAATTTACCCTAGGCCTCCCATTAACTAGGATCAATGGTAATTTTCAAATCCATGACCCCTATTAAGCCAACAGGAAACTACGAGCAAGTGTGTACCTGTTCTACGGACTATAGGAGATACAACAGTAAACTTGGAAAAGAATTTAGGATTTTCTCGGTTACATCTACTAAACAAAGCCTCAAATTTAGAGAAGAAACTTCTATTTCCTTGTATCCGTAACCCCCATATAGGACTCACCATATATAGCAATTAGCAAGAAGACGAGAAATGGAAAAAATAAATATCAACGGAATCTGCCACCTCACCTCTATCCTAACAACTGGAAAACTCATTATTCTCCAACGATAACAAACCTCCCCAATACAAAATGACACCATTCTATTTGTTTTAATATAGGGGCTGACCTTTTAAATAACACAACATTACCCCTAAAATCTTTGTCTTCAAGGATTGAAATGAGGAAACTGGTGAGCAATGAAGGTTGAGTCTTCCCAGGTCACTGCCCTGTTCTGACACTTGACCATCCTTCTATTTAGAATAGCTAATGGTTCCACCCTAATTTGTCCGTTGCCGTCAGCATATGGCCACTACTGAATTGACACTTTCTTTTCACCTAACTTCTTAAGATGGGATACATGGAAAACTGTGTGAATTCTTGATTCCAAGGGCAATTGCAACTTGGAAGCATCCCTGCCCACCTTGGCTATAACTTGGAACGGGACGTAGTACTTAACAAGATAGTTTCATGTTCTTCCTTAAAGCCACAGTGGATTGCCTGTAAGGTTAACATAGGTAGACTTAGTCGCCTACCTTAGACGTCCTATCGGTACGACTTTATCAGCCAAAACTTCCATTCTCTCCTGTGCTAATTCCAGCCATTCTTAGACTAATTGCAGCATATACTTCTTTTGTTGCAAATAGTCTTATACTGAAGCAACTTGAGTATTTGATGGCTCAAAACAGCCTTGCTATGGTTCATAACCAAAAAGCGCTTGGAAAGGAACATTTTATTACTGTTGGAGAATCATGAGCTGTCACAATTTTAGGGAGCTTGTCAGGATAAAGGTAAGGTGGCAAATCCCCTTGATATTTCTTTTTCTTTGTCTTCTTCTTGCTATATATGTTGAATCATGTGTGTTGATTACGGATATAATGAAATAAATGTTTCTTCTCTAAATTTGAGGCTCTGTTAATTAGATCTAACAGAGAAAACCCTAAATTCGTTTCTAATTTTACTATTGTATCCCCTATAGAACAGGGAACACAACCATTGGTACAAGAGGTACACGATCCACCTTTGATTCACCACGGCTAATGACACAAGAATGAAAAGCATTGAAGACTTAGCTAAGAAGAATGATTCTCGACTCAACAAACTACTCAATCAATTTCAAGCAATGGAAGGCCAAATGACCTCTCAGTGAGAAAAAATCACATTACAAATGACTGCACAGGCTAATTTTGAGAAATGAATTGAAGTAAGATTTGAGCAGCTATTGAAGGATCTTAATGACCATTTTGAGAAGAGCAAAGGCAAGGAGGTGATTGGGGAAATCAGTTCAGTACCTGCAGATCCAAATCAAGCTGGCACTAAGGAAGATAGCAAGTTGTTCAGAACTGAAGACAGGCACGAAAGTCCAATAGCTCCGGTTACCAATAAAATTCCTAAAGTTGTTTTTCCCTCTTTTGATGGCAATAACCCTAGATCTTGGATTTGAAAATAGAAGAAGAATTTCCAAATTAACTCCATGCTGACGAGCAAAAGGAAGTCATGGCTTATTTGATATGAAGGGTAGCAGAGATACCTGGTACCAAGATTACTGGAAAGTAAATTGACAGTCACACGGGAGGGGTTTGAGAGGGATGTTGGTAGTAGATTGATAGATTCCAAGATGTGGGACGTGACAACATTGTTGGGGAATTCATAAATTAACTCAAAAGATAACAGTATAAAGCGCAATTTGAGGAGTTGAAGGCTCTAATGTTGGTGAAGAACAGGAGCTTGAGCGAGTACTTTGTACTTGGTTTTTTGTTTGGGTTAAAGGAAGAGGTTGGAAGTATGGTGCAAATGTTCACACCATCCACCTTAGCTTAAGCATTATACCTAGCTAAGTTGCAAGAAAATCCTATTGAAGATCAGACCAAAAGATCCATGTAGGCCATTTGAATTTAGACAGCTTTCATAACATATGTGGGCCATTTGAATTCAGACTGATGCCCTTCGGGCTTCAGTAATACTCCAGCAACCTATCAAGCTTTGATGAAGGAGGATTCTAGTCAAAAAGTGTGAGCGTCAATGCATTTTGTTTTAATTAAAAAATAGAAATAACTAAATGTGTCTAAAACTAAACTAAATAAATATCACCAATGATAAAAATAACAAATTTAAATTAGCAAGAACTCAAATGCTACACATGCCGAATACTACTACTAAATTTTATTTTTAAATTGAATTGTGATATAGAAATCTACTGATATTCAATATTCAAAGCATTTAACAAATTGATTATATTTTCTGATAAATTAAATTGCATTTTATGACAATATTTTAATAAACATATCAATATTTTTTTCTTTTCTTTTTTTCTTTTGACAGGAAACAAAACTTTATTAATCATCAAAGTGAGTACAAATTGTAGGGGGACAAGCTGTCCACCACCAGAACATATTAAAAAGAGTAAAATACAACCAAACCTTTCATTAAATAAGCTATAGATATTATCTTTACTCAAGCTACACATATTAAACACGTCAATCTCTAATTAAATAAGATACAATCAACTGTATAATATTTACAGTTTAAACTAGAAAAGGTAATATTCTTTTGAGAGAAAGATATAATAGTTTTATTATATTAAAAGGCAACTTAAAAATAAGATGGCGTATCTAGCAATTAGCAATAGTAGGTTAGCATGGGCCATGAGCATGGTGCAACATAGTACACAACCTGATCATTTTCTAGCACTAGTAGGCTATTATTCATGCATCCCATCAATTTTAATAGGAATTCTACAAAGAGGCCCAAAAATAAAGTCAGTGCGCTAGTAAGGACCGATCAAGCTAGCAAATGTCTACTACCCCCTTTGAAAAATATTATTCCAACCATCCGGCCACCTAGAAACCTTTTCACTACAGGTTCTCAAGAAAATGACCAACCAGATTCCCACATAAGGGCGGACCAAATATTTTAGATGTCATTCCCCAATCTCACAGGCCCTAGAAATTGATGTTTTAATAAGCAATAGGCTCTTATCAAAAAAGAACAAGCAATAGGCGCTAAGGGGTCGAATATTTACTAGCAAAACATTGCCTGTAAGCCAAATATTGACAAAAATACTTTTCAAAAGGAAGAGTGAAAACTTATGCCCAACCAGCCTACTCGCTACCTAGTCAGCTAGAAAGTCCTAATCGAGAATTTTTAGGACACTACTAGACTTGATATGCTGATTATCTTCACTCATCACCCTACTTAATCCAACAACCACGCTCTATACACCCCGTACAACAATACAAAATATAACAACACAAAAAAGTCTCAATAATATGTATATATATAATAGAACAGACACAACAAGGATGGAGTGACTAAAAAAACATATACGCAAACATATAATATCCTTTTTTAACATGGAAGTATCGAACCCGAGCCTCTTAGGTCACCTTCACCGTGTGTGCGTTTAGACCCTTTAATTTGTATGTCCCAGTATACCCAATTAAATATATTGTTGGCCCACTACCTAAAATCTTATGCTTTTGGGATAGATAGTTCCCAACAACTTTCATAACTATTTTTTATTTGCTAAATTTAAAAAGAAAACAAATAAATCCTCCAAGACTCCAAAATAAGAAAAGACATAACCAAGTACTGGGAGGCGATATTTATGCAGGAATGCAATAGGAAATGCTTTGATGGGGAGGACCTTCATATAGAAAGGCTGTGCTTGGTCTGTTGGGTATGTCAATCTTCCAGTTTTCTTTAGAGGTTTCAATCTTGTGATGCGAAATACGAGAATATTATGTGTACTTGCATTTTATTGTAATGTATTTATATTTAAGGACAATTGTCTAAAATTTATATCAACTTAGGGTTTAGGATTATATGTCTTTATTTAAGTAATTATTAGAGTGTTTTCTAGGGTTTCCTTAGGCAATCATCATTATTGTTTAGACTTGAATCATGAATTAGTAATGCATGAGTGCTTGAAGGATTCTTTCCCTTCTCTCTTCTTTATCTTATTCTACTGTCATTCTGCATCACTCAGTCTTCAAAGTGGTTGAATTTGAGAGAGATTTGATGTTAGATTGTAACATACAGATACTTTCTTTAGACCTAAGATGAGTTGGCCCTGGTTTCAAGGTGGCCCTTTCTAGTTGTAGCTTGTTTTTGGTTCTTCTGGTAATGCTTACCGCATACAGGGTTCTGCCCTACTCTGGCAGCCTTCTCTAACAAAATCCATAATTGTAGAAAAAAAAATGTTCTGAAAGATTGAATACATTCATGTGATGTAATCTTCAACTTTCTAGTCCATCAAAGGATAACCATGGCGCACTTCATGTCTTCAAATATATTCACAATAAATTAAATACAAAGATCCAAAACGAACATGCTGAAAATCATTTCTCATATCAGTATTCTAAGTAGATAATCAATAGATCAATGGGTACCAGAATAACCAGACTATAAACTTTACAAGCAGCGCCAAGAAAAGCTAACCAGACAAGACCAAGGTGAAAACATAAATTATTTTAAGGGCCAAAAAGGAAGAATATAAACAAAGCTGTTGCAACGGAACGACCAAGTATGAGCATAGCAATTAAATGGAAAAATGCAGTCAAAGCTCAAATTATCAAGTATCAATAAAGCGGAGACAATCAAGAAGAGGAAACAAGAGACGAGAGAGGGCGCGGGGGTTAAATTCCAGCTCTTAAGGGCCTGTTTGGTGTCCCTGAAACTGTGAATTAGACAATATATGATAATGCTATTTACGATTTTTAGATTTGTGTGTTTGTGTGACAATTGAACAATTGTTAATATGATAATTTAAGTTGTTTCATTAAAACCCAAATTAAGTCATTCAAAGTAAAACTTGAAATTGCCTAATTCTAGAGTTAGGGAATTCACTAAAAATCTATAGTTGTTGAAGACATAGTGTCGACCAATGAAGTGCTGTTTCCGGACAAAATTTTAATAGGCACAGGAGTTTTTAACATCAGTTTTGTGCTTACATCCGAAATTTCCCATTTAATCTTCCAAACACACCATGAAGTAGAATTCAATTATTATTTATAAATGCATAAACCTATAATTCATTAATTGAAAGTGAACTAATTCTAAAATTACGCAATTTTCCCAACCAAACAAGCCCTAAATCAATAGAAATGCTGTCAGGCTCTAAACAAACTAATCGTGAGAATCCCCAAACAGTTCCATTATTGCATATCAAAGATATATTTCATCAAACTTTCTTATATAGCGGGGAAAAAGTACCTGGTACTCAGCTCTTTGTGCAAGCAGCAGCAATACTTTGCTGATCTCACGCAAAACAAGAAGAGTTAAGCGAGCATCTAGGTGAACCGCTTCAATTTCTTCCTGAATACGTGATATAATTCTGGAGATATGTTCCTTGGAGGGAACACTTCCACGACTTGACATTGGAAAAACACTATTAACAAGATCCGACAATCGACCCAAACAGAGGCCCAAGAAAGCTGTCTGAAATATTTCAATCGCGGAAACCATTTGCTCTCTCCCTTCAAGACTGATAGCCGGTACAACTCCTTTCACATCCGTGTCCCGTGAGATTCTTTCTAGAAGATTATCTATCAGGGAGAAGAGCTTTGGGTACCCCATTGTAAATATCTCTTTCACAAAGCTCGATGTTGTGAATGCAGACTTCATTTGTGTTGCAAAGGATTTCACAAGTGCCTCCCAAACGCGATCTGTTAACATTGGATCACCTTCCTAAGAAACAAAAAAACCATCATCAGCACAAACCCGGAGAACAACAATAATAACTGGACCAATGGCCTTCATTTAAAAAAAATTGAGCATCTAAGCAACTGAAATATAAAAATCGCCAACAGAATAGGCATGACCAACTATTTATTTTTGGGGGTAAAAAAAGCTCCTTAGAAAACAAGTTATGCAGATGGCTACTATATAAAAAAAGAAGATGGAAAAACACACTAGCAAACTGAAGATAGACAATGCATTGCGAATTTGTGATTGCCCTGTAGCGAAGAAAGAATTTTTAGACACCAATTACAACGAAGGATACAGACAATGAAATTAGTTCAAACCAACCACTAACAGTGTCAAAGTACCTTGAAGCCTGAAGCATTCATGTGCCTACTTGAAGTTTCCCCTATTTTAACTTTCCCCTCAACTCCAGTACTCCACCACCCCCATCCCCTATTGACAGAGAACTATTCTAAATTCTGTAACAAAATGATTTGCCCATTAAATAAATCAAGGTGACCTATTTCAAAGCAAACTTAGCCAGGCATTTGAAAAGCATTGCACTTCCCACACAAAGTTATGACTTTCAAAAATGATGAGAATTGTTGCCAGAGTAGATAGTACTTCTTTACTAGCAATTAATATTCTAGGATTACGTAGCAGGACTGTGGGGATAACTGCTATGATAACACTAATTGAATCTAACCCACCCACAACCCTTTGTTTGGAAAAAAAAATTTGAGAGAGCAAGGGAAAAGATATAACAAGAATAACTCAAACAGAATGTACATATTATATCTTTACTTTTCCCAATAATAACAAAAGTTCCAAGAAGACAAGAAAAATAATACAGCCAAAAAGCAACTTTTAAGGTACAGCCAAAAAACCACAAAATGAACATTGCAAAACCAAAAATTAGAAGAAGGCTTCCAAGAAAACCTCAAACATTTTTTTTCTTGTCTCTATAACCTGAAATGGTACCCCCCCCCCTCCACTTTTTGTAATAAGAGATGTATTTGCCCCCTTTCTTTCAAATGTCTTCCAAATATTAAACCATGTTTGGAAAAGTAGATGAAGCTTACCCTCAAGGAGAGGCGAGGACAAAACCTGTGCTCTTAAAATCCCCGGACATTGTTTAATATTGGGGTTCCAAGATCGTCATGCTTTAGAAAAGCACCAAATTTCCAATTCAAGTTAGTTTCTTTCCCAAGGATTGTATACGGTCTTACTTCCTTCATAGTTGTGGTGGGAGATCAATTCTAATATTGGGGTGGGTGGGTGGATGGGGGAGGATAAAGGTCAGTGAAAAAAAGCTTTCTTGATGCTGTGGTGAATTGCATCATGGACCAATAAGCAAATGAAAATGAGTCATTTTTGGATATAGGTATTACACAAGATTCAAGTCCAATTAAAGTAAAGATGTCTTATGTACAGTAAAACATGAGTAACAGATTCTCTATGACGATAATAATGTTTCCTGCGTCATATCCACAAGTATATTAATAACTCATTAGAGAGTAATTTTTGTATTTTAATTGTTTAACAGACAATCTCCAGATAAATAAGGTACTAGAGATGAGGTCATATCAAAATTGCTCAAAGAAACTAGTTTCTAAGTATTCAGTAGCGTATGCTCATTCATTTCCTAATTTACAATCAGAGATCCACATTTGGGAGACTTTTGGGGTCATGGTGACAAGGTTTGAAATTCCTCTTACACAGTTGGTTATTCAAAAACCCCTTTCTTTTGGCTTTGTTATACATTAAAAGCCGCCGTCCAAAATATATATATCAAGGACCAGATTGGCCACGGGAGGGGGGGAAAGACAGGGCGGCCAGTGACTGGAGTGAAGTGGTAACCATCATAAAGTGAATCCTATTCTCACTAAAACGTATGAGTTCCCAAGTGCCCAAAAAACCTTTATAAACATTTTTTTGAATTGAACTATGCTCAATGAAATATTAGAGGCAGCACACTACAGTTCTAACAAAACAAAAGGTACAAACATACATAGTTAGATAGATATAAATGCTCTTGTCTCCGTAGTTTCATTTAAAGGTTGCATTGACTCTCATGTCGAATTGCCTCTCAAAATAGCAAATGAAGTCATATTTAAGCTCAATCACAATCATACTTGCAAACCAGTCAATTTTAAGTAATCAATTAGCATAAGTATACTACACCAAGACAAACAATGATGTAACCCAAAAGGACATTTTAAAACAGAGAATTTCGAGGATTCGTATTCACTTGCCTGCATAACCTCATCAAGCAGCAACACATGCGTAAATGGGTCTCTCTTCTTCGACAACACCCTCTGCAAATGCCAAACTGAAACCACAATCGAATGCAACTGATCCATACAAGCACTCATCCTCTGCCAAAGCCCCTCCTTCGCCTTGGCCCCACCGCCAATCTGCGGCGTCCCACTCCTCTGCACCCCTCCCGGACCAAACCCAACTCCCGAATTTACAGAAATTGCCTTCATATCCAAAGCTCCACTCACACTCTTCACACCCTGACTCTTATATTTATTTATCAATCCATCCACGGTTCCCTTCAATTCACCCAAATTGTAAAACACTTGCAATCCAACCCCAACTTCAGCCTGATTAAACCCTTCTAGCCCTCTCTCCAAAACCCTCATCCCCTCAAATCTTAATTTCTGTCCTGCTTCTACCACCCATTTCAATTCCTCATCAATGGCTGCAACTCCACTGAGATCATTTTCGTTGCAGAGACTCAAGATCTCGTAATGTAACTGTGCAGCCTTGGAGAGGTCAAGCTTTTCTGGTTCGGATTCTGATACAGAAATTACGTGGCGGAGTTTTTTCGTGAGGCGGAGCACGCGGACGGTGAGTTGGAGGAGTGTGACTGCTGCGTGGAGATTCGAGAGTTGTGCGGTTTTGAGGCGGATCTGGCGATTGGGGTCTGCGATCTCGGAGCGGATGCGGCGGACGGAGGATTGGAGGTTGGAGAGGGAGGATCGGACAGTGGAGAGGGCGGATTCGGCATCTTTGATGGAGGAGAGCTGGGAGAAGAGTTCCGGGTGGCGGGTGAGGACCTCGGAGCGGAGCTGCTTCTCGAGGTGGCGGATGCCGTCTTGGAGCTTTTCGACGGTGGAGGCGGGGGAGCCGGAGGAGAGGGCGGAGGAGGAGAATTTGGTGGAGTCAAAGTCCGGGGAGAGGAATGCGGAGAAGATGGGGTCTGAGGAGAAGGAATCTAAGGGGGATGAGGATGATAAGGGAGAGCGGGAGGTTGGAGTGGTGGGGGTGGTCGGGTTGGTGGTGGCGGTGGTGCGGTCTTTGAAGGTGGAGAGACGGTGGAGTGGGGAAGGGGCCACGGTGGTGGTGGTGGCGGTGGTGGTAGGCATTGCAGATCTTTGGATTTTGCTTGCTAGGCCACTTCTGTTCAGTGTTCAACGAGCAGCTATGTCTTGGCCTTCTCCGGTGCTCGTCTGTTTGACAGTTTGTGTTCTGGGTCCGATTGAAACCAAACAAAGGGTAAGGGTGTATTCAATTCTGATCTTAAAAGATTTTAATTAAATTTTTAAAATTTGTGAATCTGTTAAATTTATGGATTATTTTAAATTTTTATAAAATTTGACATATTTTAATGTATGATTTTTTTTGAATTTATATAAATTTTAATAAGTTTATGAATTTTTCCAAAATTTAATAAGTTCATCCAAAAAATCAAAAATCAAAAATTAAAAGACAAAAGACAAACAATAAAATAAATTAATTACGATTTTAAAGTAACATTATAAAAAATGTAAAAACAATTAACGAAATACATTATATAAATTCATATTGCACCTACAAAATTAGACTTCTCACCCCACTAGTATTTTTTAATGAAATTGACATAAATTGTTTTTAAAAATTTGAACGATAATTAACGGTTTAACCATTTAAAATTATGTTAATGCGTGATAACCACATTAGTAAAAGAGAGAATAAAGACTTTATAGGAACGAAAAAAAATAATTATAATGTGTTAATCACATAATAAGAAATTTGAATTTTGAGAGAGAGGGGGGAAGGGGAAGGGGGAGGGGAAGAGGGAGAGAGAATGTTGAGTAAAGTTCTTAAAAGAATTAGAAATCCATCTGAAATCTCTAGGTAAGTGAAAAGATTTCAAGATGAATTTTTATGTATAAAAAAAGGCTTTGCAATCCACCAAAATTCACCAGTAATTAAAATCCTACTAAGTCATTAGACTTTTGAAAACCATAAGATTTAGATGGATTTTTTAAAATCTTAATTGAATATATCAGGATTTTAAAAGACTTTATAAAATCTCAATTGAATACCCATGATCTTTAAAAGTCCATAAAAATCCTATAAATTCTAAATCCAATACACTCCCCTAAATCGAATTAATGTACGAAAAATTTAATAGAAAAAATCATAAACTAAAATAAAAAAATTGAATAGAAGTCAAAAAAATTCAATTCAAATTTAAGGTTAGCCATTACAAAATCAAACCAAACAAAATTATAGTTATTTATACTTTCTCGTAATTATGTAAGAAACAAAGCATATGATGAAAGTGTATAACGAATCCGACATTATCCATTCGACACTTGTATCTTATTTTCTATCTATACACATTCATGAAATTTCTTTCTAACTACTAATCTTAATTATGTGTTCCGTTTCAAGTTGTGCTTTAATTGTCCAATTGTCTAATATTATCATTATTTGGTGCTCTAATTTTTTTTGATCCATATCAAGTTTCTTTTAATTAATGATCTTGATTTTTAGTCGATGATATTCTCACTGTTTGGTGTTGATCGAAATGGTCATAGGGATAAAAATTACAAAGTATAATTGGATTTAATTGTGGCGGAGAGCTTATTTGATGTTGGGAAAAAAACAAAAAAAAAACCCTGAAGTTTGGGGGTATTTGCAATCTTGACCCCGAAATTTGAAACTTTGCAATCATGCCTCCAAAGTAATTTTTCACTGCAATTTGGACCCTCCGTCCAACTCCTCTGTTAAAGTTAACGTTCTGCTGACGTGGCAACCAATTTTAATTTTTTTTTTTTATTTTTTTTTCTGAAACTTCTCATTTTCTATTAAAATGTTCTATAAATAAACATATAGATATTTTTTGGCTTTTTGATGTGTTTTCATTGCTTACATATTTTCTCATTTTAATAGAACATTTTAATAGAAAATGAGAAGTTTCAGAAAAAAAAAATTAAAAAAAATTAAAATTGGTTGCCACGTCAGCAAAACGTTAACTTTAACAGAGAAGTTGGACGGAAGGTCTAAATTGCAGTGAAAAATTACTTTGGAGGCACGATTGCAAAGTTTCAAATTTCAGGGTCAAGATTGCAAATACTCCCAAACTTCAGGGTTTTTTTTGTTTTTTTCCTTTTGATGTTACTTTGAAATTTACTTTAAAAAAATATATGAAAAATCAAATAAACCCTAACCAAAATTGAAACAAAAAATTTGTTTTGGAATCTAGGCCTTGATAATTCAGAAACCGAAACTAAACCAAAATTTCAAGTTTAATTTAGGTTTAGATCTCCCTAATTTTCACTTCGACCAAAACCGAAAACACCCTTAGTCTGTGATTTATTATTATTATTATTATTACTTAACCCTTATGCTAACAACAACATTTGAGAAAAACTCCAAAATAGAAAATTTCAAAATGATTTTAATTAAATATAACCATCATTCTGCATGGATTAAAAGAATGGAAAAAGGAAAGAAAAGAAAAGATAATAGGGAATTATAAATCAATTGTTTGGAGAAGTTTATTGTTGGATTTGGCTTGGTTGATTAAGTATTTGATTGATAATTTAAAGTGGATTAATAGAGTAAGAATAAGATATTTAGGGAAGAAGCGAATAGAAAGCTTGAAGAAGAAGAAAATTTAGAAAGAACAACCATAGAAAGAGAAAGAGTTAAGAATTTAGTAATTTCATTCATAGATCCTATAATCATCATCCTCTGACTAATATATTCTAATAAAATTATATCTGGACCAATGATAATAAAGCATGACTAAAAAGAAAAAGTAATAACCTAAAATACCCCCCACTGACTTGCTCAAACCCATGTACTCACTAAACGACAAAACATAACAATACAGTATTCCCCCAAACCTCCTACTTACTCAGGCGACGTCGCATTCTCACTTAAATTAAACTTCTCTCACTTAACCATTATACCATTGTTTCCCTCTTTCATTTCTATTAGAACCCTAATTTCTTCCCCCAAAATATGCCAATCCCAATCATAACAATATCATATCGATAAAAAAAAATATCCCTGTCCTCAAGGATCAAAATGAGGAAATTAGTAGTGAAGTCACTCATAATCCTCCCATGTAGCTTCGGTTGGAGACATATTGAACCATTGAACACGCACTTGAGGCAAGGGCTGATAAGCTTTTTTTAACTAAATGGCAATTTAAAATTGCAACATGAGTAACCAAGAATTGACCTTGGGCATTGAATGGAAGGAGCACAATTCCAGGTACGACTTGTTCACCCAATTTCTTCTAAAGCATGGAAACATGAAAGACTGGATGAATTCCAGCAAAGGATAGCAGTTATAACTTATAAGTTACATATCAAATCTTCTCAAGTGCTTTTACGGCCCGTAAAAGTGAGGAGCGAGCTTTTAATCCTTCCTTATAAAAAGGGAAGTTTGTTTATAAGGTTGGAACCACAGAAATACTCAATCCCCTACTTCAAATATCCTCTCTGATTTGTGTTTATCTACATAGTGTTTCATCATATGCTGAGCCCCCCTGTAGCCCACCTTGAATACGTTGTATAGTAGACTTTCTTTCATGTAGGAATTGTTGTAAGTTAACATCAACAGTAGCGGGTAATTGTGGTATAGATAAATGGGGATATGGTAACCATATAAAGCCTCAAATGGCGCGAGTTTTAAAGCAGAATGATAGTATCACCACTCAGCCAATGCTAACCATTTAGCCCAATGTTTTGGCTTGTTATATGTCATACACCGTAAGACGGTTTCCACACATTGGTTAAGCTGCTCAGTTTGGTTATTTATTTGAGGGTGATAGGCTATAGAATGGTAGAGTTTAGTGCCCAGTAGTTTAAACAGCTAGATCCAAAATTAGCTTAGTAAAATAGGATCTTTGTCACTAATAATGGTTTGTGGTAAGCCATAGAGCTTAGAAGTATGGTTAAAGAAAACAGTGACCTCCTCGTTGGCAAGGATGAGAGAGCACTACGAAATGACCACATTTTGGAAAACCTATCCATCCCCACTATAATGGAATTTTTATGGTTAAAAGTAAGAAGACCCTCAATAAAATCCATTACTATGTTTGTCTATGGTTAATAGGGGATTGGTAAAGGTTGAAGGAAACCAATAATAAGAATATCTCCTACTTTACTTTTCTGGAACACAATACACTCTTGCACTACTTTAGTGACATCCCCCAACATTCCCAGCCAATAAAAATTGTTGAACTCGCTTCAAAGTAACTTTTTTTCCGGAATGATCATCAGTTCATATGCTATGCATGTCTCGAATAATTTTGGACCTTAAGTCCCCACTAATACCAATATACAATTTTCCCTGAAATTTGAGGATGCTATTACTGTAAGTATAACCCTCTATCTGTTCCAATCCTACTATTATCTCAGCCACTAGTTGTTGTACTCACTCATCATGGTTCCAATTATCTTGTACCTCGGTTAACCAAGCTAATTGAATACTGGAAATGGTAGTGAATTGCCCTTCCATTAGTTCATTGCTCTCCCTTCTTGATAAGGCGCCAACCACATTGTTTTCCACCCATTTCTTATAGACAATGGAGTAATTAGGCCCCATAGGTACTTGAGGCTTTAGTGGTTTGTTTTAATCATGAAAGGATGCCTAAATAAAGAAATTCTCCATTTTTTTAATGCATATATTAAGGCCCACAGTTCCCTCTTATAAGTAGATAGCCCCCTTTTTCAAAGAGGTAAATTCTTGCTTATGAAGGCTATAGGTCGCTCTTATTGCATCAACACAACTCTATTACCTTCCGAAGAATCATCTGTCTCCAATATGAATGGATTTGAGAAATCTGGTAGTACTAATACTAGTGAGGTAGAAATTGCCATTTTTAAGGCTTCAAAAGTTGTGGTAGCCTGTGAACTCCAATAAAACTAGTTTTGTTGGTCGGATTTCAACCCTAGAGGGGGGTTGAATAGGGTTTAATAGCAAATTAAAAGTATTTTAAAATAAACTAAGTTAATCAATAAGGATTTTGAACAATCAATCAAAGATACAAAATGAAATAATAATGATAATAAATAAAGAGATAAGGATAAAGAAATATAACCACAACCCAATCACATTTTATTCACGCAGTTCGATTTTCAGCCATACATCCATGCCCAAGTAGTACCCTTGAGAAATTTCAATAATCGATTTTCTTATGGATGAAAATCAAACCTTCTTACAAAGTGTAATTTTTCTCACAAGACTTTCTTGCTTAAATAATTAGAAAACCTCTCAAAAATAAAGAAGAATGTGGTTTGGTGATATACACCAATGACTTACAACTCTATCAAAGTGTTTGCAAATGATAAAAGATGAATGCTCACTTCTAGAGTTAAAAAGATTTGATCAAGAGATAGAAAAGTATAATTGCTCAAATCAAGAAGGCTTTTGAGTTTAAAGATTGCTTGCTAGAAGTTTGTAGACTCAAAGATTGAAAGTGTTGGTCGGAAATCAACCCTAGAGGGGGTGAATAGGGTTTTTAAATCTTAATGCGGAATTAAAAAAAAATTCTAAAAAGTTTAAGCAATATAACTAAGGAAATCAATTCAACCAAGCAATCTCAAAACACAAGCAATCAATAAATGGCAAGTAAATAAAGAATTTGAGTTAGAAAGATTAAGCCGATTGAAGTCCAAGAATTTTTGTTCTCGCAGTTTGGTTGTCTAAACCATATCTCCGCGCCCGGATAGTGTCTCCGAAAAATTCCACTAATTTCGATTTTCTTCCGGCTGAAAATCAAACTGCAATATAAATGTTATTATACACACAACACTCATAATATAGTTATACCCACTACACTTTTCACAAGATAAACTCTCTTGCTAATTTATGAAATTTACCTCTCACAATTACTAAACAAGAATTTACCTTTTTATTATCCTATGAGATTTACCTCTCACAATTGAATATAGATTGTTTGGTGATTCACAACAATGAATAACAACTCTCAAGTGTTTAAGGGATAGAATTGAAGCTCACACTAGAGTTATCTTGATTGATCAAAAAGATATAGCTCAAAATGATGACTATGATCAATACTAAAGTTTAGCTTCTTGAATAAATGAAATATGAGTTTGTATAAGTGTTCAAGCTTATCAAAATGTGTCTTAGATAGTGTATGTATAGTCCCAAAAGTGATATAGACGTTTTTTAGGTTTGGTACCAAAAATTGCAAAAAGTCATATTTCTAACGGCTATATTATGAGATATCATTCGACTGATGGACTATGTCTATCAAGCAAAAATTCTAATTTTTGATTTTTTGTAATTTAGCTCCAAAATCAATTCTAATGCTTTGGGGATCTCAAAAATATGTTCCTAAGACACCTATTTTCGAAAAAACTCAAAATATGATTATTTGAATTTAATATGAATTTATTTGAAAACCGGTTTTTGGAGAATGGTGTTTTCAAAGGCTTTTCAATTCAAACTTGTTTTCAATCAATGAATGATGCATGTTTATGTTTGAGTTATATAAATAATCAATTAAGAAACTTTACATTAATCATAAGCGCTCACTCAATTACCGAATATGTAAATCTCACATCGAAAAATGGGGGAGTCCTCGAGACCCATATATGTGCACATTGGTACCTAACTGGTGTGACGTGTTCCACTAGTAGTGTGCTAGTTGGGGACAAAACCTTAAAAGGGATAGATTGACTAGTCCTGAGGGGTTGCAGGTCGCACTCGCCCAGAAAAGACAATATCACCACTGCGTAGCTCTGATACCCGGTGATGTATTTTGGGGGGTGAGTAGGATCATGTAGCCCTGCCAAGAACAAAACCATGAGGGTGAATGGGACCATGTAGCCCAAAGCGGACAATATCACACTGGCATGGGACCGGGGCGTTACAAATGGTATTAGAGCAGACCCCACATAGTACAGTGTGCCGATGAGGGCGTTTAGGATGTAAATCCCACATCGAAAAGTGGGGGAGTCCTTAAGACCCATATATGTGCACCTTGGTACCTAACTGGTGTAACACATTCCACTAATAGTGTGCTAGTTGGGGGCAAAACCTTGATGGGGGTAGATGGATTGGCCCTGAGGGGTTCCAGGTCACACTCGCCCAGAGAGGACAATATCACTGCTGCATAGCTCTGATACCCAGTGACGCATTTTGAGAGGTGAGTGGGATCATGTAACCCTGCCAAGAACAAAACCGTGAGGGTGAGTGGGACCATGTAGCCTAAAGCGGACAATATCACACTAGCGTGGGACTGGGGCGTTACAGAATAGTCGAGTCTTTGAATGCTTCAATTTGTTTCTTCAAATTGATCTTCACTTGCAACTCTTGCCTTAAAGCTTTTACATATGATCATTGATCTTTGTGCTTCATGAGATGCATTAATAGCATGTGAGTGATGAGATTGATATGCTTGATTTGTCCAATGCTATGTTGACTTAATCGAATATGGAATGAACGATCCTAGTCATGTGGCATGCTTTTCTTGATTTTTCAAGTGAATAAACTATAAACTTATATCAAGAAACATGTTAAATTACACATGATTGATTTATTGTTATTCTCAAAATAAAATTAAGACCTTTAGGTCAACAAAAAAATATTGCAATAAGTGAATTTAAAAGTTGAAAAATGAAGCATAAATAACTTTAAAAAATGAATATGACCGTTAGGATCTATACTAGCCATTTGGGAATAACCCAATAAAATAATAAGCTTTCGTACTTCAATAGTTGACTGTTGAAGACATAATAGGCGCCTATTGTGCAAATAGTTGCTTGTCTCACCATAACATACACCTGTTTGGCACATGACGTGAGATCTAACAAAAGTGGCAGTTTTCTTTTATGAAGATTATTTCAAATGCTTCAAGACTAGATTTAAAAGACTTTCCAGATTGAGGTTTGGCTAGGTTTGAATTTGAAAAGCAACTTGGATAAAATGTTGAATTAATTTTTGAAAATTTGGGCTAGCCAACTTATCTTGAAAATTGGTTTATGACAAACCTTAAAAACTTTCAAAGGTGTGCTTCTCAAGAAGTTTTTTGAAAATAAAGGACTTAAGCAATTTATTTTCTTGTAGATCAAATATAAATAACTTTACAAAATAATATCCTAATTACACTCACATATAAAACAATTCTTCTCTTGGATATAAGTTGAAGCTCTTGAATTGCTTTTGTATTTTTGTGAAAATTTCTTATAATTCTTAATAGCTTTTTTACTTGAGGATGCTTGAAACAAATTATTGAAGTCTGTCCCAAAAATTCTAATTGCATAGATGAATAAATTTAACTATATAAACAATGCAAGTTAGATAATCATTATTTAAATAATGCAAGTGATCAATTTGTTAAAACATTGATTCAACAGGTTTTTCTTTAATAATCAAGCCAGTGGCATATATATAATTCTATAACCACATAAGAATTTCCTATAATACCCTGCTTGTAACACCAGGTGTTTATATTAATGTATTGGGAGTTACTTTGTTTTCTTTGTGTGAGAACGCATGGTAAATAGTGAAAATGTATGAAAAAGTTTTATTGTTCCCGCGTAGAAACCGATTTCGTCGACTAAACTTGCAAAATTCACCAAATATTCATTTTAACTCCTTTTTGAATGAATCTAAAGCCATATGTTATATTTTGAGCTAAATTTTGATATAAATTTTTTATCCACAATAGGCACCAGTTGTGAAAAAACAAGCGCCTGTTGAAACCCGAGCCCCGGACAATTTTTTCAGTTTTTTTCTCTAGAGTGGACAGCCGCCTATTTTTGTAAAAGAGGTGCATGTTTTTGAAAAACAGGCGCCTGTTACAATGTAGGTTTAAAAGTTTAAAAAGACTTTCTAGAGCCTTCTTGGAGCATTTTCAGAAAACGAAATCTGAGCTTTGAGAGCTCGTTTTTCCTCTACATTTCTCTTTCTAAAATTTATCAAAAATCACGTTTCGGATTACGATTCGACCTTAAGGAAATTTATTCTACTCGTCGAGGTTATTTAGGAATTTTAAGATTTAATCGGACGAATTTTTGAATATCAACTTTCTCTATCTTTTTTCGGCTTATAAGTTCGAGGTAGGGGTTCTCTTGCTTTCAAAACTTGATAAAATGTTTTCCTAACTTAATAATTGTTGTATTTGACTTGTGCTGGTTTAAAAACTCATGAGTAATGAAATATATGGTGTTTGATGATTTCTATAGTTATATTTGCATGATTTAAGGCAAACTATGCCATACACACTTGCTATAAATTGCTATTGGAATTATATACGATGTCTCTTGGTGGTATGGGTGTTGTTGGTTATGAAAATGGAATTATTGATGGTTTATATGCACTAAGGGATACGTAATAAGATTGATTTGAGTGAATATGGCATAGATTGCCTGGTATATGCATGAAATTATATGTTTGCATGCCATACACATTATCACTGTGTTAACCAAACACTTGGAGGATTCTCGGCATATGTGGATTACTTCTATGGCCCAACGTATGGGGCGTATATCTTATATTGATGATGGTGATAATGATGAAAGCTCATTATGATCATGATATTATGTTGGATGTGATATGATCCTAATATGAATCCTGATATCGTTCTACTGTGACCCTTCGATTGTGAAGGGATGGTGTATTGGTTGGTGCCTATCGGTATGGAAAATTAGTGGGACCTGGTGCCCTTGAGTTGAAAATCCCTAAACCTCCAGAGGGCAGCAACGCGTCGACTGTCTAGAGCCAGCGGTGTGTAGCCCAAAAATCTAGACAACGGTAAGGCACTGATTATTCTATTGTGATGATAGTATTGGCGGACTTGTGGTCCAAATTGATTATGGTCTATTGATATTCTCTGGGGCCGATGGGCCAACTTATGACTATTATCGGATTATTCTCTCGGGTGGGCAGGCCCATGTTCTATTCTGGCAGTACGGATATATTCTGGCAAAGTGGTTCAATGGTTGACACAAGGGAGGTAACCTGCATTGTCATGTGCATTCATTGCTTATTGAATAAATGGTTCTAAACTTGTTTATATTCTATACATGATGCTTTCCTCGTTACTCACCCCTACTGAGCTTGTAGCTCACCCCGTTTTCTAAAACTATTACAGGTACTCATGAGTTCCAAGGGGACAAAGAGACGACGTGTTTGAGGACGAAGTAGAAGCCTCTGATACTATGGTTTATTTTTGTAATAACTATGTTGGTCCGGGAAGCCACAGCTAGTCCGGGAACTTGTATATGTTTCTTTTGAATGTTCATATGGTAAATTTTTGTATATCTATTATGCATGTTCACAACTATAGTATCAATGCATAATCCATGTTTATCTTTGTATGATATATGTATCCTTGTTGGTTTATACTCTTCATATCTACCTATCTTAGTCCTACTAAGATGGGTTAGTGACATTTCAGGTTTTAATTACGGGTGTTATCTTGTAGATTAAGGCGGCGGTGTTACACTGCTAACCCAAGAAAGCCCATTAAAGTTTTCAAGTTTTTGGGTAATGCTAATTTACCATAGCTTCCACCTTTTTGATATTAGCTACATCTCTTTCTTTAGATATTATATGCCCTAAATACTCTAATTGTGACTGAATAAAATTGCATTTAGAAAACTAAACAAATAATTGAAGTTGCGTCAATAATGTAAAAGTACAATTCAAATGCAAAATGAGTGACCAAATCAAGGCTATAGACTAAGATAACATCAAAGAATCCCAGAATAAACTTCCTCAAGTGAGGTTTAAACACCTCATTCATCAAATCTTGGAAGGTAGCTGGTGTGTTTGTGAGACCAAAAGGCATCACAAGGAATTCATAGTGCCCTCGTGTGTTTAAAATGCAGTTTTGACCTCATCTGATTCCTTTACCCCGATTTGGTGGTATCCAAACATTAAATCCAACTTGTTAAACACAACAATACCATGAAGCCCATCTAACAACTTATCAATGACAAGTACAGGATATTTGTTCTTAATGGTCAAGGCATTTAGTTCTCTGTAATCAATGCAAAGACTCCAGCTCCCATATTTCTTCTTTATTAGCAAAACTAATGATGCAAAAGGGCTAGTTGATGGCCTAATTATGTCATTTTTAAGTGAAAATTTTTGACATGGCACCCCACATTATACCCCGATATTGGACTTACCATCCCATATTTTAAAACCTTGGACATTGCACCCCACTATTAGTTGACTCCATCCAGCTCAGTTATCTATTTAATGACTTGACCATTATCCCCTTCTCTAAGAACTTGTTGAATTGTTTGAATTAATCATTCAATATATTATTGACTTGTCGATCAATTCTCCACCAATTGATTGTGGCGTCTTTGACTTATACCGATGTTCAATTCTTGCATTCAAGGGTTTAGTTTAGGTTCCACGTTCCATCTCTTCGACAAAATTCCAAGGTTCTTGCGCTTTCGTAGTTCAAGGGTTGATGATCCATTTAAAAGTTATTTAAGCCCCATGATTTATAAATAATTGTTTCTTAGAATTTTTATTATTTTAGAATTATTTTGGGCTTATTTTAGAGTATTTATTAATTTTCTTATTGTATTAGAAATATTCTAGGAGTTATTATTTTTCTTTTTCTAAGTAGGAATTCGTTTCCTTTTTGAATTAGGATTCTAAGGCTTTGTTTACTCCCATTTAAAGGAGGCACATTATTGTTTTATTATCATCAAGAAGTTATCATTAATCAATTTGAGTGTTTTACACTTTTAGTTCTTGCTAGAACTTGTTGAATTGTTTGAATTAATCATTCAATATATTATTGACTTATCAATCAATTCTCCACCAATTGATTGCGGCGTCTTTGACTTATACTGATGTTCAATTCTTGCATTCGAGGGTTAGGTTTAGGTTTCGCGTTCTATCTCTTCGACAAAATTCCAAGGTTCTTGCGCTTTCGTAGTTCAAGGGTTGATGATCCATTAACCTGGTTAGGAAAAACGATCCAAGCTTGCGTCAATAACCCTCTATTATTAGTACAACCTTATATATTTCAAAATTTTAAATTGTAAATATATAATACCATTGGTTATAACAGTTGTTTAAAAAAAAAGTTATGTGCTTTTTCTCTAGTAGGTCGTAGATTGGTTTGAAACCATTTAAACTAAAATGGATAAATTGAGTAATATGGTTGGAATTTGAGTTATGTGAAGTAGGGTTAAAGATACAAAAAATAGGTTACAATAATTTTTCTTGAATTTTCTTTTACTCATAATTTTGTAGCACAATGAATCTTATTTATAGATATCAATGATTAGATTTCAAATATGTATATATAGACACACACACACACACACATATATATATATATTAGTAAATTCTTATTATCTATACTACTATAGAAAGCAAACAATCATTCCTACACTAGTTATGAACATGCATGCTCTTGGTTATAAAAAAGGATGTATAAAAATGTGTAGACGCATTGCGTGTGCTTCAAAATCTAGTTGTGTATAAAGTTATTGTATTTTAATATTTTAAAAAAATTGACTAGAGATAAAGTTGAGAGTGAGAGAGATTGGGTGGAAGTACGAGAGAGAAAAAATGCTAACTTTTATGATTTGATATTTTGACAATACATCTAAAGATTCAAAACTAATATAAATTAAGGCAAATTATATTAAACCCCCTTATAGTTAGTCGGGTTTTCAGGTTGCCCCCTGAATTTTTTACCTGACAATTTACCCTTTCATTTATTACTTGTTTTCACTTGACACCATTCCGTTATCATTTCGCTAAAAATTGAACGAAAAATGCACATGTGCCTTTCAAATGATGAAAAAATAAATTGTGGTAATTAAATAATCCTTTGATATTCAATAGTAGCTAAAGTAATACTCATTAATTTTAAGCTTAATCTGATACAATTCTTGTTATAAATAATATCAACCATGGTTCTAAACACACCTTAAAGTCCCCACTATCAAACACACCTCAAAGGATCTAGTGTTTCATATCTCACAAAGCAAACTCTCCCCCAAATCCTCCTACCACAATTCACCACTGCCTTTGCCGCCAATTAATCATCTGACTAAAACCAACCACTGCAATTTATCCTAAGAAGACCTTTCTAATCCACTAGCTTAACGCATGCCATCATTGTGAAATTGTCGTTAAAAGAAAGAACTTAAATAAACATAGATCAATTTGCATATTGTCTATATATGTATGTATGTATTTATGATAAATATGTACATATTTAAGTGTATGTGTGTATATATATGTATATAGGTCTGTATGTGCATATACTATGTGTTTAGATGCATATACTAAAACACACACAGAGCACTGCCATTCCGATGACTTCTTCCGATCCCGTTGCCATTATTGTCACGTTTGTCTTGGGTGAACTCGTTGGAAATGTAGATCCAAACAACGTGGTTATTCGATCAATATGTGGTTAGGTTTTCAGGGTCAAGGTTGCAATAGTGATGTTGATGGGTGACTTAGCAAAAATAATGCGAGTTATAACTGATGGAGACATAAATACAGGATCGTTTGATGTTGCGTATAGATTGAACAAAATACTTTACTAAAACCCTATAAGAATAAGGGGATTTCACCTTTGTGGATCATGTAGAGGATCCATATGAGGAGACTAGGGTTTGAAAGCATCAGATTGCAATTTGGTCAGATTTTTCAATTCTCGTTGGGCTGCAAAAATCGATTATTTTCGCAACTGAAATGAATTCTGATCATCTTGATTTTTCGCGCAATAATAGTAACTTTGCATTCCGAACGACATATTCAAAAATCAACCCAATCCAACGGTGCGATCAAAAGTTACAATTGATTTACAACTGCAGTACCAAAAACCTAAAGATATTCTATCGTATTCCTTCCGCCATCAAATCTTGCACCGAGTGTGGGCTACGGTATCACCAAGATTTTTTCCTCTCTTAATAAAACAAAACCCTAACTCATGAGAATTATTCTTATGATGAGAAGAGACAAAGCCGGCGTATATATAAGGCTACGATAGGGACCTTAAGAATAAATAAGTGTTTAGGTTTCCTATGGAAAGTTGGAATCCTAATTCCACTATAAATTAGTTCCTTCCATAAATTATAATTCACACCACTAAAGAATTATAATTGCACTCCCGTCCTTATCTCAAAATTATATTTCGAGCTCCTCATTATTAAATACTTATTATTCTCCTCACGTTAAGATTACAGATAACCGTCATTTAAATTAAATTACTGACAATTATATTTAAATGCCTTCTTAATCCTTGAGCCTACCACTTAACTTATTTGACATATCATATTAACATAATCTACCTGCAGGGTTTGACATGATCAAAACTTATAAGCTTCTCAAGGGGCTATCATCAATCCCTATACCGGGACGTGGATTTCGTCAATAATTAATATTCATCATACATATAGTGTCGTCATTCAATTCACGGAGATTATTGATCCATAAATGAATCTCACTCTTAATGAGTCAAAACAACAAACACTACATATATATGTCTATTAATTATTTCAAGATTAAGAGCATAAGTAATCATAATAACCATGGGATTTTAAATTGTTTTATATAGTCAGTATAAAAATAATTAACCCAAACTGGTCCTATTCAATACACACAAAGTGTACTAGCATAACGAGTTAAAATTATACCATTTTCTGTAGTTAAGATAAACTACTAAAACTTGTGCTACAATCCTACCGATGGGTGTCCAATTCCATCTAAGACTGTGAACTATTAAACTTATATTCCACAATAACCGATGATATGATCTTCTATGCGTAAGCTATACTCTACACACCAAATTATCTACTATATGGAATAAAAGACACACATGCACAATATTTAAATAAATAATATAATGCAACCATTGCCCACAAAGATTCTTATTAAAATAGCAAAACCAAGCTTATAACATATCCTAACCAATAAAAAAATTATGGCTTTAGTATATCACTCTAACAATAACACCCGAGTGCAGGTTGTTGGTCAAGTAATAAATACTTGGTAAGTCCGAGGTCGAATCCACAGGGAGGATGTGTAATTCTTTAAGTTATGAATTTTTTTTTTCAAATGGGAGATGAGAAAAATAAAGATGATATGATTTAAGGATTACAAGTGAATATCCTAAAAGAATAACTAAATCAAAAGACAATTACATGAAATTTAACAATTAATGTAAGGTTTTCTATTTAAAATCTACCTAAAATAGCACTACGAGAATGACTTATTGCAAAAACAATGCGAGTTATAATACCCAAGTGTAAGTGATCGATCAAGTAATAAATACCTAGTAAGTCCAAGGTCGAAACCTCATGAAGGATGTGTAGTTCTTTGGGTTAGGAATATTTCTTTCAAAAGGAGATGAGAAGAAAAATAAAGAAAAGAAGATTGCATAGTTTCGAAAAGGGGAAGTAAACTAACGCCCTAATTTATCCACCTAGATGGCTTCTTAAAATGCACTATGGGAGCATTCAATTAAACTTAGTTAAATAAGTAAAATAAAAACAACGTGGAAGCTTATAAAATTAGTAGCTAAAATGAAGTTTAAACAATAAAAAACAAACATTAGGGGTATTCGTAGCTAGCAAATGAGAGACTAAATGCGAGACTAGATTAATTGGATTACTTGAATTGCGGTTTAGACTTGAATTTCAACTAAAACTAAGCTCTTAGGCTTTCCTACTACCGAACCCTATTAATAGCTAAAGTGTATGATAATTCATGCGTGACAATAACCATATAGGCCAATAACTAACGATAAAATTTGAAGGTGAGACTTTTGACTTTTGAAAAAAAATGATCTTAAGCCTAGTAATGTTAGTGTATAAAAAACAAACAAACTTAGTCTTTAGAATTTAAAAAAGAATTTGTAACCAAACACACACTTAAGTTCAGATAGGTTAGAATATGATTAAAATCGAATCCGACTTAAAATGGGTGGCGAAAGCCAAAACCAGCACTTTTTTTTGTACCAAAACAGTGCCTAAGTCAACCAATTCATTTGGATATCTAACCAAACTAATTAGAGAATATAGACCACTCTTAAATTAGCTTAATTAGCTAAAGTTTCAGTGTAAAAAATCAATAAATTGGCATTTTCCAGTTCTTAATTGTATGAGATTTTGTATAAAACTTACAAAAACATGTTTGAAATCATGCAAGGATAAAATAATAACCAAAATTAGCTGGTGATGTCTAACCATTTGGAGAAACAAGACAAATGCACAACTGAATCACATTAAAAGCAAAAAAAAATATTTTCTTTCACTACAGACCTTTAACTATGGATTTAGCTAAACATGGACGGATGGATAAAATATGTAAAAAATATTAAAAGACATGAAAATTAGTAGACAGGTACAAAATAAAATTCACAAATTGAACACCAAGATTTGAATTCGAGAAATTAAGATTTATGGCAAAAAATGACAAAATAAGTGTTTTATCAACTAACGAAAATGAAATATAAGAAAACTTAACCAAATAGATCATAAACATAAATATTTATAGAAAATAAGAATATACAAATTCTTTAGAAATTCATATTGAAATAGAAAAATTATTCGATGATAGTTTAAGAACTTAAGTATATAGAAAACTTGTACAAATTGAAGATCTAACTAATTTGGAAATTAAACGAGTCAAGAACATTCATAAATAACCAACAAATCATAAATTCATGGAATAACATAGTATATAAACTAATTAATGAATTCATAATAATAAAATAAAGAACATTCAGCAAGAATATGAGATTAATTGAAGAGAAATTGAAAATTAGGGTTGTACCGGTAAGATCATTAATTTGAATTGAAAAGGCTCGAAGAATATGATCCGATATAAATATAGGCCTCCCTTTAACCCTTATTACTGAATCTCTCAAAGTATTTGTTAAGAAAAAACTAATAAAAACCTATGTTTGAGACTATGCAAAAGCTCCTAGGAAATATGTCGATGTTTTTGCTGTTTTTGGTAAAATGCTCCGATGGGTTCTCTGACCTAATCCCCTTCACTTTACCTTTTTATACCTCTTGAAAATATCTTAGTTGATAGGTCAAGTCATGGCCTTGGGGTTTGGGTCAAACTAGAACCGAAATTAGAGAATTGGGATTTTAAAAGAGTGGTATCGATTATGGGGTTGGGATCAATCTTGGCCCAATATTTGCAGAACTTTTTGTATTTTGGCGATAACTTTGTGATCTAAATTTTGATTGACCCACAATTTTTTCCTACACGTAGCTAACTCAATGGTCTACAACTTTTATATTTGGCATAATTAGGTAGAATAGAGGACATGTGAGAGGTAAATTAAATATCTTCTTCATCCAAAAACCTTTTGTTTTGATTCCAAGGAATTCTTCCTTGCTTGTGATTGCTTTATTGACTTTTATTGGACACTCGCATTAACTTCATTCATGCTTGGGCTTGAGATTTACTTTTGCTTTATTTTTTGAGCTCAATTTGGCTTCGAATTTACCTAGAAACCTCTAACTTTGGGCATTTTGCTCTGAATTTGCTCTTAATCACTTTTAACATGTAAAAAGGTAAAATGCACTAAAAATGAACACATTATCCAATTTTGTAATTAAAACTTAAATCCCAACAATTTCAAGTAATTAGAATCAAATTCATGCACATTGAGCCATCTAAATGGGTATAAAAATGCAATATGTTAGCTCAATCAAGGAATATGCAATTCAAGTAAATAATAAAACACACTAAACTAGCATGTTAAGCAATAAAATCAGTAACTAAAACCAAGATAAAATTAATGGCAACAAACACTAAGGGTATCCATAGGTATGAAGCAATATAACGGACAAATCAGGTAATTTAGGAAGACTATGACCCAAAAAAAATGTTAAAAACCAATGTTCTAAGCTAACTTATCCTAAATGCAGCGTGGTTCAATTGGGTAAATGTTTAGGCTCTTTCTTATGAAGCAGGTCTTACTATATACTCCAATGCAGGTACGTGTAATGACATTTTAATATAGATCCTAGGTATGTGAGTGTTCTCGTCACTCTATATACCCAGGTAAGCACCTGGCAAGGAGAGTGGAAACATGAGTTTTCGATTAATGTTGAGCTTGAAAGTCAACTCCATATTAAATACTCTGTTTTCAAGGTCTAATAGGATAATTTGCACTCGCAATATATGCATGTTAGTGACTGTATGCAACATATATGGGAAGTAGTAATGTAGTAATGCAAATTACATTTAAAATGCATAATCTATTTTAATAAGAGGCTAGTTCTCAATATCTTTAGTAGAGTTGCCATTGTGAGAACGTGGGTTCTCGAATTTCTGAAGAAAATCGTGGTTTGGCAATAGAGTGTGACATCTTTATAAAAACTTTTTTTTAAAGTCACCAGTTTATTTTTACGAGAAAACAAATAAAAAACAATAATGTAGAGATCAATTACGGATAAGTTCTCTATTATACACATTTTACAAAAATAGATTAATTTGGGATGCGAGAACTAAGTTATGGATCAGGAAGGTGCAAGGCACCCTAATCCTTCCTTTCGGTATCTTAAAATGGATTGTGTATCTTAATTATATTCAAGTATCTTGCATGTGTCTATCGATATTTTATTGCTTTATGAAAATATTCTTTATTAAGAAAAACCAAGGTTTTTGGAAAAACATTAGACTTGAACTCAGAGAGTACCTACGTATTCGCTTAAGGTGAAAACATTAAATGAGAAAGCATTTGCATGTTATCTAAATAGGCTTATAACAAAAAAGTAATTACTTGAAAACAATTAAATTTATACCTTACCGAAGAAAAACGGAAGAAAAGTTTTGAAATTGTTGAAATTCTCTTGATATAACACTCTCTTTAGCTTTTCTCCAAGCCTCTCTCTTCAAAGACTCCAAAATGTGTTGATGTCCATAATGGCTTAATTGGTCTCTTATTTATAGACTAGAAATTGGCTTTAAATGACAAGTTAGCAGCAGTAACTTGTCGCACCACTTCTACCCTAAAGGACAAGTTACTATGAACGTGTCATTTAACATGTGGCACACTGACTGGCCACAAACAATGCGAGTTATAACACGCAAGCAAAACCCTAAGGGTTCCTCTACAAGGTTCGTCCACGTAGGGTAAGTCAAGGCTTAAGATCAAGCCGAAAGGCATAGTCGATGGACAACAAATGCAGATGGTTGGTTAAATAACAAATTATCGGTAAGTCCAAGGTTGAATTCATAGAGATGATGTGTAAACGGAATATAAGAGACAAATAAAGAAAAGATGATATATGGATCAAGAGGGAAAGACGGGACGAAATAAAGAAAAGATAATATATGGAGAAGGAGTGAGAATCACTTACTAAACTAGATAAAGGTAACATAACTAAATAAAACATGCACGTAAGACTATACATACAGATAGCAAGGCATTACTAAACTAAAACTAGATAAAGGTAGTATAACTAAATAAAACATGTATCTAAAACAATACTTAAAGGTATCAAGGCTTTAGTAAACTAACGACAACTAAATTAACACAATAGGAACATGCAAACAAGCAAAATAAAATAAACAATAAATATCGTGCTATATTAATTAAAAGTGCAAAAAAAATTAATTAAAATTATGAATAAAAAGTTCTCGGGGTATCTATAAATTTCAGACAACGCAACGGGCAATTCAGTGGATTGGGAATCCTTTTATAATTAATTTTCCTTAAAAATCAACATAAATTCCACCAAGTAATTGAAGTGAAGTAGTGTTAAAAGAAGCGAGTTTAGAAAAATTAAGTAATTACCATAATTCTACTCAAATAGATTAAAACATGATTGCAATCAAATTTGAACTACAATGGAAGGTGGAAACACAAAATTGGCAATTTTAGTTTTAAAAAGTAAGGATTTAAAGCGAATACCAAAACCAATGTACCAATGTTTGAGATCATAAATATAATAAGTTATTTAATTTAGAGAGTAGACCGTTCTCTAAGTTGACATGTTAAAGTTTAACGCAAAAAAATAACAATTCAAACTAGTTTAGTTCTTTTGTTGAAAAGATTTTATGAGGTTTTATATAAAAGCATGTTATTAGCATACAAGGTTAAGAACCCAACAAAATTCAGATTTATTATGACCTTTTAACCTATAGAAAAATTATTATAATCGAATTCCAGCCCAAATATTTATTGTGCCAGCAAATCCGGTGCTTACGGATCCCTAACTAACGAACTAGCCAGTCATATGTAATGAATTCATGCTTACTAAATTAGCCAAACAAAATAGCGTATAGAAATTTATGAATCGAAAAGCAGTTAAAAAACTAAATCAACATGCAAAACGCAATAAATTAACAAAGTAATAAGTAAATAAAGAATCTGAAATTTGAGCACAAATCACATGCATAATCCAACAATATAATATGAAATCAAATATTCAAAAGTATAGACAAACCTCCATCTCTAGCTTTGAATTAACACCAAAGAGAAATAGTGAAAGTGGTACCAATTAATCCTTAATGTTCAAAAGAAAAATAAAATAAAAAATGAAACAAAGAATGAAGAGAGGAAGAAAATAGATGTGCACTTAGCTGCTACTCCTTTTTTTCTTGATTCTCGTGGTTGTGTTCTCTCTCTTTTTATTTGACAATAACTAAATTAATTAGGTTTGCTCAGTTGAATGGGTCAACATATAGGGCCTATTTGTGGCTTTAATTTAAACTTTATTAGCTTTAAAAACTTAACCAAAAAGTGGAGTTGAAGTTGTTGTGCGTGAAGCTTGAACAAAGGACTGAGCTAAGGTAAATAGTTTGCCACTTCCTATTTAGGCTAAGAACTCTATTCAGTTAAAATTTGCACCATGAATCTATTGATCCCTTGGTGCTCAAATATGATCCTTTGGACCATTGTTCATATTTTAGTGATAACTTTATGCTCCGAATTCCGATTGATGTATGGTTTTCACCTACGTGTAGCTACCTCAATGATATACAACTTATATCTCTGGAGATTTCTTCAAATTCCTTACGAGTAAATACCAGAATTGGCTTGAACAAAGCGCTGTGCACAATAAATATCTTCTTCGTCTAAAAGTTCCTTGATTTGATTAAATTGAGCTATTCTTTGCTTAGAAGTTCTTTATTGGCTATTCTTTTTCATTTTTTCACTTCGTTCATGCTTGGGCTTGGAATTTACTTTGGATTCAATTTTTGAACTCAATTTGTCTACGAATTAGTCGACAACAACTAACTTTAGGGATTTTGGCTTCAAATTCACATTTGCTCATTTTTAACATGTAAAAAGGATAAAATATACTAAAAACAAATATTTTATCCAATTTCATGATTAAAAATTAAATCTTAACAATTCCATATAATTAGAATCAAATTCATGTAAATTGAGCCGCTTTAATAAGTATAAAAATGTAATATTTTAGCTCAATCACTTCCCCCAATCAACGTTTTGCTAGTCCTTCGTAATGAAGTGATAGAAATATAATAGAAATATAATAGAACTATAAAAAACACAAAAAAATAAAAAACACTTGTTAACCTAAACAGTTGAATTAAGCATATGTAAGCCTTTAAACCTCTAGGTCATCCCTAGTAAGACAAGTTGTGTCTTATGATGGTTTGTAGTGAGTATACTCATAACATTATATATTGCAAATTTAAGTCATGTCCCAAGTCGTCTATCATACACGGATTATTTTTCAAATGGCTCAATAAAGACTTAAAATGACTTAACAATGCATTAACAAAAGATATACAAGAGAAATTACAATCTTAATATAATCAAAAGCATATCTTAGCATATAAATGAATCATAAAAGTAACTGCTTAGTCAAATGCATTGAATTTCAACTTTCAAAACCAATCCTAGATTCACACTCTGTTCATAATAAGTTTAAACTTCAAACTTTCACTAACACACACTCAACAAACGAATCACTCCAAATCAGGTGTATCGTTATACATATGGGATCTAAGGAATAATTGTAATAACGATTAAGTGCCTGACGTATATTTATATGAAAAGATGTTAAAGTGAAATAATATGAGTCTCTAAGAAAGATATTCAAGTTTTAAAAGGCAAGAAAGCTTTTGTATACCATATTATTGTCTAAACCTTGAAACTAAGCCACTAAAGATCAAGTACAACTTTATTAGGCTATAATGGGCTAGGACGTAGTGGTTATGAATCAAATGGGTCAACTAATGATTCAAATGACTCATTGGCTCATATTTGTAAAGCTCAAATGTTTTTCATTATTTCATATACCCACATTTTCATTCTTTTGCATACAACCTTCATACTTGCTCTTTTTTTTTTTTAATATTTTTCCAATGCAATTCTTTTCATTATTTGTTTTTTTTAACTTCGGTATGCCTTTACTTTTGAGCCTTATTGTACATATGAGCTAAGGGATATGGAATATATGGTACTGAAATTAGGTTTTACTTTAGGTATAAAAATGAATTTAAGGCTTTAGGCTTCAAAATGGTTACTAAGGATATAATTTAGGGACAGGCCAAGGCTATTGGCTAAAACAAAGATGGCCTATATCATTTCCTTAGTTTTTAGTCTCTAAACTCAGACAAATACACGGTATTGTATAATTTAGCATTTCATGGATACACCTTTATAAAACTGAATGAAATTTTTTGTTTAAGAGACTTAATCAATATATAAAATGCTTTTAAGGAATAAGAGTTTGTGTGTATAGCTCTCAGATAAAAATGATAAGCTCAAGAACTCACAGGCTATATAGTCCCCGCTTTAATTTTAAACAAAATACTTTACTAATCAAGGTCTATAATTTAACATTATACATTACATAACGTACACAAATAAATAGATTCAAATTAGAATGTATCCTTCGAACTAAAACAATATTATAAAGCTTCTCTACTTTATCTAATACTATAACACATACTAAGTCAATTCATGAATACGTCGTCGCCTAAAGAAAGAAAAAGCAAAACAAAATGGAAAGGGGACGACTTAAACTTACAATCTCAGACTTTTTTTTTCAAATTTTTTTTCATTTTTTTAGAAAGAAGAAAAGAAAGAAAGAAAACAAAAATAAGAGATCATACATGCACAACTTTACTCCTCAAAAGCACCTGCAAAATTGGTAACTACACAAAGCTAGCTAATAACAAGATATTGTCAATACAATTCATAACTAAAGGAAAAACAAAACTCACTTTTAATTCCCACTTCTCCCAACTAAAAATCTGCTTAATGTCAAAGAGCAATAATCTAAAGAGTTGTGGATCAAACCAGTGAAAGAAAGCCATGACAACAAGATCAAGAAGCTTAAGCACACAAAAGAAAACATCTTTCCAAACACAGCATTTATCCGGGGCCAAGTCCTTGGAGATCACAATCATGAGGTCATGAAGAGAAACATAGGCAGGAAAATACCTAAGCTCAGCATGATTAAAACCATTAAACTTCCTTTGAACTAAGTATGGCTCTAGATTAGAATAAATGATAGTGAAAACCTTATTATGGTTGCGAAGCATCTTGTCATAATGACCTACAAGAATTGATTGGAACTCCAATGAAGGGCGTGGATTACTAGGAGAAATGAAATCGTGGAATAAAACATTGACATTGTCATCGATCGTTCAACAAGCATAGATCTAAAAAAAAGAATCATTAGGCTCGGACTTTGTTTGAAGGAATTAATCTATCTGGGCCTCTAAGTCACTATCATTCATATAAGTTAACAAATAAAAAAAAATAACTAGATTATTGCTGAAGTTCAAACTCATCCAAAGTGGGCACAGATTGATCAAACTCTTCAATTAAGGACTCGTGTGATAGGATGGATGATGGTGGATTTTTGGAAAATTCATCCTAAATGCCTATTTGATCAAAATCAAGATCTAAGAAGTCGATAAGATTTATCTCTTTAATTTCCTCATCTTTATCATCATAATCCTGATCAATCTTCTTATGATTGGATAAAATGTTGAGTTCAAGCTTTATGTTCCTAAAAGTAAGATGCATCATACCATTCTTACAATTTATAAGGGCATTTGCAGTAGCAAATAATGGATGACCCAAAATTATAGGAATTTTAGTAAAAATATTAACCATAGTCTGTGTATCTAAGACAACAAAGTCGATCGAATAGTTAAAATTGTTAACCATGACTAATACGTCCTTAATCATTCCTTTAGGTACCTTGATAGAGCGGTCAACTAACTGAATTATGATCTTTGTAGGCTTTAGCTCACCTAAACCCAATTGTTAATACACTGAAAATGGAAGTAAATTCATTTGCTTGTAAATCTAGTAAGCATGCATAATTTTATGATCATCGATGATATAAGATATAGTAAAACAACCAATATCTTTGTTTTTTGTATGTTGCTAGATAATATAACTTATTCGATTAGCTAGAAAATTATTCTTCTGAATTGAAACTCTCTTTTTCATAGTGCATAAATCCTTGAGAAACTTAGCATATGATGGAACTTGCTTGATAGTATCCAATAAAAGGGATGTTTATTTTAACTTGCTTGAACGTGTCTTAAATGAGTGGGGAACAAGCAAGGAGTGATGGTAAGGGTTAATTTGGTGGCTACTGGGGCTGGTTTGACGAGTGATTTATGGCTGGGGCACACATGAGGTGTAGAGATTAGCTAAACTCACCATTGTGCATAAAAAGTAGTTTCGAGACTATTTTCAGTGAAGTAGACCTCTAATTTGAGAAAACTCAAAACACAAAAGTTGTAAGTCTTTGAGTCTTCTTTCCAACCATGCAAAGAACTCTTAAATCCGAGTTATATACGAGAAGATATGATCAAAATACCAAACTGCTACATAACTTTCTCAAAAAATAATTCTTGTTATGAGATTTGCTTATCTTCGTTTCTTTTTGACTTCGATACTTATTCACTCAGTTAAACCCTTGTTCGATATTTTTTTCACATACTCTATCATTATTATGAAATACTAAAAATAAATAAAATTAATAATTTTTACAACCTAAAACGGACAAATAAAGGTAAGTAAGAAGTTTAAAATTCGCATAAAATGGTGCATAACAATGTCCATCATCTTTTGACTTATATCTTCCTTATGAGGTTTCTCCAGCCTTTGAGGATAAAGAGCATGAATTATAGATTTTGGCATAGCCTCGAATTCAACTTCTTTTGGTACATCATCACTAGACTTGAAATTTAAAGGATTTTCCTTAGGTTTTGGAGCCTTCTTTGAAATGTCATTTTGAATGACGTTTTCATTACGAAGAATCACGATCACTTGAGCTTCTTCAAGATGACGAAAAGATGGAGTGAAATAACAACCTGTGGAAACTTGTTGCCTAGGATTGCATCCGAGATGCGCATGGGACTTTCCTTTTTTTATGATCTCATTACGGGAAGCGATTCTTTTAATGGAGCTCTTTATCCGATTCATTGCTTGCAACATCTATGAAAACATGTCATGCATCACCTCCAACCCATGAAACATGGGTAGGAATTAAATCATTCCATTCTTGAAGTGAAAAGCTTCAGTATTAGGTGTAAAAACAATACAGGATGGATTAGCATTTCGTGTTGTATGTAGTAGGTCACGAAGACTTCAGTTTTGAATCTTCATGACTTGGCTAAGAGATAGTTTTATTTATTCTCATACATTCTAGAAATCAAACTAGTCTCGTTTATAGACGAAAAGAACTAATCTATTTGGTGTGAAGTGAACTAATAGAGGTAGATCTTGATAGATGGAATGGAAAAAGTGTATTATGAATCCATGGTTTTATACACAAGGCAAATATCTAGTGTAGATTCCAAGGAAAAGAGAGAAAAATAAACTTTCTTAAAAAGAACTAATGAACCGTCCTCCCCGACAATGGCGCCAAAGAACTTGACTCGCCACAAATAATGCGAGTTATAAACCCAAATGCAAGTGGCTGGTCAAGTAATAAATTCTTAATAAGTCCGAGGTTGAATCTACATGGAGTATGTAAAATTCTTTGAGTTATGAATGTTTCTTTCAAAAGGGAAATAAGGGACAAAATAAATAAAATATGATATATGGAGAGAGAGTGAGAATCACTAAATAAACTAGCTAAAGGCAATATAACTAAATAAAACATGCAACTAAAACTAAATCTAAAGGTAACATGGCATTGCTAAACTAAATGCAACTAAACTAAAACAATATGAACATGTAAAAAGGCTAAATAAAATAAACAATAAAAATAGCGTGCTATACTAATTAAAAGTGTGAAAAGCTGTAATTAACATTAAGAATAAAAAGTGCTAGTAGTATCCATAAGTTTCGGGCAAGGCAATGGACGTACAATTTGGTGGACTATGAATCCTTTTCTAATTATATTTTCTTAAAAATTAGCCTAAATTCCACCAAATAATTGACCTCATGAACTCGTATCTTTCGTGATAATTCATGTGTGACATGAACTATAAGTACCAATACTAGTCATGGAATCAATTCGCGTTAATTAATTTTACCCAAAACACTTGTTTATTGAAGTAAAGTAGTGCTTGACATTTCAAAATATTTTATTAAAAGTGAGTTTAAAAATATTAAGTAATTACCACAATTCAATCAAATAGGTTAAAACATGATTGAAATCAAATTTAAACTAAAGCAGGTGGTGGAAACATAAAATTGGCGATTTTGGTATCAAAAAATAAGGGTTTAAAATGAATACCGAAAACAACGTACTAATGATTAAAATCATAAATTAACCTAACCAATTAATTTAGAGAGTATAGATCAGTCTCTAACTCGACCAGTTAGGGTTTAACGCAAAAAAATAACAATTCAAACTAGTTTTGTTCTTTTGTCAAAAAGATTGTATTTGGATTTTATAAAAACATGTTATTTGCATACAAGGATAAGAACCCAACAAAATTCGAATTTATTATGACCTTTTAACCTATAGAAAAATTATTAGAATCAAATTCTAGTCAGAAAATTTACAGCATCAGCATACTCAGTCCTTACAGACCCCTAAATAATGAACTAACCAATCATATGTAATGAATTCATGCTCCTTTAATTAACCAAACAAAATAGAGTATTTAAATTTATGAATTGAAAAGCAATTAAAAAACTAAACATGTAAATTCCACACGATAAATTAACAAAGCAATATTTAAATTAAGAACCTGGAATTTGAGCATCAAATCGCATAATTAACCAAACACAATAGTGTATTTAAATTTATGAATTTAAAAGAAATTAAAAAACTAAACATGTAAATTCTACGCGATAACTTAACAAAGCAATATTTAAATCAAGAACATGGAATTTGAGCATCAAATTACATGCATAATCCAACAATAGAATTTGAAATTAAATCTTCAAAAGTATAGATAAAGTCTCAGTCTCTAACTTAATTTGAATTAACATAAAAAAGAAATAGTGAAAGTGGTACAAATTAATCCTTAAAGTTCAAAAGAGAAATAAAATAAAGAATGAAACAAATAATGAAGAGAGGAAGAAAATAGATGTGCTCTCAGCTGTTGCTCCTTTTTTTCTTGATTCTCACAGCTGTGTGTTCTCTCTTCTTTTATTTGACAAAACATAAATTAATTAGGTTTGCTCAGTTGAATGGGTCAATAGGTGGGGCATATTTGTGGTTTTATTTATAACGTTGCTAGCTTTAACTACTTAACTAAAAAGTTGAACTGAAGTTGCATGTCGTGCATTGAGCTTGAACATAGGACTGAGCTAACGTAAAATAAGTTGGCCACTTGCCTTCTAGGATAAGAACCCCATTCAATTAAAATTTACACCATGAATCTATTTATCCTTTGCATTCAAATTTGATCATTTAGACCACTGTTCGTATTCCAGTTATAAATTTAATTGCGCTTTGAACTTCGATTGATTTGGGGTAGCATCTATATGTTCTTCTGACTTTGGGGGCTTCTTATATGTGTTACATAACCCGTTTTTTCAAGTAATTTATGATATCTAGCTTCATAAACCGAAAATGGGCTTCATTAAAAATTTAACTATTAAAAAAAAGGGATAGTTAATTCTGCAAGTAGAATCAATTATGCTTCACCGCCTTGCGCACTATTCATATTTTAGCCATAACTTTTTTCCTTGAATCAGATTGATGCACAATTTCCGCATAATGTAGCCAACTCAGAGCTTACAGCTTCTATCTCTGGAGTTTTCTTCAAATTCCTTATGGTTCAATACTAAAATTGGCTAGAACATGGGGCTTAATTTCGATAAAGCTCTTTTTTATCCCAAAACTTCATGGATTCGATTTGAATGAGTTTTCTTTGCTTGGGAATGCTTTATTGGCTTCTCTTGGACTATTGCACTCACTATGTTCAGGCTTGGGCTCGTGTTTGACTTTGGATCGAGTTCTTAAGTTGAATTCAAATTTGAATTTAATCGGCAACAACCAACTTTGGAGATTTTGTTTCTAGATTCGTACTTTTTCACTTTTAACCTGTAAAAAAGCTACAATGCACTATAATCAAATTTAGCTACTTAAACAAGTATAAAAATATAATATTTTAGCTCTATCAATGGGGTGGTAGCTATCCGGTGAGAAGGGGTGACTTTGAATGAGTGTTTGAGAAGGTGACAATCGTGCTTTGGTGTGACCGGTGCAATGAGGAGGTATATATATATATATGTATTACTTTTTAATATTTAATTATTTTAAGATGTTTTGTTTAAATAAAAGAGTGCAATTTGTGATTGGTTTGAAATATTTGGGTAATAAATTAATGAAGTTACAAAAATATTCCACGTGTCCGGACACAATTGGTTTACCTGCAAAACGGTTCTTTTTTTTTTTTTCACATTTTTTGTCAATGGCGTTTTACCAATTTTATGGGTCAAAAGTATGAGGGGGTATAATGTTGGATAAAAAAATTTAAAGGGCCAATATGAAAACCCAACTAACCACAAGGGGATTCAATATAATTTGCCATATAATTTATTGTAAACAAATGTAAACCACAAATTTAAAAATTTGATGAATTGATGTTTTTGTATCTTATAATATAGATACACCAAACAATTTGACCCTAAAAGCTCTATATTTCGGGATTGGCCAATCTCTAAAGGTGAGTTTCTTTTGTTGTCGAAATCTGAATGTTGAATCTAAAGTCTAAAAATTGGTTTTGAAATCTGAACACTGAATGTGAAGAATTTGGTTTGTTTTTGAATGTCGTATTGGAATATGTATTGTTTGTTTGAACATATCACATCTGAATATTGAATAAATATGTTTTGGACAAATTTACACTTATCCTTTTACTTTATAGAACTGATTATACCTAGAAAAGTAAGGGTAAAAGATGTGTTTTATCTCTTTAAAAATAAAGACTTCAAACTTAAAAGATAAGATTACCTGTTATTTTTAATAGAAAAAATAAATATTTTTTTTTTGACACAAGAAAAAAAAAAAAAGAAAATAAATATTTAAATCTTATTAAATTAATCAAACAAAATTAACTTTTAAATCTAAAAAGACTAACCATTCAAACTTAAGAGATTCAATCAAACACACAAGGTTATGCGATTTAATCAAACAACCCTTGAGCCTACTCATAATGTTCTTTGTATTTACGATATTCAATAAAAAAAAATTAAGTTTTAAATTTAAATAGACTAGCCATTAAGACTTTCGAGACCCAATCAAATATTTAAACTTACGAGGCTGAATAAAACAGCCGCCGTGGCCACTCAGAGTGTACCTGCATTCATAAAGGACAACGCCCCCCACCCCACCCACAAACACTTTGAACATTCACAAACAGGCCCCTCTCTCCCTGTTCTTTGCTTAGAGGGCGAAGCAAAGCAAAGCAAAGCAAAGTTAGCAAGTTTCTCTCATTAAAATAACCAAAAAGAAAGCACAAACAAAAGCAGAGACAGTTGGGTCCCTTTGAGCATCGCAGTTGTCATCTTTCCTAGTAAAATCCATGCACATACATAGTATATAATATCCCAGTTTCAAAAAAAAGAAAAGCAAAAGCAACTCCAATTCCAACATTATTTCATGAAGAAGAAAGAGTCTTCAATACTAAAATTAAAAAATAAAAGCTCCCAAAAGTTAAAATTATCTCATTCTTTACTTGTTCTAGGAAGAACCGAAAGCAACTGCTCATTACCCCACCAGAACACTCAAAGTATCTTTCTCTAGTTTTCCGTATATGTATATACTTACATTTCCAATGACGAGGTTGATTAGTTTTCTAGAGAGAGAAGGAGTTTTGCAGAGATGGCGAGTAGTAGTGGGACAAAGTATGACGCCATGGGGCCGCCGAGGTCGCTGTCGACGAGGATAACGAGAACGCCAACAATGATGAATCCGAACGTGGATGAGAATGCTTCGGCGGATAGTGAGCAAGTGCCTTCTTCACTTTCCTCCATTGCGCCTATTCTTCGTGTCGCCAATGAGATTGAGAAGGATAATCGCCGGGTTGCTTATTTGTGTAAGTTTGTCAGTCTTTATTTACTTACTTTCTTCTTTGCTCTACTCTGTTTTGAGTTGGATTAGCGATAGTTATAGCCCAAATGAATTTGAATCGCACATGTGTATTGAGGTTTGGGACAGAGAAAGCGATGAATGATAGAGAAAGTAATAAAATGATAGCAGTTAGCTTAGAGGTACTTTTGGGTTGTGCTATTGGTGTTTTCTTTGGGCCAGGTAGTATTGGTCTTTACAATTACACAGAAAACGAGAAAAAGAAGGGATAACCATGCTAGATGCTACCCTACAGAAAAAATAAAATAAAATTCCAAAAGTAAATATAAATGTATCTCAATCACTCATTACCTTCTCTCTCTATATAATACATATGTGTAGTTCAAATTCATTTGGGTTACAGACTTATGACTTTTGTGCCTTTTTTGGGCTCCCTCGCAATTCTCAACTAAGCTATGCCATGAAAACCGGTCATTGGAAAAGCGTGCGTTGGTTTTGGTTGTCTTCTAATTTACGGATTGAATTAGATAATTTCTTCTCTAATTTATAAATTGAATTATTTAAAAAATTATCTAATTCAAGAATTATAATGCAAAGGTTGAAAGAAAGTAAATAAATATTGTTTCCACTTAAAATTGTAACTGAATTTCTTAGTGCTTCAGTTCACGTGCCTCCAATTTGGACAAGTTCACAAAATTTTAGAATCATTTTTATGAATTGTGTTGCTAAATTATTCAAAAAATGCATCTGTCACTCTTTCTGCCTCAAAATAAGAGTTACTATATTGATTTTGAATGGGCTTGTAATTTGGAATCTCCCAAGACGGAAAGCGCCACCTTTAATTTGACTCACACGGAGTATTCTTCACAAGTAGAAGGGGTTTCCTCAATTTTGTAAATTATAATTGGAGTATATTTAACATAGTCATGAATTTTGCGACTGATGTTTTCATGAATTTTACAAATTTTTATGATTTTTATTCAAGCCAATACATGTCTCTTCAATAAAAATTTACTGTCTGCAGAAAATAGCAGAAATGTTTGATGGTCAATTTTAGGACGGCGGCTTTGTGAAACTGATGCTGTAGATAATTTGTATCAACAGCAACTCTTTTATAGTCTCAAACTATCATTTCCATGGAATTAGTATTAACTTTTTAGTAATATCTTGCAATAAGTAGTGAAGTTTCTGAGTTCCAATAAGGCAGGAAGGATTTTGACGAATCGCATTTGTATCTAGATTCTTAACTCTGCTTTTTCTTGCTATATATTCTTTACCGAATAATACAATAGTGTATTTTGTGCATGTCCGTAGTCAATTTGTTCATACTTGTAATCTCGTTATATTTTATTTTCTGTATTTCAATTAGGCCGTTTCCATGCATTTGAGAAGGCTCACAATATGGATCCAAAGTCAATTGGGCGCGGTGTTCGCCAATTCAAAACCTACCTGTTACATAGACTTGAAAAGGTATATATACCCTCATAATTGTTATGCGATAAAATATGGAAAATGATATTCTTATCGGCTTCATTTACCGGATAATCATACCAGGTGCATTAATGAGTGGTACATTTCAAGAATGAACAACCCACCAATGCATCCGGAATGAATAACCGGTAGATGAAGCCGGTAAGTGTAGCATTGCTCATGAAATGTGTATTCTTCAAGTAATATAAGATATCAAAGTGTTCCTTACCACAAGGTAGTCAAGAAAGAAATCCTTCGAATGTTGGGGTAGTTTGATCTTTTTTGTTTTACTTTCTCTTGTTAATTTCCAATGGATACACAAACTTTTCACTGCCTTCATTCTTATCTATTACTTCATTTCTGCTTGACAGCCAATACATAGATATGTATATATACATATAACATGCATATGTACTTGTATTTTTGTGCCTATATGGCATAATTAACTAAGATAGAGACTAAAATTCCTCTTGGATGCAGGAGGAAGTCGAGACGCAGCCTCAGCTTGCAAAAAACGATCCTAGAGAGATCCAGAAATTTTACCAAAATTTCTATGAGACAAATATCAAAGAGGGCCTACATACTAAAAAACCGTGAGTCTCGGTTCTAAATGATTTACCATTTTGAAATATGTTACCGATTATAGCCTTTGCTACTGGTATTTATATATTCTTTTGCTTTCTTATCTCTTGAAGGGAGGAGGTGGCTAAGATATATCAAACTGCAACGGTACTATATGATGTGTTAAAAACTGTTGTACCTCCTACGAAAATTGATGAAGAGGTATGTATGTTTTGTTCATTAGTTCGTTTCTTTCTTGTACATTCTCTTAAGTATATTTTACACGTGTGTGTTTGTTTGCAGACACAAAGATACGCAAGAGATGTTGAGCAGAAAAGAGAACAATACACACACTACAACATTCTTCCCTTGTATGCCGTTGGAGTTAAACCAGCAATTATGGAACTTCCAGAGGTTGTTTTTTGTAATTTCAACTTTGTTGTTGTTGTTGTTGTTGTCCAATAGCCATATTAGTACCTAAATGCCAGTGCTGTCTCTTGTTTTCTTCATAATTTATTTAGATAAAGGCCGCACTTCGAGCTATACGTAACGTGGAGAATCTCCCGATTCTCAGAATGCCTGAGGAGAAGGATAAATCTGTCAATGATATGCTTGAATGGCTTTCTTCTGTCTTTGGGTTTCAGGTAATGTTTATCGTATATTATATATGCCGTTTCTTTTACCTTTTTCTTCTTCTAGTACTGCATCATATGTACTGTTTCTTTTCGTCCTGGCTCCCTGCTCCCCCTTCTCTAGTTTTTGTTCTTTTTCGATAGGAAAGTCAGAATTATGTTCAACATTCTACAAGGGTGGCATTATTGCTGAAACAATTATCACTATTGTCAAAGCAATTTACAACTCTGGAAGCATATGGTACAACATCCAAAAGCAGTACTATGCTTTGGCAAAGAGATAATTTCTTTGGCCATAGTGCCACCCTTCTACAAATTCAATAAAATAAGGAGATACTATTGCTAGAGCAAGTCACCTCATCCTTGTTGCTTTTAAATTGAGATGAAATTGCTTTGGCAAGGAATAATTGCTTGGCAATAGTATCTACCTAAAATAATCTCTGCTTTTTCATTAAACAAACAAATTAATTAGTAATTGATGAAGAGGCCCACGATCTTATATACTGTAGTATGTGCAAGGTTTAGAATTCTCAGCATGGGATTCATATTCTCAAAATTAGTGACGCTCTTTCATTAAATTCTACTCCTACTAGCAATATCCTTTTTATAATTTTATTTTGGCGAAGGAAACAACTCATGTTATACGATTATGTACTGTTTTATTATTGTTTTGGAAAACGAAGAAAGGAAACGTAGCAAACCAGCGGGAACACTTAATATTGCTGCTTGCAAATATTGACGCGAGGCATAAGGATGTTCAGGATTATGAGGAGGTGAATCTTCCATTGTTATGTTAATACATGAACATTCATCCATAAATTACATAGGTGTTAAATCTTACTTCCCATTATGTGATCTATATCAGTTTTCTTTCATCCTTTTAACTTTTTGCAGTTGGATCCTGATACTGTGCAACAACTGATGACTAAAATTTTCAAGAACTATTGCTCGTGGTGTAATTATTTGCATGTTACATCAAATCTTCTGTAAGTATTTTTTTTAGTCCAGATCATTAAAGATAAACACTCAATTATTCTAAAAACTTGCTCTCTGTGTTTTCTTTTCCAGTTTTCCACTTGGCACTGACATGCAACAACTAGAGCTTCTGTATATTGGACTTTATCTTCTTATTTGGGGGGAAGCTTCAAATATTCGATTCATGCCCGAGTGCTTATGCTATATTTTCCACAATGTATGTTTCCTCTTGTGTTGCAAAATGAAATAGTTGTTTTGTTAATTATTTATTTATTTATTTATTTATTACTCACTTTTGAGTATAAATTCTCTTACTTTTACCTAATGTTCGGATTTTGCACTGGAATTTTAAAGAACGCACCCTACAAGTTTAAGCTATTAGGTTGTGTCATTGGTATTGCTAAGAAAGTTTGAAAACTATTCTTTCTCTAGAAATAATTTCTAAAAATTATGATATGTTTTTCACTGGTTATGTACTATGTATGACATCTTGGTTTTCGTAGCCCAAGAATTATTTTACAACAAAATTCAACTATTTACTCATTGGGGGTTTGTAGTGTACCTCATTTCTACCAACATAATTCTTCAATTTCTACCCAAAGTTTTATTTGGGGATTTTCTGACGTGCTACTGCTGATCTGCATATAGTTATTAAGCTCAACAAGTATAAGTCTTCATTAGTTTTTACCTTGGAGCTTCTTTTGTTATGAAACTAACAAGTTTCTCTTTTTCCCCAAATAAATAAGATGGTGAATGAGATCCATGGGATTCTATTTAGCAACGTCCATCCTGTCAGTGGAGACGCATATCAAACAACACCACGGGATGAAGAATCGTTTCTGAGGGATGTTGTGACCCCTATTTACGATGTCATGCTCAAGGTAAATTTATGTTTTATTCAATAGTGGCGCTATATATTTGTTCCATTTATTTTCCTACTAGATTGTCACTTAAACTCTTTTCTGTGGTAAAAGGAAGCCAGGAGAAACAAAGGTGGCAAAGCCAGCCATTCAGCTTGGAGAAATTATGATGATCTAAATGAGTATTTCTGGTAAATGTTTTTAATATTTTACAATTTTTTATATACTGATACAGTAATACTAATATCTGTTTTTCTTGTTTTTGTTCTCTTTTTCCAGGTCTCAAAAATGTTTTAAATTAGGGTGGCCGATGGACCGCAATGCAGATTTTTTTGTGCATTCTGATGCTAATACATCTGGAAATATGGTATGCATATATACAGCTTGTCAAATGTTGCTCTTGTTGATGTCCTACTTATACAAGTGCCACCAAAGTGTCCGACACGAGTACTTCACCTAAGGCAGAGTGCAGTTGCATTTTAGTCTAAATTCCATGTATTTTCTTTTAAAATTATACGATTCTAATTCTGTTTCCTCCACCCAGTCCTTGGGTTCTTTTTTTATTTTCTCAGTTGTGATTTTTCTGTTTTCTCAGGCTAAAAGTTAAGTATTTTGAGTTAATCAATATACTTTTCTATTGGAAAAGTCTCTCTTTAACATTGGTTGGTCCACTTAAAGTTACTAGATGTTCATCGCGCTATTCAAAACATCTATTTGCTGTTATAGTCTTAATTTCCTTAAATTCCCATCGAAGTCTTCTCCTGCAGACATGTTTCGAAAGTCGAGTCTAAAGGGAGTAACATGAATGTGTGAAAATAAAACAATGTACTAATTATAATGTGTTTAGACTCTTTCATCCGCGTATAGTTTGTGATGATATTAATTTAAGATTGACAATCTACTTAGCGTACATCTGTGTTACTTTCTTGATTTTATATGCATTTCAGCTTCTTTTCTCCCCCTTTTATAAAATGGTCCGCATTATGTTTTGACCTTCCCTGTAATAAGTAGACATCTAATGTTCTCTAAAATTTTAGGCGGACTTTGTATTCTATTGTTCTTGCTTTGTTACCCCATTTGATTTCTTCTGTTAAGGACACTGTTAGAAAATCCAAAATCTAGAATTTCAAGTTACCTGTTAATAATAGATCCTTTTAGTTTGCTCAGTGCATCTTCCTGGAATTTTTTCAAGGGAATCCAGGATTCCTAGGGAAGGAGAATTCCCTATACCATTCCCATATCCAATGGTGGGAAAGCTTAGAGGATTCCCTGGAATTCTCTACTACTATTTTTTTTTTGAGAAATTACAAAATAATAATATATATGTTAAGCATCATATTCATTGCGGTTCCTTCTCCTAATAGCTCAAGCTTGTGGGAGAGATGATTCCTAACATGTTATTAGAGCTTGATTTCCTGAGAGGTCCAAGGTTCAAGCCTTGCCACCTGCATTGCCATCTGTTAATCCTGAATCTATCCACGTGCCTGTCTACCTACATAATTATGTTCCTATTTATATGGGGTCGCACATGAGGGAGGGTTTTAAGCATGATATATGTTACGGTTCTTAATTATGTTTCTGCTCTCCACGTGCAAGTATGGGGTCGCACGTGAGGGAGGGTGAAGTGTCTAGAGACCAAAAAATAATCACTATATGCGTAAATATAATCCAGCATAATTATGTTCCTATCTGTATGGGGTCGCACATGAGGGAGGGTTTTAAGCATGATATTCGTTACGGTTCTTAATTATGTTATTGTCTGCTCTCCACGTGCGAGTATGGGGTCGCATGTGAGGGAGGGTGAAGTGTCTAGAGACCATAAAATAATCACTATATACGTAAATATAATCCACGAGGGAGGGTTTTAAGCATGATATTCGTTACGGTTTTTAATTATGTTCCTGTCTGCTCTTCACGTGCCAGTATGGGGTCGCATGTGAGGGAGGGTGAAGTGTCTAGATACTATAAAATAATCACTATATGCGTAAATATAATCCACGACTCACTGAGAAAGAGCTGAGGACTTGCCTTATCAGTTTTCACAGTAATTTCTTCTCTGCCCTGAGAATAGGATCACTCTCGCCACCTATTGTTGATAATTCCATGAATTTAACAAATAAAATCAATTATCAATGGAATTCAATACCGAAAAATCTGGAGTTGGGTTATGTTGAACATATAGACATTCTTAACAGCCTCGAGATGCATTTGCAGGGAAAGAGGAAGCCTAAAACCAACTTTGTCGAAGTTCGAACATTTTGGCACCTATACAGAAGTTTTGACCGGATGTGGATATTTTTTATATTGGCTTTACAGGTAACCTTATTGTAACACCAAGAACATTTTGTTATATTTGTTATTAATAATTTCTTCGAAGAACTAGTTGTATTTCCGTTTTTGTTTCAGGCCATGATAATTGTTGCATGGCATCAAGGCGGTTCTCTTGCCTTGTTATTTGATGAAGATGTCTTTAAAAGCATCCTGACCATTTTCATTACTTCAGCCATCCTCAATTTTGTGCAAGGTAATGTTCCCTGTACTGTGGATTCTTTTTTCGTGTCAATAGTTATGGTTTTGGTGGAAGCTTCTGTTAAAGTCGTTTAGAAACTCTACCAGCTACAATTCAAACAATTTCTATTATCCTGTTTTCATGATCATTACACTTTGTCCCCTGATATGCTGGGAATCTCAATGAATTACATAAAAATGGGGGGCAATGTCTAATTTCTTGAAAGTAATCCTTTGACTTCACCCCCTGTTTCTATATAATTCTTTGAGATTCGCTGGTGTGCAGGGGGCAAAGTCTAACGATTAGGAAAATTGTTGTGGGGGGTGCTCTGTCTAAGTTTGCATATAAAATGGCGGGAGTGGGGGGTAAAAAGTCAAATCAGCTTATTTTATGTGGATAACTTCAATTTCTTTGTGTCTCTGCTATCCTTTTGCAGCTACACTAGATATAATACTCAGTTGGTATGCCTGGAAGAGCTTGAAATTTACCCAGATTCTTCGCTACATCCTGAAATTTATAGTTGCTGCCTTTTGGGTTGTAGTCCTTCCAATTGGTTATTCTAGATCAGTTCAGAATCCAACGGGCCTTGTGAGATATTTTAGTACACTGGGAGGGAATTGGCGGAACCAGTCGTTTTATAACTATTGCGTTGCAATTTATTTGATACCAAACATACTGGCTATGTTAATATTTCTGCTTCCACCTTTACGGAGAACCATGGAGCGTTCAAACTGGCGTATCGTTACTCTTCTTATGTGGTGGTCTCAGGCAAGCACATTTTTAGCTTTTGTTGTTCTAATGGATTCAGGTCTGTTCAATAAAAAAGTTGGCATATGATTGAAAATACCACCAAATTTATGAGAAGTTGGAAAAAGAGGTGAGAGCTCATCTTTTTCTCTTTTTTCATGGAAATTTTTTCTCTGTCATTGCCCAAAGAAATGGATTCCATGCAAAAGCTGGAAATGTAATAGAACATTTGTCCAAATCACTTATCCATTTTTTTTTCCAACTCATAAATTTACTAGTAGTTTCATTCATTTTCCAACTTTTATATGAAACAACACCCGTAGCATTCTCTTATATGATCTTAACCTATGTTAACTCTATGCCAGCCAAAGCTCTATGTGGGGAGAGGCATGCATGAGGACATGTTCTCTCTATTGAAGTAAGGAAACAATTTCTTTCTTTTGATCTTTATTATCAATGTATACAAATATGCCTTTTGATCTCTTTGCTTCCACCCCCACACTGTTTTCTCCCACTTACACGTTGGCGTTTATATGGTAGGTATACATTATTTTGGATCATGCTACTAATATGCAAGCTAGCATTCAGCTACTATGTTGAGGTGATCTTGTTCTCCTTTTGCAAATATTTGTATACATTGTTACACATACACACAAATATATATATATATATATATATATATTTTTTCGAGTTACATTGATGAATCGAACCCTTGACGCCTCCCCTCCTGATCTCAATGCCAGCCAGCGCTACCACTGTGCTATAAGGCTATTGGCACATTTATATATACATATACAAACTTCAATTACAAGGCTAAAGTTACATATATTATATGACAACTACACAAATTTTCTTTCGGAAGTCTGATGAATGCATGTATTATTTAGACAATGTTTGTTGTGTTTGACAACATTGTTCATGCTTGTTTAATTGGTCTATTTTCTTCTTATAGGTTTTAGAGATCTTTTACTCTTATCCCAAATCGAGAGTCCAGATTCATTTTTATGATATAATTACCGTATTGAATCTCAAGATAGCAAACAACTTGTGTTTTTTTTTTCAACCACTGATTAGGCTGAAATTAGTTTTTCCTAGAAAAATGTGAAAGTCAAATATGGACTTATTTTGGGATGGAGGGACTATGATATTTTTCAAAAAATTTGCCATCCTTTGAGCTTATCATTGTGTAGTATGCAACCACCAACTCCAAGTCTTTCAACCATGACTGTAAGTCGGATTTACATTACAAACCATGATTGCATAAGTAAATTCTACACTAACAAATGTCGAGCAATTTATGACTTCTCAAATCAAAGCTTAAGCTAACCACTTTCAATTGTAAACCATGTCAATTTCCCTCTTTTTCACAAAAAAACCCATTCCTACAATTTCGCAATAAAAACTCACTAAAAACTAATGGGTTGCCAGCTTAATCTCAAGTTCCCAAATGCGGCCCTAGATGATGCACCGTTGGCTCTCTTGGGACGTGTATGGGGATGAAGCTTCGGCGGAACTTTCTTGCCTTTCCCAAACTAGTTTTTTTTCATGCTCTATTTTTGCACTTCCTGTAAATAGATATTGCCGCTGGTAGCACCCACAAAAGTGATCATGAGGATGCGTGTTGATAACTATGGATGGCATGAGTTCTTTCCAAATGGTAAAATGTCTCTCATTTATTTCCTTCTAATCATCTATCCTGATTGTGATCTTTCATTTCAAGGCTTTGACTTTGACCCCATTTCTCGTTTTAATCATGTAGTCACTCATAACATTGGTGTTGTTATCGCTATATGGGCCCCGATTCTCATGGTAAGTGGAACAACGAGCTCATTCATGACAATGACTATTTCTTTTTTGCTATATCGGGAGATAGACAAAACTCGTTGTTTTAATAGGTGTATTTCATGGACACACAAATATGGTATGCCATATTCACTACCTTTATCGGTGGGATTTATGGAGCCTTCAGCCACTTGGGCGAGGTTAGTCATTTTTTCAGTTCTTCAACCTTTGTGAAAAACAAGATAACAAATGTTACAGTGCTATATAAAAGAAGACCTTTTTTGACTTTGTCCCCCGTTCTTATTGCATAATTAGACTTACCCCCTTGTTTTCATAATCGTTAGACTTTAGGATCAGTCACAAAGAATTACATAAAAATGGTTTTTGGTGGGGGGGGGGGGGGGGGGGCGTGGTTGAGAAAGTCCCACGATTAGGAAAACAGGGAGGTAACTTTGATTTTACATTGATAACAGGGGAAAGTCAAAAAGAGCCCATAAAATTGTCATATCCTTTGATAGGTGATATTTAAGATTTTCAGCAACAAGAAATGTTCTTGATTTTGGCTTGCCATAGTTTCTGATGGATTTTACTGTTTTACCCTTCTGCTTTCCTTAGATACGGACACTTGGGATGTTGCGGTCCAGATTTGAGGCTATTCCTTCAGCTTTCTGCAAACGGCTTGTGCCATCAACTGAAGAAACAGATAAGCAGGACCATTCGGTACTGCTTAGCTTTCTGCCCTTTACGTAAATTAAATATCAAAGAAAATGATACTTCCTTTTTACATATTACCTGTTAAAACATGGCTTAGTGTGGCTCATTATCTGCTAGTACTCGAGTTTTTTCTTCTCCTTCTTTGGCTGAAGTAAACACCTCTATATCAGGATGAGCCAACTTTAAAAGCGGACGTTGCGAAGTTTTCTAATGTTTGGAATGAATTCATCTTTTCTATGCGGCTGGAGGACTTGATTAGTGATGAGTTGAGGCTGCTTCTCTCATACATACAGTGAATTATATTATTATATAGTATATATATGTAGTATAGTGAATTATAATACCTGCACATCTTTTTAATTTTTAAGGATAATCTTAGTACTAAAATATCATTTTTCTAAAACTAAAGAAGGCAATTGCCCCCCTGGTTTTCACTTACCTTCGACCCGAGCATAGTTGAGACAAGGTCATTGTTTGGGGGAGCCTTGTTGCACTTGATGTGGAATTTCTATATATAAATTGATATTTAAGATTTTAACTCATTCAATTAAAATTAAAGAGTTTTTGTTGACCCTTGATTGTTTAGTGAGAAAGATCTGCTTCTTGTACCATACTCGTCAAATGCGGTCAGTGTTGTCCAGTGGCCCCCCTTCTTGCTCGCTAGCAAGGTACATGTTCCGCAGTACTTTTTCATTAAGAGGAGGAGCAGCGCATGTCATTTATTTTGACTCCTATTTCTTTCTTGCTTATTTATGTAAAGATACCAATCGCATTAGACATGGCGAAAGATTTCAAGGGAACAGATGACGCTGAACTATTCTGGAAGATTGAAAGTGATGATCACATGCGCTCAGCAGTGATTGAATGCTACGAGACACTGAGGGATATAATATATGGCCTTATCCAAGGTGATTGGGAGAAGAGGTATATATGTTAGATTGAATTAACGAACTCGTGATTGTCTTTGAGAAAATTTTGTAATGGCTTAATGACTTTGGCTTATTCAAACTGAGAGCCGGAGTATGTATTTAAATTAGGCTAACCTGCACATGCGATGCATGTGCTACTCTGATATATCTAATTCGAATGAAAAACTAAGACAAAGATGCAAGTGATCAAGTGGCGGTTGAAGTTGATCCTGGCTTTATATAAAAGTATAGATGTAAAGCAAGAGCTACATAATGTTGAAATGCCGGATGTAGGACAAAAACTCATACTAATGCAAATCCCATAACTTACGGGATTTACCACCTAATAACATAACATGATATAAAAATAAATAAATACCATTTTTCAACAATTTGTTGTCTCAGACTGTTTTGCTATTCTTCTGTACTCAGGATTATAAACGAGATATGTCGTGAAGTAGAGGTTAGCATACAACAGAAAAGATTTCTAGCCCAATTCCGGATGAGTGGCTTGCCTTTGCTCAATAGTAGATTGGAGAACTTTTTAAGCTATCTGGTAAGATATTATTATTGTTGTTGTTGCATGTCGTTATACTATTATATTTTTTTTCTATTGTTGTGGAGAACTATCTTTTGGTGCATCGAAATGGAAATAGAAATATTACAAGAAAAGAGTGTAAATGAAAGTGTTTGCAAACAAAGGAAAATGTGTGACTAAAGTGATTCTTTTTCTTATCCGGTATCATATTTTTGTTGTTATTTTTTGTTTTCTGTTGTCTGGCAAGAGAAATTAGACCATATATATTAGATTTCATTCCAAATGAAAAATAAGATAGAATTACAGAGCCAAACTAACTCCGTTATGTAATAACCATACAAGACTCACTTAAACAAGAGCTCTAATTATTACGAGGATGCCATGTGGTCGATCCATTGTTATTATCCAACATTAATTATTTTCATTTCATTGTGATAGTCTAATTTTTGTCATCATTATTGTTATTATTGTTATTATTATTATTATTATTATTATTATTATTATTATTATTATTATTATTATTATTATTATTATTATTCCAATCGTCACTGTTAATATAGAACATTTGAGATCGGTCCAATTGGTAAGGGATCTTAGAAGAAGATCCATCCACATATTCCCCTCGTTAATTTGGTCAACGTCCCTTCGATATTGATTTTTTATGCCTCATTTTCCCTTGCAATGTAGTTGCCATTGACGTACTTACAGTGTTAGACTGAACTAGTAGAGCATGGGCGATATGTCCGTAACCGTAATTCTATATGATGAGTTGTTGCAACACTGTTTATATATACTGATTTGTGAATCAACGTTAAGAATGTGATTAGGATGTTACAAGAAGGTATTCACATCAGCGTGCACAATAATATTCGGTCATCTTATGTAATGGTCAAATAGTAACCTGTGTGGATACATATCAGTTCTGAGTATAGAGTTTGCTATTTTGGCAGCTATCAGATTCTGAAGAAATAGAGCACAAAATCATTAACGTACTCCAGGATATCATAGAGATTATCACTCAGGACGTAATGAAAAATGGGCACGAGTAAGTTTTGAGAAAGCGTATTTATTTTCAGGATTAAGAACAAACATTTTATTCATTCTTTTCTTTTGTTTTCCCTTGCTCTTTGTAGAATCCTTGAAAAAGCTCAGCCATACCATGCTGATAATCAAAATGAGAAAAAAGAGAGGTTTGCAAAGATTAACATCCCCCTCACCCAAACTAGATCATGGAGGGAGAAGGTATTTTAATCTCAAACTTTAGTCACAAGCAAATTAATACAGAATACTTGGCGCTTGTCCGGTTCAAGTTTTTGTTCGTTCCTGGAACCCAAAATAGTAACTTCAGTTGGAAAGTTTGAGATTATCAACGTATGATTCAAGGTCTTATGAATTATAAGAAACTTCTAGTGTGAATTTACCATTTTAGGATTTTAGGAATGAACCAAAACTCGAACCAAACGAGTAGTTAATATAATCAACTTTTTTGCTTTTCTTCATGCTCATGTTCCTTTTCTTTCTATTGTTTTCCACAGGTTGTTAGGCTTCGTTTGCTCCTGACCGTCAAGGAATCTGCAATAAATGTGCCTATGAATTTAGAAGCTCGTCGCCGCATCACTTTCTTTACTAACTCCTTATATATGAAGATGCCAAGTGCTCCAAAAGTTCGTAACATGCTCTCTTTTAGGTCAGTTCCGCTCTGAATAGTGTTTTAATCATCAGTTTTTGCATAATGAGATACATTACACTTGCATTGTTTGTTGAAGCTTGCTCTATAATGATTTAGTGTTCTAGATATTAAATACCAGTAGGGAATTGTAAGGGTATAATTTAAGGGTTATAAATTGACAAGATATTTCTTTATATATTTAAGAAACTGAATAGTATAGTATATATATTTATATATTTTCTCATCCTACCCATGGTGAGACTCGAACCCAGGATCTCCTGCATCCGGGTAGGCGCCTTTACCACTAGGTTAACCAACTAGCTCAAACAGTATGTTTCTATGTTTTTATAAAACATGGGTCTTGGTAGCTTAAGTAACTTTGGGGCTCATTCTATTTTCATTTTATATCCTAGGGAATATGTACATTCTAGCAGATTGGCGATAGGGTGCACAGGGGAATTGTAACTTTTGTCCCATTGGAGAACTGTGGACAATTTCTTACTTTGTGTTTTTATTGTAACCGTAAAGCATCATTTTCCTGTATTGGGCATTGTAATGATGTAATGTAAGGTATAAAAGGAGTACTTTTCAGAGATATCAAGGGCATTGTAATGATTAAATGTAAGTCATTTGGCCGGAACTTGTAGAAAAGTGTTAACCATGATATTCATTACGGTTCCATCTCCTAACAGCTTAAGTTTTTGGGAGACATGGTTCATAATATGGTATCAGATGTTGGTTTTCTGGGAGGTCCAAGGTTCAAGCCTTGGCACCTCCATTCCCCATTTGTTAATCCGCCTAACAGCTTAAGCTTTTGGGAGACATGGTTCATAATAAAAAGAAATTTGAGAAGGTTATTAAGGGAAAGAATGATTATTTGAATGATTGATAAGGGTGTAAATACACCATATTGGATCATTTTCCACTCAAAATATAGTGAAAATTGATGAACTCCTTCATGATTTGTTATTTCATCCCGTATATGTATATTCTTTTATGTGTTAATCTGCAAGTGTTAACTATGCGTATGTTTTTATATCCAGCGTTTTGACTCCATATTACACAGAAGAAGTTCTTTATTCTGAGGTTGATCTTAACAAGGAAAATGAGGACGGAATAACAATTTTGTTTTACCTTCAGAAGATATATCCAGGTCAGTTCTAAACCCATAGCTTGGTTTTGGACTGTCACTATTCAGAATAGGTCTAACTCCTTGACTGTCTCTGCAAACCTTAGATGAATGGAAAAATTTTGAGGCTCGGATAAAAGACTGTAGCCCGAAAGACAGGATAGAGCATACGCGTCACTGGGTATCTAACAGGGGACAGACACTTTCTAGAACAGGTTTCTGTGAATAAGAAACTTCTCAATGCTTTCTCTATCATTCTAATGACATGAATATCTTTTGGTGATCACTAATGGCAGAGCAGGAATTGCTATTGCCAGCGCATTGTATTGTGCATGAAGCATAATGTACAAGCATATGCACGCACGCACTGCTCTGGAAATAGATATTCTGCTCTTTTTTCACTTGTCTCTCTCTAATTTTATGTTTTCCTGTTTCCCGTAGTGAGAGGAATGATGTACTACAAGGAGGCTCTTGAACTTCAATGCTACCTCGACTTTGCCGAGGAAGAGGGTTAGTGGCTTTATGGTTTCTCATATGTTTTGTTTTTGACATACCAAGCTAGTGTATTTATCTCTTAGGGCTCATTTTGTTTGAGTTTGAATAAAAGAATTGGCATTTTATATTCTGAGGAAAGCTCCTTTCCTAGGATTGGAGATTCCTTACGACTGCTTAGTTAAGACTAAACTTTCCTCTCATTTTCAGAATAACTTCCAAATATATTATTAAATATAAATATAATTTAACTAAAACCAGCTATCATGGTATAATATATTATGAAATATTACGCAAAGATAAATTCTTTAGTTATTTGTTAAAAATAGGGTAATTTAAAAAAAATATATATACATGAAATTCCCAGGATCCTTAGCTTTCCCCTAAATAAATATGGAAATGTATGAAGGGAATTCTCCTTTCCGTGGGAATTTTGGAATCCTTGTGAAAAGTCCAACTAAAAGTTGTAATCTCAAACGACCAGAATGTGGATTCCAGGACAATCCAAGGAACGAACCAACCGGAACCTTAATTCCAATCTCTTTATATGAAAACAATGATTAAGAAGATATCCGCACAGTAATGACAATCTCACTAAGACTGGATTTAAATGAGTTCCCCTTACTGCCCTTATCTGTTCGGAAAGAATGGAAGTATGATATTTATTAACAGTTCATGTTTTCTCAACAGCTATGACTGATGGATACTGGACCCTTGATATGAATAAACCTCTCCGGGATCGCGCACAAGCTTTGGCAGACTTAAAGTTCACCTATGTTGTTTCTTGTCAGATCTATGGTGCACAGAAAAAAGCCGGGCTTAGTAATTACTCTAACATTCTGAATCTCATGTTAACGTAAGTTGTAGTGTTTGTGGATTACTGTTAGGGATTGTCAATAATGATCTTGAAAGCCTCAAGACAATTTCTTAGCCTTTGATGAACTTTTTCAGGCATTCATCATTACGAGTTGCTTATATAGATGAGGGAGAGGAGAAAATAGATGGAAAAAGTGAGAAGGTTTTTTACTCAGTTCTTGTGAAGGGTGGTGACAAGTTAGATGAGGTACAACGTTTAGCTACAAGAAGATTGAAATATCCTTGCGGAGAAAAAAAAGTTGGAAAATGATTGAAAATTATTACTAACTTTTATCATAAGTTGGAAAAAGAAAGGAGTGATTTTGGGAAATGTATCATATCAAGCTTTTTAGGTTTTCCATGGAATAAAATTCTCTGGGTGGTGGGTAAGAAATTTTTTACATTGGAAACAAGAAATAGATGGAGAACATCTTACCAAATTACTCATCTTCTTTTCCATCTTTTCATAATACTAGCATTTTCGATAATTTTCCAACTTTCTTATCAAACACACCCTACACGAATTTATATTAATAACAATCATGCGGCACTGATAGCTTACAACCGTTCATACATATTGCATTATTAGGAAATATATCGTATCAAGCTTCCAGGTCCTCCAACACAAATTGGTGAAGGGAAACCTGAAAATCAAAATCACGCCATTATTTTTACTCGAGGAGAAGCACTGCAAACCATAGACATGAATCAGGTAAACTACCATTTCCCCCCATTTATTTGAAAAATGCATTGTCAATTAACTCATTGTTTTATCATCAGGATAACTACCTTGAGGAAGCTTTCAAAATGAGAAATGTATTAGAGGAACTTCTTAAAACTCATCGGGGCCAAAGGACACCGACAATTTTGGGATTGAGGGAGCACATTTTCACGGGAAGGTTGACTTTTCTATTCTGTTTGGACAAAATCTTGATTAATGTTTGTTGAAAAGTTTATTAATTGCTTTTTTTTTTTTTTCCCTTTTCTAGGTTTTTTGTATTTTTAATAGTTGGGACCGTTTTAGGTCCATTTTTCCTATCCCTGTAACCCTTAATTTTGTATAGAAATATACATCTCTGGCTCTCAACCTGAGTAAGCCGAATTGAATTCTTCTTCGTGTCAGTGTTACACTAACTAGAGAAAACATTTTATTATATATATATGTATTTAGTAATGTTAGACCATACTTATTCATAGTCATTTCACTCTGTTTATTTGCAGTGTTTCATCACTTGCTTGGTTCATGTCCAATCAGGAGACTAGTTTTGTAACCATCGGCCAAAGAGTTTTGGCGAACCCACTAAGGTAAGGTTTCATTCAACCAATCCATAGGATACGTTTGTACGTGGTTTTAAAATTAGCACAAGTAATTGTTTTACATTACCATGTTGCTTCATCTCAACTGCACTTTGATTTTTGCATTCTTCTTTGTTGCTTTTTGTTTGTGGTGGTGAGGTGCGCGATAATTACCAAAATTTTACATATTGCAAGGCTATTTATGTCTATAAATCGTGTAAAACTCTACATAGTACAAGGATATCAAAATATACTTGTGAAATGTGAAAAAATGAAATGACTAAATCTTTTCGTCATGTAGTTTGGCTAACTTGAGAATTGCAGCTAGACTTGTAGTTGGGTAAGGCTTATGTCGAGGTCTTGAGAAATCAACGCAAGCATTTGCACTGCATATCACCTAATTATTGCCAATATTACTTAATTTCATACAACGCTACCCGATTTATTCCCAAAAATGCAAGTACATAAATTACTGCATCTAGATTTTTTCCTAACGCATTCCTCATCATTTTATGTTTTACTTTTTACCTCTAAATCCGGCTTCAGAGTAGAAGTCAACTATTCAACTTGGTAATATTGTTACTCAATGAAATTGGATATAATCTGACTTTTCTCTGTTATTTCCATCATTATTTTACAGGGTACGGTTTCATTACGGTCATCCTGATATCTTTGACAGAATCTTTCACATAACAAGGGGTGGCATAAGCAAAGCTTCAAAAATAATCAACCTCAGTGAGGATATATTCTCAGGTAAACCTTATTTTATGCAAAAATAAAGAGTAAAACTTATGAGTGATATTCTGCTCCTAATTGGGTAACTATACATCTCTATCTACGTTCAGGTTACAATTCTACCCTGCGTGGAGGGTTTATCAAGCATCGTGAATATATACAGGTGGGCAAGGGTCGTGATGTGGGAATGAATCAGATATCTCTTTTTGAGGCTAAGGTTGCAAATGGGAACGGAGAGCAGACACTTAGCCGTGATGTTTATCGACTTGGGCGACGATTTGACTTTTATAGAATGTTGTCATTCTACTTTACCACCGTTGGCTTCTACTTTAGCAGCATGGTATATTAAACTTACAATTATTCGCAAAATTTCTTACTTATGTGAACAATTATATATCTTTTATTGATGAAATGACTAGGCTCCCTTTAACAGTATTTTGTCCTTTACGTTGCCAATCATCAATGTCTTTTATGGTCTTTTATGATATGATTGGAAAACCGTGTTTTGCAGGTTACCGTGCTGACAGTATATTTATTTTTATATGGACGTTTATATATGGTTTTGAGTGGACTGGAACAGCGAATTTTACAGAGTCCAATTGTCAGACAGAGCAAGGCTTTAGAAGAGGCCTTGGCTACGCAGTCCGTCTTTCAGCTTGGCTTATTGTTGGTGCTGCCAATGGTGATGGAAATTGGTCTAGAAAGAGGCTTCCGCACTGCACTGCTTGACTTCGTAATCATGCAACTGCAGCTGGCATCTGTATTCTTTACCTTCCAGCTTGGAACAAAAGCACATTACTATGGTAGAACGATTTTACATGGAGGTTCCAAGTATCGAGCTACAGGCCGAGGATTTGTTGTTTTCCATGCAAAATTCGCTGAGAATTACAGGATGTATTCTCGTAGTCACTTTGTCAAAGGGTTGGAGTTGGCTGTATTGTTAGTCATTTATCAAGTCTATGGGCAATCATATCGTAGTTCGAAATTGTATTTGTTTGTTACGTTCTCAATGTGGTTCTTGGTGGCCTCTTGGTTATTTGCTCCGTTTGTGTTCAATCCTTCTGGGTTTGATTGGCAGAAAACGGTAGATGATTGGGCTGACTGGAAGAGGTGGATGGGTAATAGGGGTGGTATTGGTATTTCACAAGAAAAAAGCTGGGAATCCTGGTGGGAGGGAGAACAGGAGCATCTTAAACACACAAACATTAGGGGTAGAGTTCTCGAGATTATCCTTTCGCTTCGCTTCTTCCTTTACCAATACGGAATTGTTTATCAACTTGATATATCTCATGACAGCAAAAGCATAGTGGTAATTTCTTTTTCTTAAATTGTCATTTTTTATTTATTTATGGGGTTCTTTCTTCTTCTTTTTGTCTTTTCCTTCTATTTTAGCATCTAAATCAGGCTTACCTCTTTGTTTTGGTAATGCTTTGAATTTACCCCTGCATGCAGAGGTATCGGGGTTTATGTTTGAGGATTATGTGAAAATTGTTTAAGAGCACGATATGCATTGTTAGCCCACTACCTAACAACCTAAGCATTTGGGGATGATGGTCCCTAACAAAACAGTTAGGCATTACCGCATCACCAATTTTGAGATATCCCCCGTGTAGGAGGCAATGTCAAATGGTTATGTAATTGGGGGACGTAAAAAAATTGCTTATTTAATTAATTTCTGTTTCGTTTTGGATCCTGTTTCTTAAGTACATGTGAATACGCCTTACAGTCCACTGAAATATTTTCATTTCAGGTTTATGGACTATCGTGGTTTGTTATGGCAACCGCTCTTCTAGTCTTAAAGGTATGTATATTGAACGGAAAACTGCAATGTTGAGTTGCTTCTAATTTTCTAGTTGGATTAATTGACTTGTAACAAAGCTGGCAAAACACTAGCAATTTTGTGTTCTTCTTAGGGAGATAGTCTAAGAAGGTCCTAATGCTAGCTACATTTTATGTGTTTGCCTTGTTGTCCAGATGGTGTCGATGGGTAGAAGGAGATTTGGTGTTGACTTTCAGCTCATGTTCAGGATTCTAAAAGTGCTTTTGTTTCTCGGCTTCATATCAGTTATGACAGTCTTGTTTCTTGTATGTGGACTCAGTATAAGTGACTTATTTGCTGCTCTCATCGCCTTCCTCCCGACTGGATGGGCCCTGCTTCTAGTAAGTTCAAATTCGATTCTTATATATATATATTCTAAAAGCCATAGTGCACAAAGTTTTCGAAAAAAAAAAGAAAATGAAAAAAAGAAGCTGAATTGGACAAATCTACTAAGAACTTATGTAAAATGGAGTAGAAAAAATTCTTTAAAAGTTGATTGACCTTTAATGAAAATGTCCTGAATCTAGCTACATTTTTAGTTTGTTACGCACGCAAAACCCAATTTTTTAATGGACAATTCAAGAGTCCATACTTGCACTTTCCCATAATTCTGCAATTTATGAAGATCTCTAATTAATTAGTCAATAACAATCTAACCCTCTTCTCTATTAAAACGGATTTTCCTGCCACAAAGTTACGAAGTTGTACAAGTAAGAATGTTTATATGTATATGTATGTACTAGTGTGTATATATATGCACAAAATGGAAGGCGAGATGCAGCTTATACCACTTCTTGATATTAGTTGGCAAGTACGTTTTCAATTTTGTCCTTTGAATGCAAAAAGGATCTAAAACTAAAGTTTGTAGCGTTGTTTTGGGAATAAAAATATGAACTAGCACGAGTAGCTGGAAACGACTTCTTGATTTTGGGTTTTCATGATATTTATGTTCATTAACGTAAATAATTGTCGTCTTTTCTTTTTTGTCTTGGTGTTACGAAGATTGGTCAAGCGTGTAGGGGGTGCATGAAGGGCATAAGATTATGGGATTCAATAATGGAGTTGGGAAGAGCATACGAATGCATAATGGGACTTGTAATTTTCATGCCGATAGTTATATTATCGTGGTTCCCTTTCGTATCAGAATTCCAAATACGTCTGCTTTTCAATCAAGCCTTCAGCAGAGGTCTCCAGATTTCTATGATTCTCGCAGGGAAGAAAGACAAGACAGCTACATCCACTTGAACTTGCTAACACATTTGCCTTTTGCATTAGAACTAAAATATGACCAGCAAATTCTATTTCCCCCCCCCCCCAATAATTCATTACTATTACGAGGTTAGTTTCATTCTTTCGAAAGATCGATTTGTTGCAGTGATCTTTATGTCTTGTCCATAAGAAAATTTTTAGCAACCGGTTTTTCTCCAGGGAGAAATTCCATAGCCAATTTATGAAAAGAATGATTGATTGACTTGACTTCATGATCATTTGGCAGTGCATTGTACACTCATTGTCTATGTGCTATGTGGTGCTGTGAACTGTTTAATGATAAAATGCGTATAATGTGCTGAACATTCCCATTTTTGATGTTCCTGAGATGGAGTTTCAGAAATTATCATTGTATGCGGATGTGAATTTCCATGTACCTGATATAAGTCTATGAATTGTCCTTGAGATCGCTGCGTGTATGTGTGTGCGCTTTTCTGGATAGAGTTAGCATTGGAAAATAATGGAGCTGGCCAGCCTGCACATATATAGGGCCCTATTATACTCTTTGAAATATTTGGGCCTTTGACAAACTTTGCAATCAAACATACCTTAGATAGCAACTGTCGCATAACGACCTTTGATGGCACGAAAGAGGTTACGTGCAAGGGACTTGGCCTTAGTCAACTCAAGTTTACAACAAATGCAGTTGAAATTAGGCAACAATAGCAATTTCAGAAACGCATTTGCAAGAAACAGAAAATTGCTTCACTGCTAGAAAGTCGAATACAATTTGTTGTAATTACAATTGAGAAATTAAGAGGAACATAATCAATGTTAAACACATGCACTAGTAGACAACTCCATTATGTGATGATCGAGTTTGAGGGTTCCAAAGTTCTAATGCCGTCTTTGTTTCTTATTTTTTTAGAACTACATGATATTGCACAGCATCAAGCGCGCGCTTGGCTTTCACTTAATAGTATTAGAGATTTATGCAATTAAGATTCCACATTTAACACCAAGACATGTTCCTGGTGATGCTTAAGAGACATTTCAGTAAGTGAACTTTTATTCTGCATTCCTCTAAGCTTTAAAAACAAAAACAAGATACAATAAATTAGGAAAGAGACAGCAGCAGTGCCTTAATACAAGCCCAGAATCAACAGAGTATTGCAGTAAAATTGCAATCAGTCAAAGGTACAAAATATACACAATGTAGATTCTTAGGTGACACAGATTTAGTTGTAACGTATACACGACTGTACTGAGGTGGTTTAACAATCTCCTGCAAACTCGGCCTTCTCGGAGATACGAGGTTGGACTGTAGAAACTGAGATCGACCTTCGGTGAAGATGCCAACGAGATGATCAGGAGAGGGAAGAAACTGAACCCGCGAAGAGCCGGAGAGGATTCTTTAGTGAATAAAATTTAGTCTAACTCAATAGGCTTGGTTCGAGCATGAAAGACTAGATTGAATGCCATATAAGTGGTGCTGAGGTTGTTATAAAATAGGAAATTATTTCCTCTTCATTTCACTAGTAATTCCAAAAAGGCGATCCAAAATTTCTCCCAAGAGGACGAAACCTATTTTTAGTGTTAGGAACGTTACAAACAACTTCTCAATGCATGCTTTGAGAGATTTGAGTCAAAACTTAGTTTGAGTAATTAAGTGCTATGATATTATAAACTAGCTTGTGTAATCAAATATCTTCAATGGATAAGTACTAACAAATCAGTATACCAAATCTTATACTAACAAATTAATAATAAGAAAAAATAAAAAAAAAGCTACATGACAATTGATTATCAAAATTGAAGTTGGTGTTTGTTTAAAACAAATGAAAGGTAAATAGCGACACTTAATTCAATATATGTAGTAGGATTATATGGCATTAGTTAATTTTTTTTTTTTTAGATTAATAAATTGTCACAATCGTACAATAATTATTAAGTCATGTTAAATTCCTGACACATTGAAATTATTTGGTTATGTGTAAATGTTAAATAGTAACACTTAATTTAAAATGAAATGAGTATAATTTATTTAATTACTATTTAGTGCCAAAATTTGCGAATGCATGGGAAGATAACAAATAAAGTAACTTGTTGTATGAAATTAATTATATTTAACTTTTATAGCGTTCAATGAATTTAACATGATACTAGTACTAGTTGAAAAATAGTGGGAAATCAGTCTAAACTCCCACACTAGATCACATTTTAGAGTGGAATACTTCGTAATCTTTGCCTGATTCAAGTGAACATAATAAATAACATTCAACTTGTTTTCAGAATAAATGTATAATTATATGTATTTTCAGGAAATGAATGTTTTGTATATACAATAACATATATAAAATAATTATATACAATAATGTCATATATTAATTGACCTGACAGAATTACACGTTATACCATAGCATGACGCGAAGTTATACGTTGTCATATCCATAGTAATTAACCATAAAAAAATGTCAAACTAGACAAAATGAGATAATTCAAAAGATCATCTAAAAGACCTCGGACAACACTTTCCATGTAAACACAAATTCCAGCACCATCCGAACAAAGTTGTGCTCCCCGGCAACCGCTATGTGTGGTAAGCGCACCGGAAAATCAACTTTTGTCAAACCCATTCTCATTTTTCGGATCCGAGTAGTAGATCGTTTGATAAAGATGCTCATCATAAAAACAAGTAAATTGTGACAACTTCATGTGCTTTACTTGTCTTCTAAACATTCTTTGAGAATAATTTTGGCTTTGGGAACATGTTTCAAACTAGGTTTTGGGTTGGGCGAAGATTTTGATATGGTAGAGTTTTTGGGTTCCACATTTACCCCATTCCCCTTATCCTCTGGATCTAGTAGAAAACCTGCTCTAGATGGGTTGCAATCTTGATTATAAGGGTGCAATCTTGATATAAATATTTAAACGCACATCCTTCCAATACTAATTGTAAGGGTGCAATTAATGGAGAGTTTTACATGTGCAACATGTGCTATTTCACATCATCCTTACACGTACTACATGTACATGCAGGTACGTTTAAACATTTGTCTCACAAAAAAATGTCAATTAAATGGGCCATAACTAGAAAATTTGACAGTGATAAATAAACTGTGACAACAACATAACATTATATATAAAATATCTTATTGTAATACTCAGGCTATTTATGAATTAAAAATTCCTACAAAACAAAAACATATATATTGTGGAAGGTAAAATTTGGACATGGACTTTTGGCCAAGGCCCAGCTTGGAGACCCAGTATCCTGGTTGGCCCATAATCAAAGCCCATAACCCAACTCTATTATTATTAGGGGTGTGTAGAAACCGATCCGGACCGAACGGAACGAGCTGAAATATAGGTTTTTTTTTTCAGGTTTTATAATTAAAACACTCCGGTCAGGTTCGATATTTCATGAACCGTTACTATTCGGTCCAGTCTTCGGTCCGCCTCAAAAAAATTACCCAAAACTCGGACCGGGCCAATATATTTATATATATATGTATATAATGTAAGCGTCTCAGCTCAGCTATTTATAGTGAGCTCCTAGTTCAGTCTTAGGGAGAGTTGGAGTTTGAGAAGCGATTGTAGTTTGGTGAAGAAGTCGTGTACTTCTCTGTAATTCCCTCTTTCTCTTCTAAAATGAAAAAATGCCTATTTTATTTTACATAGTTCTTAGTCTTATTTTCTTTCTTAGTGTTGGTTTATGTTTAGATCTTATTAAGCATGCCTGTTCTATTTTATATGTATTATGTCATCCCGATCCTAGCCCGATTTATGTATAAGTTGTTATACTCCGATCTTATTTAAGATATAGTTTTTGCGGTATTGCGTAGTCCGAAACTACGGATATCTGTCCCCCCCTATATATATATATATATATATATATATTTAAATATAGATACTTATTTTATTTTTTTGTGTAACCTAAACCTAATTACAGTTGGCAGCCTGGGCTATTCTTCATTTCTTTCTAAAGCACAGCGGCCCTCTTCTCCCCTTTTTCATCTTCATGGTCTTTCTCCCCACTCTGACTTCGTCACTTTCCCATCACTATCCGTCTCTTTCCCATCACTATCCGTCTCTCCCATCTTCACTTTCCCCATTCCACTCTCTCATCCTCACTCTCCCATCTTCACTCTCCCATGCCAACCACCGGGAACCAGTCCACCACCGTCGAATCTGGTAACATCTTTCTCTTATTCTTTTAATTTGTTATATACGTGCATATATACACATATTCCTTATATATGTATGTACATACATGCACCAACAAAGTACATATCTACCTTTTATATATATACACATACATATATACACGAAATTATTTAATGCTAACAGATTTGATTATTGTTTGGTTTTTGGTTTGTATGGCTTATTTAGTGCTAATAGATTTGATTATTGTTTGGATTCCTTTCAAAATTAAATAGGGTAGTTAAAGGGCAAAGTGAGAAACTCATACCATAAAGCTGAGAATAAGGGTGGGGGAAAGATCAGTGCCTGCTTCCTTTAGAGAATTCCATTAAGATTCCATGATTTTTGCAGATAAAAAAAAGAATTAGAGAAAGAAATAATATAATTTAAGGTCCTTGAGGCAGGAAGTTAAATTTTGGTACCGAATCACTAATTAGCTAGCACATTTTTTAAAAAAATACTAATTAATTAACTAGTTCATTATTGAATATGAATAGTCTTTTGACTAAGAAAATGCAGTACTCTAAACAGCTATCAACTTTTGATTATTTTGTGTTAATTTTTTAGAAATGTTGGGCTCAACATCGAACAAAACTTAAATGATTCTTGATAAGGTCATAAGGAGGAGCTGTAAAGATTCGAAGAAGTGGTTGAATGGACAGTACAAAATTTGCCTTATATTTTTCATTTTTGGGATGTGCTTGAAATTAATATGTATTTGTTATCTTATTTTATGAATTGTGTTTGTTGTCTTATTTTATGGATTGTAATTTGGGATTTGTTAGATTTTCTGGCCTTAGATGTGTCTAGACAGTAAGACAAAAAAAAACAGTGGTGGTGTCTTACTTTATGGATTGTAATTTGGGATGTGCTTGGATTTTTGGCCTCATTAAATGTGTCTAGACATTGGACACAAAAAACTAGTGGTCATAGTGCTATTATTTAGGCTATGGATTTTTCTATTGGTTTGTTATGTTTTGCGCCATTAGGTTTATCTTGTTTTTTTATGTTTTGGGCATATGAATTTTATTTTTGTATAGACAACATTGTATAACCAATTAACCACTATTATTTGCGCATTTGAATTTAGGCTTTGTGAAAAAAGGGTATAAATTATTGTGAAAAAATGAATTATTGATAAATGGGCTTTACATATATATGAATATCCTATGGAAAATGGGTTGAATGAGTGTGAAAAAATAGACAAAAAGCCCAAATCAAATTGACCCATTAAAAAAGCTCAAACCGGTTGGAGCAACCAAAACCGGACCGTTTAAACTAGTTCGGTCTAGTCTGGTCCGGTCTCGGCTAGCAATTTGGTCTGGTCCTATCCAAAATTTCTTAGGACCGAAGCGTTCAGTTTGGTTCGAATGCTTGGTCAACGATTCAGTTGACCGGACCGTGCATACCTCTAATTATTATAGATGAATAACTATTTAACAGATTAAGATGTATTTGCATTAAGTCTGACCATCTATCAACTATTGTACTTTGTCGACTGCAATGAACTAACTAGAAAGCGACCGACCAACTCTAGTCAGCCAACGAAGACAAGATAGCCGAGCGGGAAGATAAGTGATGGAAAATAACCACTTATACAAATGTGCATATGGTTAGGAACAGCTAGAATCTTGGAGTAGTACCCAAATTTATCCTTCATAGTAATTTTCATTCATCTCAAACCCTAATGTAACCTTATCATATACATATAAATAAGAAGAGAAACCTACAATTAAAGACAATTAATTAATTCCATTATCCCTGCACTCACTTCCATACATTCTCTCATTCTTCTTCAATCTATAAACCCTAACCCACAGTTGTATATGTTTTTTTTAAGCTTTTAAGTTAATAGAATCAACACACAAGAGATGATGTACTATCGGATTGGGAATTAAAGCCATTGGAGGAACCTATCCGAAAATAAATTTGGTTTCCATCCTGTTTATTGGTCACTTCTCTATTTGGTGTTCATAGCATTTTATTATCTTCATTCACAAAATATGATTGCCAAGCAAAGTTCATTGGGTTGATTCTTTTTAAAAATGAGTTTTGGTTAGATTTTAGCCACACACATATATACGTATATACCTTAATGTTATTTTACTATTTGTTTGTAATTTATGCTATAAAAAATCAACTTCTAATTTAGAGCATCTCCAATGGAGATATGTAAAAATAGCTAACTCAGCATTGTGTAAAATTTATATATTGTGTAAATTTTTTGTTGTTCCAATGGTTATGTAAAATCAACGCTAATTAAGCTCTTGTGTATAATGACTGTGTATATTGCACATAATTTACACAGTTATGTATGATTCTCTCTCCACCCACTCATTATCTCTCCTCGTTAATTCAATCACACCACTCACATTCTGTCTCCATCCACACATTCTCTCTCCACCCACTTATTATCTCTTCTCATTTGTGTAATTTCTTGTTCTTTAGGTGACTATTTTTTATGGACCACTTTTTTTTACACATGAATAATAATATTAGTTATTGGAAAGAAAATAGGTCTATGTAAATTTTTTGTGTAAAACTCACTTGTCATGTAAGATTTACACAATAATTTTTTACAGCCCTATTGGAGATGCTCTTAGATTGATTACCGCATTTAATGAGTGTTATATATTGTGATAATAATTGGGTTGCATGAATTTATTTGCATGAATAATTTAAGGGATTTCAGAAATATAATTTTATTTAATTGATTGGGGGTAGAAAGGGTACTAGATATATTGTTAATTAATCTAGGTGGCATCAACAGTAATTAGTGAAGGATCTCTCACTAATAAACTACTAGGTGGAGAGTTTCAACATTAAAATTCCCATACGAAGGAATTAGAACTAAACGCCCCAAAATAATAAGACTTGTTTACCAAATACTAATTTGGAATATTAAGTACGTTTTTTTCGAGAAAAATAAAAGAAAACGAAATGTGGGACTCAATTCCAATATTTTTCAGGTGCACATAAATACTTTTTATCTTATAAATTAGCCCACTCACTCAAAAATATTAGTTGTGACACTAAGGGCTCGTTTGGTTCGAGTTTTGAGAATGGAATGGGCATGAAATGGGAATACTTGATTCCTGGAAAATTATTTTCCTGGCATCTAGGATGCCATGCCAATGTTTGGTTCAACCGGGAATATGAATAGAATAAAGTATCAATTACAAAAATACCCTTCTTTTTAAAAGATAAGAAAATATCACCTACTAATTTTTTAAAAGGGACAATTACTATAATAAATTACAAAAATTACACATGCCTAGCTAATAACTATCCTACAAAAATTACAATTATTTTTAATTAAAAAAAATTACAACAAGAAAAAAGAAAAAAAAGTTCCAAATAATTTTTTTTTCATTTTTGTGCAGCAGCGTAATTTAAAAAAAAATTCCAAACAATATTTTCATACACTAATGGAAAAAAATTATTTATTCATAAGGAAAAGTGTTATTTTAGTCCTAATATGAAAAAATTAAAAAAAAAATGCCCATTGGTAATGGTTTATTCCTTATGATTTAAATGGGAGAACTTTGGAGGAAAGGTTTGTTCCTGGAATCATTTATTCCGGACTTAAAACTTGAACCAAACGCGAGAATTGTTTTGTAATGGAATATAGCATTCCTGGAATGGTTTAAATCTTGAACCAAACGAGCCATAAATTTATGAAGTTTTTTAATATGGTTCCTCCCATTATTATTTCAATTAAAAACACAAGTCACATGATTCAATTATTAAATAGAGCTTTATCTATTGAGTGACCGACAATTTTTTTTTAATCATCATTTCAAGATAGTGTTGTATATTTAAAATATATTAACATGCGTCACGTGTATTTTCGTATCTAATTATTTATAAAAGAAAATTTTTTATTGATGAAAGTAAAACATTTAATTTGATAGATTATAGATTATGTCTAACATGATGGGGTCATTCCCAAAATTGATTCTCTCAATTGGGGCCGGAAACATGTTCTGACAAAGTCCCACACGTGTCACCGTACAAACCCTCAAAAGTAAACTAGAGCCATATATATTCTATCCGCTTGATGAAAACAAGAGGTTAGGTGGTGATTAAGACACTAAATTTATGAAATTTCAATGTTGTCTTTGTCATTATTATTGATGGGTGTTATTTGCATATTATAAAAAATTTAAAATTATTTTAATAATAAATGAATAAGTGTATATTATTTATCTATGAACAAGTAAACGTTTGAAAATGCCTTATTCGTTTGTCATCGGCAAGTAATATACACTTACTTGTCCATCATTGCTGAACTACCTCCAATTCCAATTTTGCCCATCCCAACCTCACAGCAACTCCAATGGCAGCTCTCAGATATGGCCCTCTTCTTCCACTTTGGCCCCAACACCTTCACCGACACCGAGTGGGGCACCGGCCATGCCGATCCCTCGGTCTTCAATCCAATGGCCCTCCATGCCACCCAGTGGGTCACTGTTGTAAAGGAAAATGAATTTTCTCAGGTAATGATACTTGATCAAATCGGTAAACTTTTGTACAAATTTTTGGACAAACAGTTATAGGAATAAGTCAAATTGGTAATTTTTTTTCTACAAAATTGAGTAAGCTTGGCATTATTTTTGGGTTTGTCATAGTTTAAAATAGGTTCTTAGGAGAGAGAGTTAAAAAATTTATATAGACAGTTTTGCCACTAATCAAATAAAAAAATAAAAAGAAAGGCAGACGATATATTAGTTCATGCCACTTCAGTTTGTACAAAAATACAAAAAATGACTAAGCTTGGCATTATTGTAGGATTGTCATAGTTTAAATTAGTTTGTTACGAGAGATACATTAAACTCATGGGGTTGCAAAGGATTGTTGTACGGAGTACATTGAATTTTCCTTAGTTGGGTACACATCGTAATTAGAATTCAGTTTCTCAATATGCAACTCAATTGCATTAACAGAAGGAACGTGGAAAATAGAAGCCCATTGCAAACTCCAAGCTTTTATCATCTTTAATTTCATGGAGGAATTATTAATTGCAAGTAGTTGTGGTCACAAAAAGGAACATTTACAACTCATCTTTGACGTGGAATGAACATTCTCTACTAATTCTTCATAACTATTATCTTCTTTAAAGGTAACGCTGCTTTTTTGTAACTTGTTATAGATCCAACCCTACTCTCATTAATTATCTCACCATCCCAATAGATCAGAAGACAAACACATCTGCTTTCCATTATCCACTTTCAACACAATAATTGAGTTTAGTTCAATTTCAATGAGAATAACTTCTTTTTTTTTTTTTTTTCTGACAATATTTCAATGAGAATAACTTGAACAAATTGGCCCATTAAAAAAGCCCAGACCAATTGGACCGACCGAAACCAGACCGTTTAAACTGGTCCTATTCAGTCCAAAATTTCTTAGGACCAAAGCGTTCGGTCTGGTTCGAATGCATGGTCAACAGTTCGGTTACCGGACCTTGCACACCCCTAATTATTATAGATGAATAACTATTTAGCAGATCAAGATGTATTTGCATTCCGTCTGACTATCTCTCAACTATTGTACTTTGCCAACCACAATGAACTAACTAAAAAGCAATCGACCAACTCTAGTCGGCCAACAAAGACAAGATAACTGCGCTAGAAGATAAGTGATAGAAAATAACCACTTGTATGAATGTGAATATGGTTAGGAACAGCTGGAATCTTGGAGTAGTACCCAAATTTATCCTTCATAGTAATTTTCATTCATCCCAAACCCTAATGTAACCTTATCTTATACATATAAATAAGAAGGGAAAAAAAGACAATTATTTAATTATGTTATCCCTGCACTCACTTCCATACATGTTTTCACTCTGCTTCACGCTATAAACCCTAACCCATAGTTGTATATGTTTCTTTTAAGCGTTTAAGTTAATAGAATTAACACACACAAGAGATGATGTACTATCGGACTGGGAGTAAAGCCACTAGAGGAACCTATCCGAAAAAAAATTTGGTTTTAGTGTTAATAGCATTAGTGTTAATAGCATTTTATTATCTTCATTCACAAAATTTGATTGCTGAGCAAAGTTCATTGGGTCGATTCTTTTCAAAAATGAGTTTGGTTAGATTTTAGTCACACACATATGTATGTATACACTTTACTGCTATTATAGTATTTGTTTGTAATTTATGCTATACAAAATCAACTTCTAATTTAGAGCATCTCTAGTGGGGCTATGTAAAAATAGCCAACTTAGCATTGTGTAAATTTTTTATTGTTCCAATAGTTGTGTAAAATCAATGTCAACTAAGTTCTTGTGTATAATGACTGTGTATATTGCACATTTAATTTACACAGCCAAGTAGGATTCTTTCTCCACTCACTCATTATCTCTCCTCATTAATTCAATCACACCACACACATTCTCTCTCCACTCATTTATTATCTCTCATCATTTGTGTAGTTTCTTATTCTTTAGGAGGTTATTTTTTATTGGACCACTTGTTTTTACATATGAGTATTAATATTAGCTATTGGAGAGTAAATATGTCTATGTAAATTTTTTGTGTAAAACTCACTTGTCATATAAGATTTACACAATAATTTTTTACAGTCCTATTGGAGATGCTCTTAGATTGATTACTGCATTTAATGAGTGTTATATATTGTGATAATAATTGGGTTGCATGTATTTATTTGCGAGAATAATTTAAGGGATTTCAGAAATATAATTTTATTTAATTGATTGGGGGTCGAAAGGGTACTATATATATATATATATATATATATATATATATATTGTTAATTAATCTATGTGGCATCAACATTAATTAGTGAAGGATCTCTCACTAATAAACTATTAGGTGGAGAGTTTCAACATTAAAATTCCCATATGAAGGAATTAGAACTAAACGCCCCAAAATAATAAGACTTGTTTACCAAATACTAATTTGGAATATTAAGTACGTTTTTTTCGAGAAAAATAAAAGAAAACGAAATGTGGGACTCAATTCCAATATTTTTCAGGTGCACATAAATACTTTTTATCTTATAAATTAGCCCACTCACTCAAAAATATTAATTGTGACACTAAATTTATGAAGTTTTTTAATGTGGTTCCTCGCATTATTATTTCTATTAAAAACACAAGTCACATGATTCAATTATTAAATAGAGCTTTATCTATTGAATGACCAACAATTTTTTTTTTTAATCATTTCACGATAGATGTTGTATATTTAAAACATATTAACATGCATTACATGTACTTTTGTATCTAATTATTTATAAAAGAAATTTTTTTTTATTGATGAAAGTAAAACTTTTAATTTGATAGTTTATAGATTATGTCTAACATGATGGGGTCATTCCCAGAATTGATTCTCTCAATGGGGGCCGGAAACAAAGTCCCACACGTGTCACCGTACAAACCCTCAAAAGTAAACTAGAGCCATATATATTCTATCCGCTTGATGAAAACAAGAGGTTAGCTGGTGGTTAAGACACCAAATTTATGAAATTTCAATGTTGTCTTTGTCATTATTATTGATGCGTGGAATTTGCATATTACAAAAAATTTAAAATTATTTTAATGATAAATGAATAAATTTATATTATTTACTTATAAACGAGTAAAAGTTTGAAAATACTTTATTCGTTTGTCATCGGCGAGTAACATATATTTACTCGCCCATCATCAGACAAATAAAAAAATATAATGTTATTAAATATTTTGTGAAGTGCAAATAGCGATTACTTTATTATTTCTACTAAAAACAATCACATGATCTATTGAATAGAGCTTTGTCTATTGAGTAACCGTAAAAAAAAAAAAAATTCAACATAAATGATGCATGTTTAAAACAAAGTGATATGCACACGTATTACGGGGAGCTTCCGCATATAATCGTTGGTCAAAGAAAAATCTCCATGTATAAAAGTAAAACTTATAATTTGATAGATTATGTCCAACATCATGGGATCATTCTCAATTTTTAGAGTTGATTCACTCAATTAGAGGAAACATGTTCTAATAAAAATTGAGTGGGACTATTGTCACCCACCAAATCTCTTTGTAATACTTTCACATTAATTCGGTGCAATAGAGCAGAGTATGTGCGCACTAACTTGGTGCAATAGGGTCAAGTATATGCACGTTATTTGGCGCAATAGGGCCGAGTCAGTGTATTTTTTTTGTTTTCAACATTGATTCGACCTTATTATACCGAATAAATGATTATATACTCGATCCTATTATACCGAGTTAATATAGGGAGTGATACAAAGAATTTTTAGGTGCTACAATAGCTCCACCCTAAAAATATTTAGAAAACATCGGTCAATTTTAAAAAATGAGAATGATAAAGTCTCATATGTGTCACTACACAACCCCAAAAATTAAACTAGAGCTATGTATATTCTATTTGCGTCATTTGTTTTTTTTTTTTAAGGTGTAGTTTTAAGTCATGAAGATAAGAAGTTTGTTTGTTTGTTTTTTTTTAAGGTGTAGTTTTAAACTTTCTTAAGTGGACGGTGTAGTTTTTTTCTTATTTGGGTAAATGTGAATGTTTAAAACTATCGATCTTATGGTTTTAAGCTTAAAATTGTGAGTCAAGCTGATAATTTTATGAAAAGGAAAAATACCAATAAAAAAATCGTGAGATTATTTCAAGTTTTTTGGCCTAAAATTGTGAAAATCTTTCAGGTTTTTAAGCGTAAAAATGTTAGACCAACTCTCACTTTTTATTTTTATAATTTTTTTTACAACTATTTTTTCAGGAATTTTCTTTTAAAAGTCAATAAACAAATTTTCTCTTCTATAGTTTAATTTATCTCCTTTTTAAATTCCAAGTTTATTTACAATTTTTTTAATCTTTGTTTTCTCTTTTATTATTTTCTCTTCCATTATTATTAATATTTTTTTAATTATTTTTTAAGTTGTGGTTCCATAGGTGTAGAAATACACAATTCGTATGACTTTGAATTAAATAATTTTTAATTCGTTAAGACGCAATACATTTTTTTCACTTTATTATATTTGTTTGAACTTTAAATTTTCAAAAGGTAGAAGCACCTAATTTTAAAAAAAAAATCATTACATTTCTCAATAGTAAAACCAAACTAAATCATCAAAAAATACTTCAATAAATAATACATATTTAAGATAAACAATTACATAAAATTGAAAATTTACATGAATATAAACATAAAGTTAAATTAAATTATTCATCCTATGCATTAAACGAAGAAACGTCTAGATCCACCTGGAATGAGTTGAACTGATTTATGACCCATCTTGCTAGTGTCATCTTTGTGGTGGCCGGGAAGTGAAACCCAAGAGAGGAAGAGGGTGGCCTTCATTTATAGATACACTAAACTCATGGGGCTGCAAAGGATTGTTGTACGGAGTACATTGAATTTTCCTTAGTTGGGTACACATCGTAATTAAAATCCAATTTCTCAATATATGCAACTCAATTGCATTAACAGAAGGAACGTGGAAAATAGAAGCCCATTGCAAACTCTAAGCTTTTTATCATCTTTAATTTCATGGAGGAATTATTAACCGCAAGTACTTGTGGTCACAAAAGGGGACATCTACAACTCATCTTTGGCGTGGACGACATGCGGTCAAGACTCATAGTGGAATGAACTTTCTCCACTAAGCTTTTCTGTAACTTGTCATAGATCCAACCCTACTCTCATTAATTATCTCACCATCTCAATAGATCATAAGACAAACACATCTGCTTTCCATTATCCACTTTCAACACATTAATTGAGTTCAGTTCAATTTCAATGAGAATAACTTCTTTTTTTTTGATGATATTTGAATGAGAATAACTTGAACAAATCAAAATTGAAAAATTTAGCGAAGTTTTCCCTATGTCTAGGACATCCCAAATTTGGTAGAGTTTCTTTTATTTTTGTCTAAATACAACTTTAGAATCTAACCTTTAGATCAGTAAATGAGTAACATACTTATAACTCAAAAAAATACCATTGTCATAATTAATGAGATGGATACCTGGTCCTAAGCACAAATTCCCCATCAAACAAATTATATAAATATATAATATAAAGACAATAGACTATAAAAACTAGATAACTAGCATATGGACGAGCATTTTCTAGTACTTAATTGGGGAAAAAATATTGAAAAGCTAAAATCGAGAATTGGTGTCACGGTTTTAACTCTAAAAAAGTGAGACTGAACTCACGTTTTTTAATGTTAACATTGTAACACTTTCTCACGTTTTAAAAGCCCAAATTTTTAATTTTCATTAAAACCATTAATTGATTTCACAATTTTTGAGTTAAAATCCTGAGAGAGACTCATGTATTTTAACCTCACCTTATCCGCCTAATAATGTTTCATAGCTACACAATTTAATAATTAAAAAAAAATGTGAAGATAAACATGAGTGCCGGTTTGGTACATAATTTAAAAACACTTTTTAAGTTTTTTTTTTAAAAAAAAATTCTTGTTTGGTACTTGTTTTAAAAATCAAATTTAAAATCTCATTTCACACTTTCCAAAACTAAATTCACTTTACTTTCTCTCTTATAAAACTTTTAAAAAATTTAAAACACCATAACTTTAAATCCAAAAATCGGAATTAGATATTATATATATATTGAAAACATACTCATCAAGATTTATGAAATAAGATCTATTGTTACTATTTTATGAGTTTTATTTTCTCTCATGAGTTTTTTCTTCATCCATGAATTTGAGTTTTTTGTAATAAATACAAATCAAATTTAAGAATATTTTTTTAAAAACTCAATTTCAAAATAAATTTTAAATTTTAATTCAGAAACTCCAACAAAATGATGGAGAACTGTCTACCTAATTATATAAATGTAGATACAAAAGCAATATTAAATTCACTCCACATGGTTTCTACCACGTGATGAAGAGTGAAGACACCAACGTGGGAGTGTACTATTTTTACATCTTCTCTTCTTTTATTTTATTTTTTACTCATTTAATTTTTAATTATAAAAAAATTTAGGATGTGTTTATTTACATATCATCTAATGGTTGAATCTTAAAATTAAATATTGATTCTAAAAATCGGTTTATTTTCTTCGGTTGGGTTTCCGCTCTGATACTATTTTATCACCTCCTGTCTTTGTCTAATAAAAATTTATCCGCTTTGAGTTTAACCCTGCACCGTGTTATTTTTTTACTAAAATTTTTTTTATTAAGAAAAACTAGTGAATTACATATATATATATATATATATATTATCAGTTTACCTCAATCATGTCCATTGTGAGACAAACATCCATAATATATAGTCTGCAAGTATTGAATTTATAACAATTAATATAGTCTGCAAGTACAATAATGCAACATAGTTGGGAATGCATATTCAATTATACTACATTATTGGTAATAAAGTGAAATAGAATGGTCAGAATACAACAAAATTGGTAATAAAGTGAAATAGAATAAATTAAAAAGGGTTAAAAGTTGGGAATGCATATTCAATTATACTACATTATTAACCAAACAATGATGCAACATAGGAATTGAGTTTACCACTTTGTGCTATATACAATGGTCAGAATATAATTTCCAAACACTTATATAATATTTTAAATTAATCAGTGAGGTTCAAACACATCTCCTATGTTTGAATATGATATGTCCCCTTATTGGAAAAAAAACAATCTTTTTTTCAAAGAACTTTAAATTTTCAATAGATATAGCACCTAATTTTTTTTAAAAAGTAAAAAAAATTCATTACACATTTCTCAATAATAAAACTAAACTAAATCGTAAAAAAGTATTTCAATAAATAACATATTAATATAAACTATTACATAAAATTAAAAATTAACATGAACATAACATAAACTTAAGGAACTTATCGAGTTTAGTCCAATTTCGATGAGAATAATTTGAATCAATCAAAATTGAAAAATTTGGCAGAGTTTCCCCTAGTTCTAAGACATCCCAAATTTGGAATTTCTCTTATTTTTGTCTAACTACAACTTTGGGATCTAACCTTTAGAATAAAGGAGTAACATACTTATGACTCAAAAAAATACTAGAACTTAACATACCGGATCTATCTGTGCATTGCTTACATATTCACATGTACCAAAGTTGATCCAAACTCCAAACTAAATAACTAGTGTACAGAAGTGCAATATTGTGGCTCTAGCATTCCAACTAACTATTACTCCATGCATTTGCAATCCAAAAAATATATATACAAACAGTGTGATATTAACTTAATTATGTGTAACAGCTCCAAAGAGATTCATCATATCATATATAATCCAATATATATAGAAGTAAAATGATCTCTTTCAACGAGAGTGTGACACGTGTAAATATTTATTACTTTTTTTAAATATTATAATGACTAATTATTGATTTCTGTTTTATTTTTAAATATTAAAATGACTAATTATTGATTTTTATTTTTTTAAATATTATAGTGACTAATTAATTGCTGCTTAATTGCTCATCATTATCGCATTTATTACTTACTTTAACTTAATTTTATTTTTCTTTAATTTTTAAAAAATGACTAATTATTGAGTAAATTAAGGTAATAATAATAATAATAATAATAATAATAATAATAATAATAATAATAATAATAATAATAACAACAACAACAAACAACAACCTCTTATTTTTTATTCCCATGATAAAATGCGCTCTTTCAACGAGATCGTGACACTTGTAAATAACATAACTATTTTCAAAAATATCTAATAATATATAAGTAAAATGCTATCTTTTAATTGGATGACCATAGGTGCCAATATTTATTATTTCATTTAATTTCCCTTATTTTATATTTTTGAAAAGTGGATTTGACATTAATTGCTCCTTAATTCTTCCTCATTATTGCAATTCATTACCTTAATTTATTTACTTTTTGAAAAGTGGATTTGAAATTAATTGATCCTTAATTCTTACTCATTATTTTCTTTTCCAATTTGTTACATTCCATTTCATTTTTTGCATTTTTTTCTTAGCCAACAATTGTCGTTTTAATGCAAGTTGCCATTTGAATTTTTTTTATTAATCCCAAGTGGGTTTACTATTAAAGTGGCTCTTTGGGTATCAAAAAGGAAAAAAATATTGAAATGATTTGGTTGTCCTTAATTCAAATTATCAGTAATTTCAAATTATTATTATTAGTTACATTTTGATTAGTATTTTTTGAGAAAATATTATGTCCCTAAATAATTTTTTAATTTTTGTTAAAATAAGATTTTTTAACACCTCTCATCAAATTCCTCTATTTCTATAACATTTCAACTAATCTTAATTTATCTAATTTATTCGATATGCTACACTTGACTCTTGCCCATCAATTTATTGCCCACCTCTTTATTTTCTCCTTAATATATTGATTTTGTAATTCCCAAAATAATGCTCACCTCCCTCCATTACTCTATTTTAAATATAACATTAGTTATGTTGCTATTGCATGTATAAAATGAATTAGATCGTCACTAATTGGGTTTCATTCACTGTAGCATGTGTGCTATAAGTTGGTAAGAAAAATCCGCTCTCTCTATAATTTTTTTGTACTTTTAATTAAGATATCTTCATCCGTGCTTTATTTTTGTAGCATAATGATCTATAATCGAATTGGTAAACTTTTTCTTAATTTTTATTTATGAATGTTCAATAATGTTTATTGTGCAAAATATTTAGATCGAAATTGTTACTCTTTCTTTACTCGCCATTTTCAAGATAATTGGTTTTGATTTTCCCCACCCTCTCAATTTTTTAAAGTTTTGATTTTGATTATTAGTAATATCAATTTTATTTTGTATTCACAAATATTAAGAATGTGTCGGACATAAAACTTGACTTGTAAGATAGTATGTTCCTATTTTATTTCAATTGTTGTCATAAACTAATTTTAGAGCAAAGGATATGAATTAGTAGACTTTCTTAGTTACTTATAGATTTACATTTGGTAATCTTTTATTATACAATATAATTCGATCCTATATAACAACTTTATTTTCTATGAAAGTATTTTTAAATGTATAATCTCAAAATACTTGATTTAAATCTAGCTTCCTAATTCTTACATTGAAACTATATATACTGAAACTATGGTGTTCCATATGAAGGATATTCTAATGGATTGAGAGTTCAAATATAACATATCATAATTTGAACAATATTTTCATAGTATGATTAATTCTTATAAAATCATCTACATATATAGTCATTGACTATTAATTGAGAGTTTCTTCCACCTTTAAATGTCAAAGTATAAAGTATATAATTCATGAGAAGAATATAAATATGAATATGAATATATATATATATATATACACATATCAATTATACTTTATTATGATAACTATGAATCATCTGTGCATCGCACAGTCTGAAAACTAGTAGATAGTAAAACTCTTTCCTTTCACTATAACATGCCAAGTGTCCTTCATTATTGCATCATTAAAATTTATGTATTTTCACTATTCTTTTATACCTATTATGCATATTTAACAGAGTATGTTAAAATCGTTAAGCAAACTAATTAAATGCAAATAGAATTTGTATGGTTTTTCTCTCTAAAATGGCGCTTTTACAAATGTGCGTGTATATATATTGGCATGTCTACATATAATAAAACCTTTTCATGTTTTTGAGGTCGTGGTTGCAATTTTTAGTTGTTATTAAGTTTTAGTTTATAAACAATTGTTAACATTGTGCATTGGATTTTATTAAACATATAGGCTTCGTTTGATTGCAAAGATGAAAAAGAAAAATAAATTTAGTTAGTTTGTTTGAAAAAATATAAAATAAGGTAAGCGATGTTACTTATTTTATGAGTATATATCATTCATCCTTCAATATTTTTCGTGAAAAATTTTTACTCACCACCAAGTAAAGAAAATTTCTTCATGGAAAAACTTAAAAATCAAAAGGATATTACCTCTATCACTCAACTTATTTTTCATATTTTCATCAAAACTAACTCAATTTATTTTTCTTTTCCACTTTGCAATCAAACGGAGTCGTAGTGTTAACATTTTCTTTTTAGTTTGAGAATGGATAATAGAAAAGTATGTATGCCCTAAAATATATTATTATAATGTATGTAATTATTTATTTAATAATAAAATTAATGATTATTTTACAATTATCATTAAAAATATATAAAATTATAATTTTTTAGACATAAAAATCAACCACAAAACATATCTCTAGCTTCATATTGTTTCAAACTGCTCCCTCCTGTTAATATTTTTCCTTTAATTCTTTATCATAATTTTAATTTAAACTTAACAAGTTACTCTAAATAAATATGAAAATATTAAATTAAATTATTTTTTAATTTTTTAAAATATAATTATCTGAATAATAATAAAATCTACAAAATATTTACACATTGCGTAGATTATATACTTGTTATGTGTAATAATTCACCAACAAGTATTTTCATTTTCATAATTAATGAGATGGATACCAGGTCCTAGGCAAAAATTCCCCAACAAACAAATTAAATATATAGTATCTATATCTATAATCTTCTATAATATATAAGTAAAACGGAGGAAGTAATCTCCTCTCTCCTATTAATTATCCGCATTAATAATCCACTTTCTTGATAGCACTAATTCACTTCTTCCGTAATAATCATATATTATCTTTTCACTTATTAATTGCTATTATAATTGCCGTAATAATAACACATTTATTACCAATACACTCTCTCTTATTAATTTCTATAATAATTGCCATAATAATCTATATATATTATTTATAATAATAATAGTAAAATCTAGGGATTGTAATAATAATATTTAGTGATAAATAATTTTTATTACGAAACATTTATTTACTTATTTTTTAAAAATTTTCATTTTTCATATGGACATCTATACTTGGTATATATTAGTATAATGGAAGGAACAAGAAGAGGTTGCCCTATTTATTGTACTCTTTAATGTTTCTTTTTTATTTTTCTTTTTTGAAATTATCTTTTTAAGCAAGAACTGAATTATTATTATTATTATTATTATTATTATTATTATTATTATTATTATTATTATTATTATTATTATTATTATTATTATCATTTTACCCGCATTATTTTGAGCTTTCACTGCTTTTATTATTTAAATTAATTGTGTGTTTTATTGTACAATTAAAGCTATATTTTACATGGATTTGTAGTGATTTTATTCAATTTTTGTTCATTATTAAATAATTTGTTTTAATAATAATTTGAATACCATCCCGTGCATCGCACGGGTTTGTAACTAGTCTATTACTATATAGTAAAATAGAAGAAGTATAGCAATTAATGCAATATATATATAGTAATTAATATAATTTTTAATTATTTATTATTGCAATCTATATAGAAATTAATACAATTTTTAATTACTTTTATATATACATCTTTTGTCTTCATTTAGTTATGATAATATACATGTACTTAAGTTCTCACTATTTATAATTCTATTATTTTCTCTCAACTAGATATATTAGTTATTTTGCATTAATTCAAAATACATTTTATACATGTCATTTTTTATTTTTATTTTATGTAATTGGGTTGTTGAATTACTTGCTTATTTGTAATTAATTTACCTTTATATTTTTAAAGTTATATTACATAAATATTTTTACATGACTATTTTTGCTGTCCACTCTTTCACCTTCAATATATATAAAATGGAGGAAGTGGTTCATTTATTGCTTTTTTTCTTTATATATTGCCACATGTCCTTTTATTTAATGCACTCATTTTACTTATATAACTAGAGTTTTTATTTTTTTCTTCAAAAACTTTTTGACTTCTACCATTATATATCCATTCTATCACTCACTTCATAATCCATTATTTGCATTAACTTTATGACTACTCTTTACTTATTATCTCATTATTAACTATATATTACTCCCATCAATTATCGATTCTTCCATGTGGCCAGTTACTTAAACAAAATATTTTATCTAAACCAAATGAAAATATTTTAATTTACGATTATATTGTTTCTATATTTTATCTAAACCAATTGCACACTAAAAAGTAGTGCAATATTTTAATTATTAATTTCTCTTTTGCATGAGTTTTCTTAGATTGAGTTTTTAACAAATCAAACAAAAACTTAAAATTTTTATTGCACGAAAATATATATAAGTGATTCCTTATTAAACAAAATTAACCCAAAATATTGTACAAAATGTTAATATAATAGTTTTACGGCACCCGTGCATCGCACGGGGTTGAAAACTAGTATATAAGTAAAACGGAGGAAGTAATCTCCTCTCTCCTATTAATTATCCGCATTAATAATCCACTTCCTTGATAGCACTAATTCACTTCTTCCATAATAATAATATATTATCTTCTAACTTATTAATTGCTATTATAGTTGCCGTAATAATATCACATTTAATACCAATACACTCTCTCTTATTAATTTCTATAATAATTGCCATAATAATCTATATTATTTATAATAATAATAATATTATTATAGTAAAATCTAGGGATTGTAATAATAATATTTAGTGATAAATAATTTTTATTATGAAACATTTATTTACTTATTTTTTTAAAATTTTCATTTTTCATATGGACATCTATACTTGGTATATATTAGTATAATGGAAGGAACAAGAAGAGGTTGCCCTATTTATTGTACTCTTTAATGTTTCTTTTTTATTTTTCTTTTTTGAAATTAACTTTTTAAGCAAGAACTGAATTATTATTATTATTATTATTATTATTATTATTATTATTATTATTATTATAGAAAAAATGCATCATTTTACCCGCATTATTTTGAGCTTTCACTGCTTTTATTATTTAAATTAATTGTGTGTTTTATTGTATAATTAAAGCTATATTTTACATGGATTTGTAGTGATTTTATTCAATTTTTGTTCATTATTACATAAATTTTTTTAATAATAATTTGAATACCACCCCGTGCATCGCACAGGTTTGTAACTAGTTATAATAGTAAAATGGAGGAAGTACCTCCATTAATGATATTAATTAATTAATCTATCTATCTATACTATATATCTATCACATTATTATGGAGAAGTTCCTCCATTTAATATGTATTAAATGTACTTATTTCATTAACTTATATATATATATATATATATATATTATGTGTTTATTCAAGAAAAATATAATTTCAGTTTGCTAAATTTGCACTACATGATGCACAAATTATTTACATTTTGATGCATTTCATGCATCATCAATTGCTTCCTTAGATTATGTGGTTATCTTGCTAAGATTGGTAAGGCCTTTATATATATATATATATATATATTATGACCAATCAATATTTTTATTTTTTTATTCATATTTTCACTATTATTGCATTTTTGGTATTATTATTTTTTTATTTTCAACAAAGAAGAATCCAAGCGAAAATTCAATAATAAAGTCAGCAAATACAAACATACAAAGATTTCATGATTATATTGGACATTAATTGGAGTTTCATGATTATCTTTATACACGCTAAATCTAGCAAGTAAAGAGTATGATTCTTTTTGCATAAATAATTAATTGGAAGGAGTGTGTGTTTCATTTTATTTTTTATTGTGTTATTTGCATTTTTTACCAAGTGTTCACACAGATTAAATTAGACAATTAAAATAAATTTTTATTTTTTATATTATAAATAAATTTATAAAATAAAATTGCCCGCTCGTGCATCGCACGGGTTAAAATCCAGTATAATATGAAGACTATAGACTACAGACTATAAAAACTAGGTAGCATATGGACGACGATTTTCTAGTACTTGGGTAAAAATATGATTTTTCTTATGTTGAAAGCCTGACACTTTTTACGATTTAAAGGTTTAAAATTTTAATTTTCATTAAAATCACCAATTGGATTTTTTTTTAATTAACACTTGTACAGAGGTATCTTTATATTATATTGAGATAAGATTAACCACCGTATACGATAGTTGCAAAAATCCTGCCAGCTAGTGCTTAGTCTCAAAAACACAACTGGCAAAAAATTAAATTAATCAAACTTAAGACATGCGCCTAAACATACATCCTAAACTCTTCCTAACTGCATAATCAACTTCTTGAAGTTAATTCACCCAACTAAATTGAAAACTACCTTGTCTACCTAATAATGTTTTATAGCTGCACTACTTTAAAAAAAAAAAAAAGGGGGGGAGGGAAGAAAGAAAAAAGGTCTGACTCGTCTGAAGATAAATATGAACTGCACGTCTACCCAATTATATAAACGTAGATACAAAAGCAATATTAAATTCACTCCACATGGTTTCTATCACGTGAATACGTGATGGAGACGACACAACGTGAGAGTGTACTATTTTTACTTTTTATATTTTTTTACGGGAATTATTATTGATACATATTATTTTATTCTTTAACACTATATATTTTTTTTAACACTCCATAAGTATACTTTCTTTTTTTTAACGCTCCTAACACTCCCCATTTAATTTTAAAATTAATTAATAATAATCTAAAAAACACTCTACTCCACTCTCTCTCTCTCTACAATTCAAAAAAATAAAAATAAACAAATCACTCCACACACCTTACAAATCTCATCTCAATTCTTCTTTGTTCTAACTTTTTCTTTTCCAATCCAATCGGTACCTATGTTTTTCTTTCAACTTTTTTGTTACTAGTTAATTAAAATGAAAGTTTTACCACGTACTATAGACAAGAAATTATCAAATCTGTTTACTAGGAAGAATAAATAAGATTTCTTAATTTGACCAATGCACACGCCATGCCAAAACAAAGTTCCACCATGGATGAACGTATACTCGGTTCCTAGGAATCAAGTGATGTTCATTATACTCGACTCAAAGGAACCAAGTAAATCACACGCCATTTGGTCCCTAGGAATCGAGTAGAATTGAAAAAATTACCCAAGGCCTAACTCGGTTCATTATGACATAGTAACTTGTACTTTACTCGGTTACTTTATGCTAAGTATGATGAACAACACTCAATTCCGAGTAACTGAGTAAACATTCTTCGTGCTTTTACTTTTTTTTCTTTTTTTTTGCGTTGTTTGTATCCAATGATTTATAAATGCAACGAAACGTAAAAGAGTAACAAAAAATATAAGTATCCTATTTCTTTTAGAGATGGATGATGATTTGGATTGTGGTGGCGGTGTGAGAATCCGCAAATGCGACCCCCGGGTCTCGTCCCCGTTCGGTTGGGCGTCTGAAACGTCGGAACGGATTCCGTCGTTCCATTTGCTGGAGTATTTTGATAATTCATATCACATGTCCCTATGTTCTATTTCTAGATGTAAAGGGGTTCATTCATAGTCGCCAGTACGTTTTACAAGAAAACGGACAAAAAGGGTCGTGTAAGAGGAAAGGCTATAGACACGCCTTTCTTTACACGTTTGTCTACGAAACCAGAATTCTATAGGGTTCGGAAACTATATTACGGTTTGGGAAGGTGTTAAGCACCCATTCCGCCCTTTCGGTCTCTAGTGGTCTTTTATATGTTTATTCTATGTTGAAAAACTTGGATGCTTTTACTGACAGTCTACTACTTTCTAAGTGAAAACCCTAATTTTGGGGAAACGAAAAAAGGGATGAAAACCTTTGTGTTCCAAGATCCAATGTTTAGTTCTGAGAAATACAAATACAAGTGTCAAGAGTTTGTTTTTATAGGGAGTTTTACCGTGTTATTTCTCAGATAACGACGATTTTTCTCGGATTTTTGACTTGTTTGGAAAAAGTGTTGAATCTTATATCGGAATTAATTCAATATGGAATTGAAACTCTTGAGGGGAGTTCTACCAGACATATCACAATCTATGAAAAAGATGGGATATACCGGGTTTTTAATTCCTAAGTAAGTTTTATCGGTTCGGGTTTTGAAAATAGAATTTTATCCGGATGATAATATACTTACTCTTTTGGTTTTGAAAATGGTTTTTTCAGTGTCTTTTGTTTTGAAAACGGTAGACTATTTGTAATCTGACAATAAGTTTATTCAAATAAAACGTGGACAAAACAACATAAGTAAAACAAGTACACAGATATCTAATTTAAATACTAGAAGGGACTTTCTTTACCTTCCCGACGAAAATAATAATAAGAAAGAAAATATGATACGGTGGATAGATTTTCGGCAATGATAATATTTTCTTTCTTTAGATATTTCGGAGAATTCGATTCCAGAGACGGGACACGTCGAGTGTCGAGAATAGATTCGATAATTCTTCAGAAATAAGACGAGAATCGAGAATGCTTAATGAAAGACTAGAAAATCCGATATAAGCCAATAATTCTTCAATCCCCAAATTGCTGCCTTGAACCCTTGGGGGCTGTTGGCCTATTTATACTGCTCGGGGAAGATTGTTGCGCGACATTTCTCCAAATGGGGCATATGTCGCTAGACAATGTGTCCAATGTCGCGCGACAAACAGCTGAAGTGATGTTTTTGACAGACTGATGTGTCAGAGAGTGGATGGTCTGGTGTCAGGAGGAATTGTCGTGCGACATAGTGGGATTGTCGCGCGACATATCAGTGATTGTCGCGCGACAATGTGATATGTCGTGCGACAATCTTTCTTAAAAATAGGTTTGTTGGCCAACAAACCCTTTCGGGGTAGTTTCGGGTACTCGGGTGGGTCCCGGACCCAAAAATAGTAGTTCTCGAAGGTCGTTAGGGTTCTTGCGGGGGTCACGGATCGGGGTGTCTACGGACCCTCTCGACTCAAGCTCCTTGCTTGCAAGGAATTGAGGCGACTGGAAGAAACCATAATCCATGGCTCCTGCAAGAACTCTAAGGAAGTGTGTGTTATGCAAAAAGTGTTTGTGAGTGCCTCCGGAGAGGGCTTGTGTTTGGTTTTTCCTCCGGAGAGGGCTTTTGTTACCTTATTGCCTCTTTCGAGGGCTTTTATTTGCTCCACTCGCCTCAGATGGGAGGATTACCATTGATCCACTTTGCGCCTCAGGTGGGAGGACTACCATTGTTCCACTATGCCTCTCTGTGAGGGCTTCGCCTCAGGTGGGAGGACTACCATTACTACACCGTGCCTCTCTAGGAGGGCTTTGCCTCAGGTGGGAGGACTACCATTGCTCCACTGTGCCTCTCTGGGAGGGCTTCGCCTCAGGTGGGAGGACTACCATTGCTACACTGTGCCTCTCTGGGAGGGCTTTTGATCTGTAAGAAGAAAGAAAATTGCCTATGGGAGGGCTTTCGTGAGTAATTTTGCCTCTGGCGAGGGCTTGTGTTTGTGATTTGCCTCTGGCGAGGGCTTGTGTTGTACTCTGGTGATTTTAATTTTTGTCTTTCTTAGACTGCTAGAGTGAGAGAGAGAAATTTTATTGAGGGTGAAAAGAGCTTCTCGAGGTCTAAATTTTATCCGGATGTCCGTTTTCTTGTATCTTTCTGAACTTTACTCTCATGTTTTCCTCGAGTGAGGATACTTATCTCAGAAGGCAGTTTTCGGATTTTTCTTGCTCTCCGCAGAGTGATGTTTTGAGGATTTCCAAACCATCTCTTCTGTATCGTGCTGAAAAGAAAATTTGTTTGAAAGTTCAATCTCTGATCTCTGTTCTCTTCTTATTTTTCTCTTTTGGTGGGCCCACATCGTATTCTATTTTTCGATGCCCTTATTTCTCCCTATTTTTGGGAAAGACTTTTCCTGGCCTTCTCTGTTTTTGACCAGGAGTCTTTTTATCCCTTTCTTGCGATCAGGAGCCTTACTCACCCAAAACGAAGCCCTGAGCCGGTTTTGGCCTAGCTGTCACTTTTGGTGTGGCTCTCCCTGTCACTCTGCATTTCTGTTTCTCTCGCTCGCTTTGGGCGTTCATGCGGGTTCTTTCTCTTTTCTACTCTTTCAATTTTTTCTATTCCCGTCTTATTTTGATATTCTGCTTTTTCTCCTTGATGGTCTCGGTCCTTCTGTGAGATCAGAGACTACTTTAACCGTTTGTATTTTGTTCTCGCTTTTTCGGAGAGATGATTTTGGAAGTCCTCCTTGAATTTTCATCCTGGGTGTGCAATTTTTAGCAATTTTTTCGAAAACTGCTTCTCTGGAGTACCCCTGCAAGAGATAAAATGTGACAAAGGTCAAAAAATCAGGGGAGGGGGGGATTATCGCGCAACACTTCGGTGTCTGGCTCTTTGTTGCGCGACAATGTGGCCATTTGTCGCGCGACAATCCTCTTCACTATATAAGTCCCTTGCTGAGCTTATTCCACCTTATTCTCTCATTTCTCTTTCTCTCTCTAGCCCTCCTTCTCTCTTCTCCCAAGCGCTGAAGCCCTGCCACTTTTCTGACTTTTCCGATTTTTCTCACATATTCCATATACACGGATGGACCCTGCACATCCTGATAGACTGGAGGGTGACCAGGAGGAGGTCACTTTTACTGACGCTCAGGGCGTTCTTCGCTGCAGCCCTCACCACGACGACTGGGCGGACCTCGATTAGTACGGTGAGGATGAGGTAGACCGCGGTCGGGCGGTGGTCTACCGAGACGTTACCCGGGTTGCTCCGGTCTCGGACGTTCTGTGGCTCTTGATGGAGCCTGTTTCTCACGAGATCCGTCGTCGATCTCTGGAATGTCTTCTTTTTATTCGTTCGTTTATTTCTGTCATTTTCTGCATGTTATTTAAACAAAGTTTAATATGCATGTCTGCCTAGAAATAACATCCGATTTTAGTGAACACATACTTTTACTTGTGATACCCTTTATGCTTTAAAAAATTACATAATTTACCCCTATAACCCTATATCTCTCATAATTACACCAAAGTACCCTCAGGTTTGGAAAGTTACATAATTTACCCCTATAACCCTATATCTCTCATAATTACACTAAAGTACCCTCAAGTTTTGAAAAATTACATAATTTACCCCTATAATCCCATATCTCTTATAATTACACCAAAGTACCCTCAGGTTTGGAAAATTACATAATTTATCCTTATAACCCTATATCTCTCATAATTACACCAAAGTACCCTTAGGTTTGGAAATTTACATAATTTACCCCTATAACCCCATATCTCTCATAATTACACCAAAGTACCCTCAGGTTTGAAAATTACATAATTTACCCCTATAATCCTATATCTCTCATAATTACACCAAAGTACCCTCATACTCCTGTATTCGTTCTTTTTGTCTGCAGTGGGTTGGCCGTGGTTGGGGTTCCCCCAACACCATTTTCTTAGAGTGGCGACAGGCACCGGCTCTTGTCCAGGAGTTGCTCTTTACGACTCCTTTTGGTTCTTTCTTTGATGCCCTCCCGGAGCGAGTGTCTAGAGCAGCTGTGTTGGTGTCGGCTCTAGCATGTCACTGGTGGGACACCACTCATACCTTTCACTGGAACTGGGGGGAGATGACGATGACCCCCCTCGACTTATTTGCTTTGACCGGGAATGCTTCAGGGGGTCCCTATACAGATCGATATCCCCTTGCGTCTGACAGCAGAGGGCATTATTGGCGCACTAGGATGGTTCCCGGAGCGACGGAGTTCCGGTGATACGATTCCTCGGGCTGTCTTGGTTACGCGGCTAGCCACAGAGAGAGCTCGATTAGTTGCTTCGGGGGTGCCGATGACCTGTCAGGAGGCGCGCCAGTATGCCCCCGTCCTTCTTTTACTGACGCTCCATGATCTGTTTGAGGCCTGTGGGGGGGACACGGCCCATCTCTGGTGGCTGTCCTATCTCCGGAATTTCAGCATCATGTTCGACTACGATTGGGGCGGTTTTATTCTTGCCGTCCTCTATGATGCTATGGACCAGGTTTCTCGCCACTTAGCCCTGAACCTTAAGGGCTTTTCTTTGCTGTGGGAGGTATATACTTTTGTTCCCTTATCTTTGTTCCAGTCCTTTACTTTTTATTTTTTGATTATTGCTGATATTCTTTACGTTTCTTCTTTAGAGTTGGTTTGTGGCGTATACTCGTTTGGGTCGCGCCCAGGTTGATCTCCTCCTTGAGAACGAGGATCAGTTTCCTTTCCTCCGCCGATTCATTGCGGGGAACTACAGGGCTCCCTATGTATACCGGACTCGGGAGACCGGAGCTGCTGCCGTTCATGACCTGCTGGAGGAGCAGGTAAATATCTTAGTATTCTTTCTTTTCAATAAATAAATTGTAAATAGAATATAAATAACTGAAATAAAATTTTGTTCTATTTTGTAGATTGAGTGGGCCCCCTGGGGTGATCTGGGTCTCCATTTCGGATATGGCCGTGCTCTGATCGCCTCGAGGACCAGGCGGCTGATTAGGGATGAGTACGGCCTTCTTTTCTACTTGGGCGAGAGAGTTATCGCCAGCATACACCGGCCTAGTGGCCCTGAGTTCCACTATTTCCACCGGTTCTGATGAGGCAGACGGGTGAGATCGACCCGGTGACGGTGCAGGCTTTGGTTGACGGGCTTGGCTTTCAGACGTTCACTGAGGATGGAGACTATGCTACTTTCGCTGCCCGTTATTTGATGAGGGAGCCGAAGGGGACTCGGGGACGGGTCTTTTATGAGAGATATCGGGCGTTGGGAGGCGATCCCCATTATATACGAGGACGACCCACCTAGCTAGGATGGTTCCGGGTCACCTGCCACCTGTCCCCGATCAGAGGGACAACATCTTGGATTCCGAGGATGAGGACCCCTAGGGGGAGAGGGAAATTCCTGCTACTACCGAGGATGGTGATAGATCAGGGGGTGAGGGAGGTGATACAACGGAAGCTCCGGAGCAGCCACCTCAGACGACACCCATAGAGGAGTAGCGCGCTGAGGACTTTGAGTTTCCTATCGGCCCTTCTGTGTCTCTAGAGGTCCTTTTCGATGCTACCGAGGCTGTTGAGGGGAGAGCAGGATTTTTCGAGCGGTCCTGGGAGCCTGCGGACCTTGGGGCAGATTATGAGCAGTTTGGGCGGACCCTTCCTGTTGCGGCGACTACTCCTTCTAGTGGGGTCCCGCCTATGAGAGCGACGGCTATGGTGGATCCTCCAGGTGTCCATACCTACGCTACACTGACCCCTCTTTCGTTGTCTACTATGGGCCCTCCAGCACGATCACCAGGTCTCGGCGGCTCATCTTCTCGCCCTATTTTGTTCCCTATTCGCGAGGAGGGAGGGTCCACTTCTGCTGATGTTCCGGTGGGGTCGTTCATTCCTTGGGTAGATCTACCCCCACTTCCTAGAGATATCTCTTATGTCGGCGCCGGTTTACGTCGATACACTGTCCCGGAGTCTCCTCTTCTTGAGGATGCTTTTGACTACTTGGGTGGTCGCCCTGGTGTGAGAATTCGCAAATGCGACCCCCGGGTCTCGTCCCCGTTCGGGTGGGCGTCTGAAACGTCAGGACGAATTCTGTCGTTCCATTTGCTGGAGTAGTATCTTTGTTGATTCATATCAAGTGTCCCTAAGTTCTATTTTTAGATGCAAAGGGGTTCATTCAGAGTCGCCAGTACGTTTTACGAGAAAACGGACAAAACAGTTTGTGTAAGAGGAAAAACTACAGATAAGCTTTTCTTTACACGTTTGTCTACGAAACCAGGGTTCTATAGGGTTCGGAAACTATATTACGGCTTGGGAAGGTGTTAAGCACCCATTCCGCCCTTTCGGTCTCTAGTGGTCTTTTATATGCTTATTCTATGTTGAAAAACTTGGATGCTTTTATTGACAGTCTACTACTTTCTAAGTGAAAACCCTAATTTCTGGAAAAAACGGGAAAAGGGATGAAAACCTTTTGTTCCGAGATCTGATGTTCAGTTTTGAGAGATGTAAATACAAGTGTCAAGAGTTGTTTTTACTTTAGAGGGAGTTTTACCGTGTTATTTCTCAGATAACGACGATTTTTCTCGGGTTTGGATTCATTTGGGAAAAAGTGTTGGATCTTGTATCGGAACTAATTCAATATGGAATTAGAACTCTTGAGGGGAATTCTACCAGATGTATCACAATCTATGAAACATATAGGATATACCGGGTTTTTAATCCTAAGTATGTTTTACCGGTCCGGGTTTTGAAAACAGGATTTTATCCGGATGGTAATATACTTACTCTTCTGGTTTTGTAAATAGTTTTATCAGGGTATTTTGTTTTGAAAACGGTAGACTATTTGTAACTTGGCTATAAGTTTATTCAAATAAAACATGGACAAAACAACAGAAATAAAACAAGTACACATATGTTTAATGTTAAATACTAGAAGAGACTTTCTTTACCTTCCCGACGAGAATAATAATAAGAAAGAAAATATAATACGGCAGAGAGATCTCCGGCGAAAATGATCTTTTCCTTCTTTAGATATTTTCGCGAATTCGATTCCAGAGACGGGACACGTCGAGTGTCGAGAATAGATTCGATAATTCTTCAGAAATAAGACAATAATAGAGAATGCTTGATAAAATACTAGAAAATCAGATTTAAAGCTTAGAATTCTTCAATCCCAAGTTGCTGTCCTGAACCCTTGGGGGTGTCGGCCTATTTATATTGCTCTGGAGAGTATGTCGCGCGATATTTCCCCAAAAAGGGCGTGTGTCGCGCGACAATGTGTTTTATGTCGCGCGACAAACGGCTGAAGTGATGTTTCTGACAGACTGATGTGTCAGAGAGTGGATGGTCTGGTGTCAGGAGGGATTATCGCGCGACATAGGAGTGTTTGTCGCGCGACAATGTGATATGTCGTGCGAAAATCTCTATTAAAAATAGGTTTGTTGGCCAACAAACCCTTTCGGGGTAGTTCCAAGTGCTCGGGTGGGTCCCGGACCCAAAAACAGTAGTTCTCGAAGGTCGTTAGGGTTCTTGCGGGGGTCACGGATCGGGGTGTCTACAGACCTTCTCAACTCAAGCTCCTTGCTTGCAAGGAATTGAGGCGACTGGAAGAGACCATGATCCAGGGCTCCCGCAGGAACTCTAAAGGAGTGTGTGTATGTAAAAGTGCTCGTGAGTGCCTCCGGAGAGGGCTTGTGTTTGGTTTTGCCTCCGGAGAGGACTTTTATTACCTCGTTGCCTCTTTCGAGGGCTTTCATTTGCTCCACTAGCTACCATTGCTCACTAGTCTTAGATAGGAGGACTACCATTGGAGGGTTTTTGTACCATTGCTCCACTCAGGTACCATTGATCATTTTTGTGCCTCAGGTGGGAGGACTACCATTGCTTCACTGTGCCTCTTTGGGAGGGCTTTGCCTCAGGTGGGAGGATTACCATTGATCCTTTTTGCTCCTCAGGTGGGAGGACTACCATTGCTCAACTAGCCTCAGATGGGAGGACTACCATTGATCCTTTTTGCGCCTCAGGTGGGAGGACTACCATTGCTCCACTGTGCCTCTCTGGGAGGGCTTCGCCTTAGGTGGGAGGACTACCATTGCTACACTGTGCCTCTCTGGGAGTGCTTTTGATCTTCTCGCCTCAGGTGAGAGGACTACCATTGCTACACTATGCCTTTCTGGGAGGGCTTTTGATCTGTAAGAAAAAAGAAAATTGCCTCTGGGAGGGCTTTTGTGAGTACTTTTGCCTTTGGAGAGGGCTTGTGTTTGTGTTTTGCCTCCGGAGAGGGCTTGTGTTTTTGCCTCTCTTAGACTGCTAGAGTGAGAGGGAGTAAATCTTGCGATGGTGAAAAGAGCTTCTCGGGGTCTAATCCGGATGTCCGTTTTCCTGTATCTTTCTGAATTTTATCTCTCATGTTTTTCTCGAGTGAAGATACTTCTCTCAGAAGGCAGTTTTCGGATTTCTTTTGCTCTCCGCAGAGTGATGGTCCGAGGACTTCCAAACCATCTCTTCTGTATCGTGCTGAAAAGAAAATTTGTTTGAAAGTTCAATCTCTGATCTCTGTTCTCTTTTTAGTTTCCTCTTTTGGTGGGCCCACATCGTATTCTGTTTTTCGATGCCCTTATTTCTCCCTCTTTTGGGAAAGACTTTTCCTGGCCTTCTCTGTTTTTTGACCAAGAGTCTTTTTATCCCTTTGTTGTGATCAGGAGCCTTACTCACCCAAAACGAAGCCCTGAGCCGATTTTGGCCTAGCTGTCACTTTTGGTGTGGCTCTCCATGTGACGCCCTGAGTGATGAGTACTCCCTTGTGTGGAGGAATGGTAGCTCAAAGGGGGCATCCCACACCAGAAGTTGGGGGATCCTTTGAGAACCATATAAGTAAGATATGGTCGCTAATTAAGTACGAGGCCCTTTGGGACCGTGTGTGATCGGTTGCCAGGACAAAACCTTGCGGAAAGGGCTGCTCGGGGGAACCGAGTGGAGCCGCCAAAAGGACAATATCGCCGCTGCGTACTCTGATACCGGGACGAGGCCTTTTGGGTAGCTCACTGGCTTCGGATCCCATAAGAACTCCGAAGTTAAGCGAGTAGTGGACTAGAGCAATCCCAGGATGGGTGACCCCCTGGGAAGCTAGTCGCGAGCTCCCAAAAACAAAGCCGTGAGGGTAGATGTCCTGGGGCTGAGGCCTGGCTAGGACGCTACCCAGAGCGGACAATATCGTACTGAGGTGGGACCGGGTCGTTATAAATGGCATCAGAGCGGACCCTACAGAGTACGGTATGTCGACGAGGACGTCGATTCCCTTGGGGGGAAGGATGTGACGCCCTGAGTGATGAGTACTCCCTTGTGTGGAGGAATGGTAGCTCGAGCGATGAGTACTCCCTTGTGTGGAGGAATGGTAGCTCAAAGGGGGCATCCCACACCGGAAGTTGGTGGATCCTTGAAGACCCATATAAGTAAGATATGGTCGCTAATTAAGTACGAGGCCCCTTGGGACCGTGTGTGATCAGTTGCCAGGACAAAACCTTGCGAAAAGGGCTGCTCAGGGGAACCGAGTGGAGTCGCCAAAGAGGACAATATCGCACTGAGGTGGGACCGGGTCGTTACACTCCCTGTCACTCTGTATTTCTGTTTCTCTCGCTTGCTTTGGGTGTTTATGCGGGTTCTTTCTCTTTTCTACTCTTTCAATTTTTTTTATTCCCGTCTTATTTTGATATCCTGCTTTTTCTCATTGATGGTCTTGGTCTTTCTGGGAGATCAGAGACTACTTTAACTATTTGTATCTTTTTCTTGCTTTTTCGGAGAGATGATTTGGAAGCCCTCCTTGAATTTTTCATCCTGGGTGTGCGGTTTTTAGCAATTTTTTTTTCGAAAACTGCTTCCCTGGAGTACCCCTGCAAGAGATAAAATGAGACAAAGATCAAAAAATCAGGGGATGGGATGGGTTTGTCACGCGACACTTCGGTGTCTGGCTCTTTGTCGCGCGACAATGTGGCCATTTGTCGCGCGACAAACTGCCCCACTATATAAGCCCCTTGCTGAGCTCATTCCACCTCATTCTCTCCTTTCTCTCTCTCTCTCTAGCTTTCTTTCTCTCTTCTTCTAAGTGCGGAAGCCCTGCTGCTTTTTCAACTTTTCGATTCTTCTTATATTATTATATATACGCGGATGGACCCTGCACATCCTGATAGACTGGAGGGTGACCAGGAGGAGGTCACTTTTACAGACGCTCAGGGCGTTCTTCGCTGCAGCCCTCACCACGACGACTGGGCCGACCTTGATTGGTACGGTGAGGATGGGGTAGACCGCGGTCAGGCGGTGGTCTATCGAGACGTTACCCAGGCTGCTCCGGTCCCGGACGTTCCGTGGCTCTTGATGGAGCCTGTTTCTCACGAGATTCGTCGTCGATCTCTTGTATGTCTTCTTTTCGTGTATTTATCTGTTTTGTTACTTCTGTCGTTCCCTGTATGTTATTTAAACAAATGTTAATATGCATGTTTAGAAATAATGTCCGATTTTAGCGAACACATACCTTTACCTGTGATACCTCTTAGGTGTTTTTTTAGAAAACTACATAATGTACCCTCCTAACTTCATAACTCTCATAATTACATCAAAGTACATAATTTACCCTTATAACCCTATAACTCCCATAATTACACCAAAGTACCCTCAGGTTTTGGAAAATTACATAATTTACCATTATAACCCTATAACTCTCATAATTACACCAAAGTACCCTCAGGTTTGAAAAATTACATAATTTTACCCTTATAACCCTATAACTCTCATAATTACACTAAAGTACCCTCAGGTTTGAAAAATTACATAATTTTACCCTTATAACCCTATTACACCAAAGTACCCTCAGGTTTTGGAAAATTACATAATTTTACCCTTATAACCCTATAACTCTCATAATTACACCAAAGTACCCTTAGGTTTGGAAAATTACATAATTTACCCTTATAACCCTATAACTCTCATAATTACACCAAAGTACCCTCAAGTTTGGAAAATTACATAATTTACCCTTATAACCCTATAACTCTCATAATTACACCAAAGTACCCTTAGGTTTGGAAAATTACATAATTTACCCTTATAACCCCATAACTCTCATAATTACGCCAAAGTACTCTCAGGTTTTGAAAGATTACATAATTTGCCCCTATAACCCTATATCTCTCATAATTACACCAAAGTACCCTCAAGTTTTGGAAAATTACATAATTTACCCTTATAACCCCATAACTCTCATAATTACGCCAAAGTACCCTCAGGTTTTGGAAGATTACATAATTTGCCCCTCTAACCCTATATCTTTCATAATTACACTAAAGTACCCTCAGGTTTTGGAAAATTACATAATTTACTCTTATAACCCTATAACTTTCATAATTACACCAAAGTACCCTCAAGTTTTGAAAAATTATATAATTTACCCTTATAACCCTATAACTCTCATAATTACACCAAAGTATCCTCAGATTTTGGGAAATTACATAATTTACCCTTATAACCCTATAACTCTCATAATTACGCCAAAGTACCCTTAAGTTTGGAAAATTACATAATTTACCCCTGTAACCCTATATCTCTCATAATTACACCAAAGTACCCTCATAATCCTGTACTCGTTCTTTTTGTCTGTAGTGGGTTGGCCGTGGTTGGGGTTTCCCCAACACCATTTCTTTAGAGGGCGACAGGCACCGGCCCTTATCCAAGAGTTGCTTCTTGCGACTCCTTTTGGCTCTCTCTTAGATGCCCTCCTGGAGCGGGTATCTAGGGCAGCTGTGTTGGTGTCAGCTCTGGCCTGTCACTGGTGGGACACCACTCACACTTTTCACTGGAGCTGGGGGGAGATGACGATGACCCCCCTCGACTTATTTGCTCTGACCGAAATTCCTTTAGGGGATCCCTATACATATCGATGTCCCCTTGCGTCTGACAGTAGAGGGCATTGTCAGTGCATTAGGATGGTTTCCAGAGCGACGGAGTTCCGGTGATAAGATTCCTCGGGCCGTCTTGGTTACTCGGCTAGCCACAGAGAGAGTTTGATTAGTTGCCTCAGGAGCGTCGATGACCCGCCAGGAGGCGCGCCAGTGTACCCGCGTCCTTCTTCTACTGACGCTCCATGATCTGTTCGAGGCCCGTGGGGGGGACAAGGCCCATCTCTGGTGGCTGCCCTATCTCCGGGATTTCAGCATTATGTTCGACTATGATTGGGGCGGTTTTATTCTTGCCGTCCTCTATGATGCTATGGACCAGGTTTCTCGCCACTTAGCCCTGAACCTTAAGGGCTTTTCTCTGCTGTCGGAGGTATATACCTTTGTTCCCTTATCTTTGTTCCAGTCCTTTACTTTTATTTGTTGATTGTTGCTGATATTCTTTGTGTTTCCTCTTTAGAGTTGGTTTGTGGCGTATACTCGTTTAGGTCGCGCCCAGGTAGATCTCCTCGTTGAGAACGAGGATCAGTTTCCTTTTCTCCGCTGATTCATTGCGGGGAACTACAGTGCTCCCTATGTATACCAGACTCGGGAGACCGGAGCTGCCGCAGTCCATTACCTGCTGGAGGAGCAGGTAAATATCTTAGTATTCTTTCTTTTAAATAAATAAATTATAAATAGAATAAAATAACTGAAATAAAATTTTGTTCTCTTTGTAGATTGAGTGGGCCCCCTGGGGTGATCTGGGCCTCTATTTCGGATACGGCCGTGCTCTGACCCCCTCGAGGACCAGGCGGCTGATTAGGGATGAGTATGGCTTTCATTTTTACTTAGGCGAGAGAGTTATTTGCCAGCACACACCGGCCCGGTGGCCTCGAGTTCCACTATTTCCATGGGTTCTGATGAGGCGGACAGGCGAGATTGATCCGGTGATGGTGCAGGCCTTGGTTGACGGGCTCGGCTTCCAGACGTTCACTAAAGAGGGAGACTATGCCGCTTTTGCTGCCCGTTATTTGATGAGGGAGCCGAAGGGGACTCGGGGACGGGTCTTCTACTAGAGATATCAGGCGTTGGGAGGCGATCCTCATTATATACGAGGACAGACCCATCTAGCTAGGACGATTCCGAGTTATCTGCCACCTGTCCCCGATCAGAGGGACAACATTCTGAATTCCGAGGACGAGGACCCCGAGGGAGAGAGGGACATTTCTTCTGCTGTCGAGGGTGGTGATAGGTCAGGGGGTGAGGGCGGTGATACGACGGCAGCTCCAGAGCAGCCACCTCAGACGACACCCGTGGAGGAGCAGCGTGCTGAGGGTTTTGAGTTCCCTACCGGCCCTTCTGTGTCTCCGAAGGTCCTTTTTGATGCTGTCGAGGCTGCCAAGGGGAGAGCGAGATTTTTTGAGAGGTCATGGGAGCCTGCGGACCTTGGTTCGGATTACGAGCAGTTCGGGCGGACCCCTCCTGCTGCGGTGACCACTCCTTCTAGTGGGGTCCCGCCTTTGAGAGCGACGGCCATGGTGGATCCTCCAGGTGTCCGTACCTTCACTACATTGACTCCCATCCCGTCGACTGTTATGGGCCCTCCAGCCCGATCTCCAGGTCTCGGCGGCTCATCTTTTCGCCCTATTTTGTTCCCTATTCGAGAGGAGGGGGGGTCCATTTCCGCTGACGTTCCGATGGGGCCGTCCATTCCTTGGGTAGATCTACCCCCGTTCTCTAGAGATATTTCTTATGTCGGCGCCGATTTGCTTCGATACACGGTTCCTGAGTATCCTCTTCCTGAGGACACTTTTGACCACTTGGGTGGTCGCCCTGGTGATGAGGTACCTTCTTCACCTTCTCTTGATACTTTTATATCTGTACTTATTTACTCTCTTGACTGTGCTAATTTTCTTTTCTTATGTCTTTTTTAGCGGGTGAGTGTACGGGTGGCGGATCTGCGGGCTTGGCATGCCCAGTACCTCTACAGCTGGAACCTGCTCCAGTATGTCGGTCGAGACCCTCCAGCATACATGCGTGACTACCAGAGGGCTATCGTCGTTTCTTTGCTACCGGACGACCCCCTGACTTCTTTTCATGCCCGGACGGAGTCTCGGAGGAGTAGCAGTCGGACCTCCAGGCGTTCTCGGTCCTCGATGATCCGTCTTACAGCTCCTGTCCAGTCGACGGGGCCTTCCCAAGCGGCAGTTCCTCCTGTTCCAGGCGTCCCAGTGGTTGATCTTACTCCCGAGGAGGGCTCGGGTGATAGTGGGAGCGTGTCAAAATGCGCTCGAGTAGATTAGTTTCTCTTTTCTACATTTTGTTAGTTGGAACAGAGATGTACTTATTTTTTTTATATTTTTATAGACTTGTAGACAGAGTTTTAGTTTTGAAAACTGTTCTTTTATTGAATTTATGTAAATCTTTATTTGTGTCTGATGATATACCATTACTCCCTTGTTTTGTGAAAGATATATATATATATATATGTATGTATGCGAGTTAGTATTTTTAGGAGCCATACCTTGTAGTGTAGTGACACTTAGGTTTTCTGCAAAAGAACAAAGTGAGAACAAGAATGCATCCAGAAGTAATTCTTTTGGCAAGAATGGCTCTTATGTGTAAGAAAAATAAAAAAAGGGTGACCCTAAATGGGTTTGTCGCGCGACAATCCCTAGTGGATATGAGTTTGTCGCGCGACAAACAGGCACAGGACCCTCTTTTTGCTATAAATACACCCATCTTCCTTCCTTCATCTCCACACCTTCCAAAAATGTCCTCTTGTCGCACAAAATCTAATTTTTCTTACGTCAATGCTCGAGATGCTTTGATATCTTCTGAAAACGGTTTGAACTTCGGTGCCTTTAGTCCTTTAGCGGGCTGGTGCCATCGTCCCGTCGATTTCTCCTTTCTGTTAGGTGCTTTGTATTTCTGGAGTCCTGCGGACCATCTTTTCTGCTTTGGACTAGATGAGCTCTGTCCGACTTATGAGGAGTTCTCCTGGCTATTGCGTTCTGACGTTCGTCTCCCAATGGCAGTTCCCATGGAAGAAATCGGTCCTCGAGATATGCTGATTGCTCTTTTAGCCATTCCCCAAGCGGCCTGTGATGGTTTTATTACCGACGGACTCATTGACCTCCATAAGATGGTGAGGTTCTTTCATCATTACGAAGATAGAGCCTCTTATAGTGTGGGGCGTACTGCGGCGGCTTTGATCTGTCTTGTTTCGGATATGTTACTAGTGACGGGCTCTTCTCGTGTTGATCCGACTATTCTGACTTTGATCTACCATGCTAGGAATGGGGAGTCCATAATGCCCATCGTTCTTGCAGAGACTCTGAATGGTCTAGACGATATTCAAAGGGGGGCCTCACCCTTCTTCAGGGGAAGTCCGCGTTTGCTATACATGTGGCTATTGGAGCGTTTTCGATCGGTGGGTTTTAACGGGGTTCGGCTTGACAACCTGACACACTTCTTCTATCGTCCTCTCTTCGGTGCTTTGACCATGTCTTCCTCTGATTGGACGGTGTGGTTTTTGAAAAACTTTCGTGCCATTCGGTGGAACATCCCTTGGTGGAAGTTAAGGGCGATGGTGCTTGGTACCGGGGGACAGAATTATGTTCGGCTCCGTGGGCTCTGGTTTACCTCCTTTTATCTCCCAGGACGTCTTCTTCGGCAGTTCAACGTTCATCAAGACATCCCTCTTGGTCTAAACAACTTCTCCTCTGAGTCCAAATTTGTGACCTAGCATGTCTCCCTATCAGTAGAGAGGATGTGGCGTGCTCGGCTGACTCGGCAGTTCAACTATGCCCGTTTCGGTATTTCCAGGCCCCTCCGGGCTGACATTATCTGCTCTTAATGGCAATCTCTAGAAGGAGAGATGATTGATGACCCCTTTCAAATGGAGTGGTTCCGATTCATGGATTCTGAGCCTACAGAGGATAACATTGTCTTTGCGTATCAAATCCTGGACGAGGCTCGAATTGATTTGGCGACCGAGGACCTGGTGTGGCCAACCCCTAGGGATTAGTTTCTTCTTGTATGCTATATTTCCTTTGTAACTTTCGGTGTTCTGAACCACCTTTTAATAATATACGAGGGAAAATAAATTTCTTTATAAAGTTTAAACCGGGACTGAAGTCACTTCTCAGGTTGCCTACGTTCCCCCTTTTTTGATTTTTTCAAAAACACAAATTTTGAGTTGGGGCTCAGGTTTACGTAGTTCTTATCTATACATGTTACGCCTATTGATAATACTTTTTCAGTCGGTCCATGTTGACTGATGAATGCAGTAACTGTCCATCTAAGTCAGCGAGTATAGCGGCACCCCCGTATCAATCTCTTTGACGATATACGGCCCTGTCCACTTCTGCCTCAACTTACCCGTTGGATCTCTGGCTGGCTCTCGAATTTCTTTCAATACGATGTCGTTCTCATTGATACCCCGAGTCTTTACTTTCTGGTTAAATGCTCGAGCGATTTTCTTCTGATAACCTTGGTGGTGGTATGCGGCTTTCAGCCTCTTCTCATCTAATAGGGCTAGCTCGTTATAACGTGCCTGGACCCACTCCAGTTCATTGACTTGATTCTCTAGCATTACCCTGAGAGAGGGGACCTTTAACTCAACAGGGAGGACTGCTTCCATCACGTATGTAAGAGAAAATGGGGTTGCCCAGGTGGAGACCCTCTCGGTGGTGCGGTATCCCCACAATGCATATGGTAACTTTTCTGGCCAGTCCCGATACGTGTCGGTCATCTTGCTTAGGATATTCTTAAGATTCTTGTTGGCGGCCTCGACTGCCCCATTAGTTTGCGGCCTATATGGCGAAGATCTGTGTCGGGTAATACCGTATCCCTCCATGATGGAATTAGTCTCTCCCTCGACGTGAGTGCCGTTGTCCGAGATGATCTCGTGTGGGACTCCATACCGACAGATGATATCCCTTCTGATGAATCGGGCAACCTTCCTAGCGTCAAGGGTTTGGAAAGACTCGGCTTCTACCCATTTGGTGAAGTAGTCGATGGCCACTAGTATGAATTCATGGCCGTTGCTGGCTTTGGGTAAAATCTTCCAATTGATGTCAATCCCCCAGGTCGCGAAAGGCCAGGGAGCAGTCATGTTGTACAACTCTTTTGGTGGAAGTTTCTGGGATTTAGCATAGATTTGGCACTTGTGGCAATGGCGTACGTGATTAACGTAGTCGTTCTGCAGGGTAGACCAGTAATAACCTTGCCTGATGATCTTGCGGGCAAGTGTATGTCCGCTCATGTGAGGTCCACAATCGCCCCCATGTATCTGATCCATCACTTTGACGGACTCTTCTTCTGTCAGACATTGGAGATGGGTCCCGTCGTAGTTCCTCTTGTATAGCTTGTCGGCACAAAGTATGAATCCTGATGCTAATCTCCTGAGTGTGACCCGTGTTTTCTTGTCTGTTTGCTCGGGATACTGGTGATTTTTCAACAGGTTCTAGATATCATAAAACCAAGTGGTTGAGTTCCCTTCCTCTTCACTTTCTACCTCAAGGGCCATGCAGTGTGCTGGTCCTGATTTCTTTTGTACTATAAGAGTTATTTCTTCCATTCCCTCCGGGATATCAATCATAGAGGCTAGGGTTGCAAGTGCGTCAGCAAAACTGTTCTGTGACCTGGGGACATAGTAAAACTCTGCATGCTCAAACCTTCCTGCGACATCCTTTAGTCGGGCAAGGTAAGGGACTAATTTCTCATCTCTGATCTTCCATTCCTTCAAAACTTGGTGGACCACTAGCGCCGAATCTCCGAATACCTGTATTCTCTTTATACCCCTTTGGAGTGCGATCTCTAACCCGATTATGCAGGCTTCATATTCGGCCATGTTGTTGGTGCAGAAGAAGTCTAGACGATATGATACCGGGGAGTGAGTTTGGTCTGGAAAGACTAACAGGATGCCTATCCCGTTTCCGTTTCGATTGGCGGCCCCGTCAAAGTTCAACTTTCAATCTTCATCGATCTCGACATTCATGATAGTTTCGTCCGAGAATTTGGCTTCTTCTAACATGTCTCCCAATATCGGATTGTGGGCCAGGTAATCAGCTATGATCTTGCCTTTGACTGCTTTCTGGGTCATGTAGGTGATGTCGAATTCGGAGAGCATAAATAACCACTTTGCCATACGGTTCAAGAGTGCTGATTTTTCGAAGAGGTATTTTAATGGATCAATATGTGATGCCAGGATGACCAAAAAAACTAGCATGTAGTGCCGTAATTTCTGTGTTAACCAGACGAGAGCAGCGCATGATTTCTCCAATGGTGTGTAGTTTATCTCAAATGGGGACAATTTCTTGCTGATGTAGTAGATGGCCTGCTCTTTCCGAGTATCGATCAGATGTTGTGCTAGCATGGCTCCTGCGGCCGAATCAATGATAGTCAAGTATAGAATTAACGGCAGTCCGGTTTGTGGTGGGGCTAAAACTGAGGGTTTGGAGAGGTAGTCTTTTATTCTATCAAAAGCTTCCTGGCACTGATCGTCCCATTTTCCTGTTGATGACTTTCTTAGGAGTTTGAAGATGGGTTCACAAGTCTGCGTGAGTTGAGAAATGAATCTGCTAATGTACTGCAAATTACCCAAGAATCCTCGAACATCTTTCTCTGTACGGGATTCGGGCATGTCTCGGATAGCTCGAACTTTGGCAGGGTTTACCTCGATTCCCTTTTTACTGACGACATAGCCTAGGAGTTTTCCCTTGGTTACCCCGAACACACATTTTTGCGGATTGAGTCACATCTGGTACTGGCAGAGGCGGTCAAAGAAAGCTCGTAAGGCTGGTACATGGCCTTCCCTCTCCTTTGACTTGATTATCATGTTGTCCACATACACCTCTACCTCTTTGTGAATCATGTCATGGAAGATAGCTGTTGCTGCCCTCTGATATGTTGCTCCAGCATTCTTCAGCCCGAATGGCATAACGGTGTAGCAGCATGTTTCCCGCGGTGTGATGAATGCAGTTTTCTTCTGGTGATCCGGGTGCATCTTGATCTGATTATACCCGACAAAACCATCTACAAAGGACTTCAGGGCATGGTTGGCGGTATTATCCACTATCAAGTCGATGTTGGGTAATGGGAAATCATCTTTTGGGCAAGCTTTGTTAAGATCTCGGTAATCCACACACATGCGGACCTTCCCATTCGCCTTTGGAACGGGTACAATATTGGCTAACCATGAAGGGTACTCGATCACCCGCAAGAACCCCACACTCAGTTGTTTCATCACTTCTTCTTTCACTTTCAGGGACCATTCTGGTGTAAGTTTCCTCAACTTCTGCTTGACGGGCCTAAATTCCGGCTTAGTGTGTATCTCGTGCATGACTATCTGGCTGTTCAAACCTGGCATATCTGCATAGGACCAGGTGAAGACATCCGCGTACACTTTCAGAGTTTGTGTGAATTCTTCTTTTTCTGTCTCACTTAGACTTGCCCCAATATGGACCTCTTTTCTTTCTACTTCTGTCTCGAGGTTAATCATAAGAGTGTCTCCTTCTTCGCTCTATATACGCTGCTCCTCCCGTTCAGGGTGTTCGTTTAGTCTCTCCAACTCCATATAAGCAATTACAGAATTAAAATTAACAGGATAGCGCAAAACAGAGTCTTCTTCATTGATAATGGTGTTTACTGGTACAAGTTTAAAAAGTAAATCTAGGAGTGATTCCTCCCTAGCCTTACCCTCACTCTTATCTCTCACCCTTACACTTTCACTCTTTCCCCCTTTTCCTTGGTAATCCGGATCTGCGTGTATCAAGTGTACATGGTCGTCTCTTGGTTCCTCATCCCCTAGGGCCATGACGTCGAAGAGATCTCCGATCAATTCTTCTTCTTCATCTTTGTCGTCTTCATTTTCTTCCCTCGGCCCGATCATCAACTTGGTAGAGAAACTATGCACAACGTTTTCCTTGATATAAAGGTCCTCTTCATAGAAGATTTCCCATCCTGGAAGGTTCTCTCCGTCGCTGTTTCTCCAAGGTTCTTGAAAACCACAAAAGGGGAAGTCCTCTCATTCTTTGACGAAAAACCCATTCAGAGAGCTAAAACTCGGATACTGATGCCCTCGGCTTCTTTTCTCTTGGTCGTCTTCTTCGGTGTGTTGGTACCCCAAACCTTCTTTTTCGTACCTCGTCACTGGTTCTAAGGCCTGGAGTAATCCTGGCTGCCCCATTCCCAGATTGGCTCCAGGTAAATATTTCATCATTCTCAGCATATTTGTGATCTTGGCGCTGAGACCGGGAATGTTGTCAGGGGGTAGATACTCGATTCTTTGGGTGGTGAGAGCTTGTACTTGAGGCTCGTAAGAAAAGACTCCCAACTGTATGCTATGGCTCCTGATGCCCAATACAGGTAACTTCAGATCCGCCAAGGTCCTTTCAGGATCTCCTTGGATGGTGATTATATTCCCTTCGAACGGTATCTTGATCTTCTGGTGTAAGGAGGAGGGGTGTGCTCCTATGTCGTGTAGCCATGCTTTTCCTAACAGGAGGTTAAAACTGGAGGAAATGTCTATGATTTGAAAGTCAGCCGGAAAGTTTTCGGGACCGACCATGAGATCAAGCTTCAGAGAACCCAGAACGGTCCTTCTGGTATTGTTATAGGTCCTAACAGTCACAGCTGATGGGGAAAGCTCTGAATCCAAGATACCCAGACATCTGGCGGTCTTTAGGGGGCAGACGTTTATGGTTGACCCGTTGTCGATGAGGACTTGTGGCAGGATTTTCCCTCGGGTTTGGACGGTGATATGGAGGGCCAGGTTGTGTTTCCTCCCCAATGGAGACAAGTCTTCATCTGAAAATGACAGACTCCTTTGGACTGTAAGCGACCCAATCATGTTTGGCAGTTGCTCTGGTGTGGAGTCCGGTGGTATGACGGCTTCGTCTAGAAGTTTGATGAAAGCGGTCCTCTTAGGTTTGGAGGCAACCAAGAGGCCCCAAATGGTGATGTGTGCCTGAGTTTTCTTCAACTACTCCAGTACTCGATCTTCTCCTATTTCTTTAGAAGGTGGTAATTTTTCGGCATCCATCGGCGGTGGCTGGTATACCCTTCCTGAATGGGTAATTTGTTGTATCCAAAGGGATGCTGGGTCTGATCCTTCCGGGATTTTTGATGACTCTGGCTCTGCCAACCAATTAAAAGTTCCCAGGGAGGTTTCTGTCATACAGATTGTCTTCTTAGGGGGGGCTTCGGGATTTTCACGACTGTTTCTTCTTCACTTGGGTCCATCATATCCCAGATTTTCCGGGATTGGTTTTGATTGTAAGTGGCTGTGAGATCCCTTGATTTGCCTTTCCTAAACCCTACCCAGGTAGGAAGTTCATCTTAGCCATCGATTGGTCTATTATCGGATTGAGGCCTGTGGCAACTTGAGCCTTTGCTGGTAGCATAATGGGTGCCTTATAGGCTGGGTCATCCCGAATGAGTCTTACGGGGTCAAGGCCTTCTTCATCAGTGGTCAAGGCGTTAATTCTCGCAGGTGGAGCATGGTTGGAAAGGGGATTATTGGTAACATTGGGCCCGCCGGGTGCAGGGATGGTTTCGGCTTCAATGAGGTCTTGGATACGATGGCGAAGAGCCAAGCAGCGTTCCGTGTCGTGGCCCGCTGCTTGATGGTATGCACAGTTCTCATTCATTCTCTAGGTGCTGGGAATAGGGTTTGGTGGGGGGCGCGGGTTAAGTGGAGTGATCAGTCCGGCCTTTCGGAGTAGTTCTAGGCTTTTGACCAGGGTAGTGGGGAGGGTGCAAAAGTTTCTCCTCCTCTTAGCCTCGGTGCTTGAAGAGTCTTCTTGTGCAGGCCAACTCATCGGAGGGGCTTGTTGTGATTGTTGGAATGGGTTTTATTGATATGGGTACGAGCTTAGTTGATTCACAGTTGGGGTGGCTATCTTTCTCCCGGTGTATGCAGCTTTCTTGGTATCAGTCTCTGCTTTCTTGGCCAATTCTTCCTCTACTCGCGATCCCATACTCAACAGGGCTCTGAAGTGTGGGAATACTTGCTTTCCCATGCAACTCAGGATGGCTGGAGTGAAATTCTTCTGTATGATCTCCAATTGCTCTTCTTCATCAGGTCGCTTGGACATTTGGGATGCCATCTCTCTCCGCCTGCGACGAAATCGCTAAAGCTTTCTTTCTCGCCTTGCTTGGCCATTTCCAGGTGTTTACGGGTAATTTCCAAATCTTCGTTGGACCCGTATTTGGTCATGAACTCCTTGACGATATCTCCCCAAGTCTTCGTGTGGTGTCTCTCCAGATCAAAAAACCATCTCAGGGCGGCCCCCGTGAGAGTCATGTGAAAGGCTTGAGCCAACTCCGGCTCCCCACAGCCTGATACTTGCATGGATTTGATGTAGGATTGAAGATGGGTTTTGGGGGGTGTGGTCCCTGTGAATTTGGTGATGGAAGGGAGTTTGAATCCCTGAGGCAGTCTTGCTTCTGGGTAGAGGGAGAAAGCATTCATATCTGTAATCTCGTCTGCCCCTTTTATCAGAGAAATCCCTCTTTGCAGAACCTTCATCTGCTCTTTCAGTTTCTTCATATTTTCGCTCTCTCTTGACGCTTCATCGGGCTATTCTCGAGCTATAACCGATTCTGCATACACTGCCCGAAGTCGGTTGATGTCTGGGTATTCATTGGGAGGGGCTATTGCGGCCGGTGGTGGAATGGGTCTTGCGGGAACTTGTGGCCATGGTTGGTATTGGGGGTCAAATCCGGGTTGTACTTAGGGTTGCGGCCAAACTATGGGTGGCTCTTATTGCTGATAAGTAGGGCCTGAATCCGGGGCCCATTGATTTTGGTTGTTGGGATCGGTCTGAATGGGACCGGCTATGATGGGACCCGTTGGTGGTGGGTTGGTTCCTTGGATCGGGAGAAGCACTTGCGATGATTGTCCTTGATCTCGATTCTGTGGTAGTTGTTCAAACCCCGGTGGTGCGGTCCGTCCGGCTGACAACTCTTCTACTCGTACTCGGGTATTCTTTTGCTCGTTTGTGAGGCTTGCTAGGTTCAAGCTGACGGTCGTTAATAGACGGTGCATTTCGGCTAAAGTCGGCTGAACTGCAGACGCCTCGGCTAGGGTCTGATATGTCTTTTGATTTTCGCGTCCATCGGCCATTTTGGGTGTGCTTGATCTTACTAGTGTTTCGATATGATCTCGACCGGTCCAACCTTTCATACTGACGTCGCTTTACGGCTGTAGATGAAACCACGTGGCGAGGATGAAGGAAGACTGTGATGCGACTCGATTTTTGCCAAAAGAACCACTAAAAATTACCGAGAAAAGCCTCGGATTTTAAAAAGGTGTTGGAAAGTAAGCCGTAAGGTGGTACATCCCCTACGGCTGCTTGACAAGTGTTTTAGCCGACTCAATCTTATATGCAGCACAGGTGTACGAACGGTTAAGGCTTCACGCTCCCTCCTATTTGGCAAGACCTTGCGATATACCCCAAGGGCGGGTACATGCAAGAGCCTTTTGATATACTTCCCGGGTACGTGAGTGTTTTTGTCACTCGATATACCTCGGGGGCGTACTTGGCCAAGGAGAGTGGAAGTAAATGCTTTCGGTTTATGTTGGCCCAAGCAAGCCAACTCCCTACTCACTTATAATACTTCCGAGGGTTTGGGGTAAATTCACACTCGTAGAACCAATGCATGATTTGTGATAGTGCGTGTAAAGTTCCAAAGGTTGGTTTCACAAATATCATTATCTTATTTACGTATTTTTGAAAAACTTTCATTTTTAGAAAAAAGGTTTCTCCTCAAAATAATTTACACAAGTAGGGAAAGCGATAAAAACAAGTATTCAACAGATAAACAAAAAGTCCACATATAAGAGTCTAGTTTTCTAACAGTCCCCAGCAGAGTCGGCACTGTGAGAATCCGCAAATGCGACCCCCGGGTCTCGTCCCAGTTCGGGTGGGCGTCTAAAACGTCGGGACGAATTTCGTCGTTCCATTTGCTGGAGTAGTATCTTTGTTGATTCATATCAAGTGTCCCTAAGTTCTATTTTTAGATGCAAAGGGGTTCATTCAGAGTCGCCAGTACGTTTTACAAGAAAACGGACAAAACAGTTTGTGTAAGAGGAAAAACTACAGATAAGCCTTTCTTTACACGTTTGTCTATGAAACCAGGGTTCTATAGGGTTCGGAAACTATATTACGACTTGGAAAGGTTTTAAGCACCCATTCCTTCCTTTCGGTCTCTAGTGGTCTTTTATATGCTTATTCTATGTTAAAAAACTTGGATGCTTTTACTGACAGTCTACTACTTTCTAAGTGAAAACCCTAATTTCTGGAAAAAATGGGAAAAGTGATGAAAACCCTTTTTTCCGAGATCTAATGTTCAATTTTGAGAGATGCAAATACAAGTGTCAAGAGTTGTTCGTACTTTAGAGGGAGTTTTACAGTGTTATTTCTCAGATAACGACGATTTTTCTCGGGTTTGGATTCATTTGGGAAAAGTTATTGGATCTTGTATCGGAACTAATTCAATATGGAATTAGAACTCTTGAGGGGAGTTCTACCAGATGTATCACAATCTATGAAACAGATAGGATATATTGGGTTTTTAATTCCGAAGTAAGTTTTACCGGTTCGGGTTTTGAAAACAGGATTTTATCTGGATGGTAATATACTTACTCTTCTGGTTTTGTAAATAGTTTTATCAGGGTCTTTTGTTTTGAAAACGGTAGACTATTTGTAACTTGGCTATAAGTTTATTCAAATAAAACGTGGACAAAACAACAGAAATAAAACAAGAACACATATGTTTAATGTTAAATACTAGAAGAGACTTTCTTTACCTTCCCGACGAGAATAATAATAAGAAAGAAAATATAATACGGCAGGGAGATCTCCGGCGATAATGATCTTTTCCTTCTTCAGAAATTTCTGAGAATTCGATTCCAGAGACTGGACACGTCGAGTGTCGAGAATAGATTCAATAATTCTTCAGAAATAAGACAATAATAGAGAATGCTTGATAAAATACTAGAAAATCAGATTTAAAGCTTAGAATTCTTCAATCCCAAGTTGCTGTCTTGCACCCTTGGGGGGTGTTGGCCTATTTATATTGCTCTGGAGAGTATGTCGTGCGACATTTCACCAAAAAGGGCGTGTGTCGAGCGACAATGTGTCTTATGTCGCGCGACAAACGGCTGAAGTGATGTTTCTGACAGACTGATGTGTCAGAGAGTGGATGGTCTGGTGTCAAGAGGGATTGTCGCGCGACATAGGAGTGTTTGTCGCGCGACAATGTGATATGTCGTGCGACAATCTCTATTAAAAATAGGTTTGTTGGCCAACAAACCCTTTCGGGGTAGTTCCAGGTGCTCGGGTGGGTCTCGGACCCAAAAACAGTAGTTCTCGAAGGTCGTTAAGGTTCTTACAGGGGTCACGGATCGGGGTGTCTACACCTGGTGATGAGGTACTTACTTTAACTTCTCTTGATACTTTTATATCTATATTTATTTATCTTGACTGTGTTAATTCTCTTATCTTATGTCTTTTACAGCGGGTGAGTGTACGGGTGGCGGATCTGCGGGCTTGGCACGCCCAGTATCTCTACAGCTAGAACCTGCTCCAGTACGTCTGTCGAGACCCTCTAGTATACATGTGTAACTATCAGAGATCTATTGACGTTTCTTTACGGCCGGATGACCCCCTAACGTTTTCTCATGCCCAGACGGAGTCTCGGAGGAGTAGTAGTTGGACCTCCAGGCGTTCTCGATCCTCGGTGATCCGTCCTACAGCTTTTGTCCAGTCGACGGGGCCCTCCCAGGCGGCCGTTCCTCCTACTCAAGGCATCCCAGTGGTTGACCTTACTCCCGAGGAGGGCTCGGGTGATAGTGGGAGCGTGTCAAAACGCGCTCGAGTAGATTAGCTTTTTCTTTTCTGCACTTTTGTTAGTTTGGAACAGATATGTAGTTTTTATTTTTATACACTTGTTTTTAGACAGAAATTTAGTTTTGAAAACTATTTTTTTATTGGATTTATGAAAATCTTTATTTGTGTCTGATGATATACTATTATTCTCTGTTTGTGGAAGATATATATATATATATATATGAGTCAGTGTTTTAGGAGCCATACCTTGTAGCGTAGTGACACATAGGATTCCTGCAAAAGAACAAAGTGAGAACAAGAAAGCATCCAGAAGTGATTCTTTTGGCAAGAATGACTCTTGTGTGTAAGGAAAACAAAAATAGGGTAACCCTAAATGGGATTGTCGAGCGACAATCCCTCCTGGGTATGGGTTTGTCGCTCGACAAACAGGCACAAGACCCTCTTTTTTGCTCGAAATACACCCATCTTCTTTCCTTCATCCCCACACCTTCAAAAAAATGTCTTCTTATCGCACAAATTCTGATTTCTCTTATGTTAAAGCCCGAGATGCTCTGATATCTTTTGAAAACGGCTTGAATTTTGGTGCATTTAGTCCTTTAGCAGGTTGGTGCCATCGTCCTGTAGATTTTTCCTTTTTGTTAGGCGCTTTGTATTTCTGGAGCCCTGTGGATCATCTCTTCCGTTTTGGGCTTGATGAGCTTTGTCCGACCTATGAGGAGTTTTTCTGGCTGTTACATTCTGACGTTTGTCTCTCGATGGCAGTTCTCATAGAAGAAATCGGTCCCCAAAACATGCTGATTTCTCTGTTAGCCATTCCCCAGGCGGCCTGTGATGGTTTTATTACCGACGGACTCCTTGATCTCTATAAAATGGTGAGGTTCTTTTATCGTTACGAAGAGAGAGCCTCTTATAGTGTGGGGCGTACTGCGGCGGCCTTGATCTGTCTTGTTTCTAATATGTTACTGGTGACGGGTTCTTTCCGTGTTGATTCGACTATTCTGAGTTTGATCTACCATGCTAGAAATGGGGAGTCCATAGTGCCCATCGTTCTTGCCGAGACTCTGAATGGTCTTGACGATATTCAAAGGGGAGCTTCACCTTTCTTCAGGGGGAGTCCGCGCTTGCTATACATGTGGCTGTTGGAGCGTTTTCGATCGGTGGGTTTCAACGGGTTCGGCTCGATAATCTGACGCATTTCTTCCATCGTCCTCTCTTTGGTGCTTTGACCATGTCTTCCTCTGATTGGACGGTGTGGTTTTCGGAGAATTTTCGGGCTATCCGGTGGAACATTCCTTAGTGGAAGCTGAGGGCGATGGTGCTTAGTACAGGGGGTCAGAACTACGTTCGGCTCCGCGGGCTTTGGTTTACCTCCTTTTATCTCCCAGGACGTCTTCTTCGTCAGTTCAACGTTCCTCAAGACATTCCCCTTGATCTGAACAACTTCTCTTCTGAGTCTAGATTTGTCACCCCGCATGTTTCTTTATCGGTAGAGAGGATGTGGCGTGCCCGACAAACTCGTCAGTTCAATTATGCCCGCTTTGGTATTACCAGGCCCCTCCGAGCTGACATTATCCGCTCTTGCTGGCAATCTCTGGAAGGAGAGCTGATTGATGACCCTTTTCAAATGGAGTGGTTCCGATTCATGGATGCAGGGGCTACTGATGATAACATTGTCTTTGCGTATCAGATCCTAGACGAGGCTCGTATTGATTTGGCCACTGAGGACCCGGTTTGGCTAACCCCTAGGGATTAGTTTCTTCTATATGCTGTATCTCCTTTGTAACTTCCGGTGTTCTGAACCACCCTTTAATAATTATACGAAGGGACTGTTTATGGGAAATAAATTTCTTTACAAAGTTTAAACCGGGCCTAAAGTCACTTCTCAGGTTACCTACGTTCCCCCTTTTTTAATTTTTTAAAAACACAATTCGAGTTGGGGCTCAGATTTACGTAGTTCTTATCTACACATGTTATGCCTATTGATAATACTTTTTCAGTCGGTCTATGTTGACTGGTGAATGCAGTAACTATCCGTCTAAGTCAGCGAGTATAGCGACACCCCCTATATCAATCTCTTTGACGATATATGGCCCTGTCCACTTCTGCCTGAACTTACCCCTTGGGTCTCTGGCTGGCTCTCGAATTTCTTTCAATACGATGTCGTTCTCATTGATACCCCGAGTCTTCACTTTCTGGATAAATGCTCGAGCGATTCTCTTCTGATACCCTTGGTGGTGGTATGCGGCTTTCAATCTTTTCTCATCCAGTAGGACTAGCTCGTTATAATGTGCCTGGACCCACTCCAGTTCATTGACTTGTTTTTCTAGCATTACTCTGAGAGAGGGGACCTCTAACTCAACAGGGAGGACTGCTTCCATCCCGTATATAAGAGAAAATGAGGTTGCCCCGGTGGAGACTCTCTCGGTGGTGCGGTATCCCCACAATGCATATGGTAATTTCTCTAGCCAGTCCCGACAGGTGTCGGTCATTTTGCTTAGGATATTTTTCAGATTCTTGTTGGCGGCCTCAACTACCCCATTGATTTGCGGTCTATATGGCGACGATCTGTGCCGGGTAATACCGTATTCCTCCATGACAGAATTAGCCGCTCCTTCGAAAGTGAGTGCCGTTGTTCGAGATGATCTCGTGTGGGACCCCATACCGACAGATGATATTTCCGTCTGATGAATCGGGTAACTTTTCTGGCGTCAAGGGTTTGGAAAGACTCGGCTTCCACCCATTTGGTGAAGTAGTCAATGGCCACTAGTATGAATTCATGGCCGTTGCTGGCTTTGGGTGAAATCTTCCCGATGATGTCAATTTCCCAAGTCGCGAAAGGCCAGGGAGCAGTCATGTTGTACAGCTCTTATGGTGGAAGTTTCTGAGATTTAGCATAGATTTGGCACTTGTGGCAACGGCGTACATGATTAACGCAGTCATTCTGCAGGGTAGACCAGTAATAACCTTGTCTGATGATCTTTCGGGCAAGTGTATGTCCGCTCATGTGAGGTCCACAATCGCCCCCATGTATCTGATCCATCACTTTGACGGACTCTTCTTCTGTCAGACATTGGAGATGGGTCCCGTCGTAGTTCCTCTTATATAGCCTGCCGGCACAAAGTATGAACCCTGATGCTAATCTCCTGAGTGTGACCCACGTTCTCTTGTCTGTTTGCTCGGGATACTGGTGATTTTTCAATAGGTTCCAGATATCATAAAACCAAGTGGTTAAGTCCCCTTCCTCTTCATTCCTACCTCAAGGGCCATGCAGTGGGCTGGTCCTGATTTCTTTTGCACTGTAAGAGTTATTTCTTCCATCCCCTCCGGGATATTGATTATAGATGTCAGGGTTGCCAGTGCGTCAGCAAAACTGTTTAGTGACCTGGGGACATAGTAAAACTCCGCATGCTCATACCTTCCTGCGACATCCTCCAGTCGGGCGAGGTACGGGACTAATTTCTCATCTCTGATCTTCCATTCCTTCAGAACTTGGTGGACCACTAGTGCTGAATCTCCGTATACCTGTATTCTTTTTATACCCCTTTGGAGTGCGATCTCTAACCCGATTATGCAGACTTCATATTCGGCCATGTTGTTGGTGCAGAAGAAATCTAGACGATACGATACCGGGGAGTGAGTTTAGTCTGGAGAGACTAACAGGATGCCTATCCCGTTTTCGTTTCGGTTGGCGGCCCCGTCAAAGTACAATTTTCAGTCTTCATCGATCTCGACATTCATGATAGTTTCATCCGGGAATTCGGCTTCTTCTAGCATGTCTCCCAATATCGGATTGTGGGCCAGGTAATCAGCTATGATCTTGCCTTTGACTGCCTTCTGGGTCATGTAGGTGATGTTGAATTCGGAGAGCAAAAATAACCATTTTGCCATACGGTTCGAGATAGATGGTTTTTCGAAGAGGTATTTCAATGGATCAATTCGTCATGCCAGGATGACCGGAAAAATCAGCATGTAGTGCCGTAATTTTTGTGTTACCTAGACGAGAGCGGTGCACGATTTCTCCAATGGCGTGTAGTTTATCTCGAATGGGGACAGTTTCTTGCTGATGTAGTAGATGGCCTGTTCTTTCCGTGTATCGATCAGATGTTGGGCTAGCATGGCTCCTGCAGCTGAATCAATGACGGTCAGGTATATAATTAGTGGTAGTACAGTTTGTGGCGGGGCTAACACTGGGGGTTTGGAGAGGTAGTCTTTTATTCTGTCAAAAGCTTTCTGGCACTGATCGTCCCATTCTCCTGGTGATGACTTCCTCAGGAGTTTGAAGATGGGTTCGTAAGTTTGAGTGAGCTGAGAGATGAACCTACTGATGTACTGTAGATTACCCAAAAATCCCCGGACTTCTTTCTCGGTACGAGGCTCGGGCATGTCTCGGATAGCTCGAATTTTGGCAGGGTCTACCTCGATTCCCTTCTTACTGACGACATAGCCCAGGAGTTTTCCCTTGGTTATCCCGAACACACATTTCTGCGGATTGAGTCTCATCTGGTACTGGCGGAGGCGGTCAAAGAAGGCTCACAAGGTTGGTACATGGCTGTGAGAATCCGCAAATGCGACCCCCCCGGGTCTCAACCCCTCGTTGGTGGGAGTCTGAAACATCGGAAAGGATTCCGTTGTTCCATTTGCTTCTATGTGTTGATAATATCGGGTGTCCCTCTATATTTCTAGATGCAAGAGGGTTCGTTCAGAGTCGCCATACGTTTTACGAGAAAACGGACAAAATAGTTGTGTAAGAGGAAAGTCTACAGATAAGCCTTTCTTTACACGTGTCTAAAACCAGGATCATGTCGGGAACTATATTACGGTTTGGGAAGGTGTTAAGCACCCATTCCGCCCTTTCGTCTCTAGTGGTCTTATATATTTATTCTATGTGGGAAACTGCTTTTACTGATATTCTCTGCTTTCTGAGAATAACTAATGAAAACCTTTTTCGGGCGCGTTAGGAATCTACCACAACCATGGCATTCTTCAGCCCGAATGGAGTTTTAAACATCTACAATAAAACTAATATACAAATATCTTATTTAATTACTAGAAGAGACTTTAGTTACCTTCCCGTGTAGAGAGAAAATATAATCAGCAGAGAAGACCTATATTAGTTCCCTTCGAAATATTTCGGTATCTAGATGGCACTCCGGGTGCCAAGATGATCCGAGACTGCAGAAATTTTGTCACAGATTGGAGAAGGCTGATTAGAAGATATCAGAGAGAAATGGAATTTTAGTATAGAGATTGTGGCAGAAGTCTCCCAGAACCCATGGGGGTGTTGGCCTATTTATACTGGGGAGAGATTGTCGCGCGACATTTCCTTAAAAAAGGAGAATGTCCCACATTGTGATATGTCGCGCGAATACGGGAATGTCGCGCGACAAACGGCTGAAGTGATGGTTCTGACAGATTGATGTGTCGAAAGTGGTTGGTCTGGTGCAGAGGGGAATTCGTCAATAGGGAATTGTCGCGCGACATATCAGATTGTCGTGCGACAATGTGATATGCGGCGACAATCTCTCTAAAAAACAAGTTTGTCGGCGACAAACCCTCCAGTGTAGTACCGGGTATAGTAGTTCTCGGAGGTCGTTAGGGTTCTTGCGGGGTCACGGATCGGGGTGTCTAATGGCCTTCCCTCTCTTTTGACTTGGCATGTCGTCTATACACCTCTACTTCTTTGGAATCATGTCGTGGAAATAGTTGTGGCTGCCCTCTGATATGTTGCTCCGGCATTTTCAGGAATGCAAGGTGTAGCTTTTCCCCACGGTTGAGATCTGTTTTGTCGGTATCTGGGTGCATCTTGACGGTTATACCCGGCGACTCGTCCACGAATGATTTCGGACAGCGGTTTATCCCATCAAATTGTTGGGCAATGGGAAATCTTTTGGGATTTATTGGATCTCGTAATCACGCATGCGGACTTTCCCATTTACTTTTGGGATGGGTACAATGTTGGCTAACCATGAAGGGTACTCGATCACCCACAAGAACCCCACACTCAGTTGTTTCATCACTTCCTCTTTTACTTTCAGGGACCATTCTGGCGTAAGTTTTCTCAACTTCTGCTTGACGGGCCTAAATTCTGGCTTGGTGTGTATCTCATGCATGACTATCTGGCTGTTCAATCCTGGCATATCTGCATAAGACCAGGCGAAGACGTCTACGTATTCTTTCAGAGTTTGTGTGAATTCCTCTCTTTCTGTCTCTCTTAGACTTGCCCCAATGCGGACCTCTTTTCTTTCCTCTTCTATCCCGAGGTTAATCACAAGAGTGTCTCCCTCCTCGCTCTGTATACGTTGATTCTCTCGTTCAGGGTGTTCGTTTAATCTTTCCAATTCCATATAAGCAATTACAGAATTAAAATTAACAGGATAATGCAAAACAGAGTCTTCTCCATTGATAATGGTGTTTACAAGTAAAAGTTTAAAAAGTAAATCTAGGAGTGAGTCATCCCTAGCCTTTCCCTCACTCTTACCTCTCACCCTTACAATTTCACTCTTTCCCCCTCTTCATTGGTAGTCCAGATCAGCGTGTATCAAGTGCACAGGGTCGTCTCTTGGCTCGTTATCCCCCAGAGCCATGATGTCGAAGAGATCTCCGATCATTTCCTCATCCTCATCTTTCTCGTCTTCATTTTCTTCCTTCGGCCCGATTGTCAACTTGGTAGAGAAGCTGTGTATGACGTTTTCCTTGATATAAAGGTCCTCTTCATAGAAGATTTCGCATCCTAGAAGGTTCTCTCCGTCGCTGTTTCTCCAAGGCTCTTGAAAGCCGCAAAAGGGGAAGTCCTCTCCTTTTTTGACGAAAAACCCATTCAGAGAGCTAAAACTCGAACACTGATGCCCTCGGCTCCTTCTCTCTTGGTCGTCTTCTTCGGTGTGTTGGTACCCTGACCCTTTTTTTCATGCCTCGTCACTGGTTCTAGGGCTTGGAGTAACCCTGGCTGCCCCATTCTAGACTGGCTCAAGGTAAATATTTCATCATTCTCAGCATATTTGTGATCTTGGTGCTTAGACCGGGAATATTGTTAGGGGGTAGATACTCGATTCTCTGGGTGGTGAGAGCTTGTACTTGAGGCTCATAAGAAAAGCCTCCCAACTGTATGCTTTGGCTCCCGATGCCCAAAACAGGTAATTCCAGATCTGCCAAGGTCCTCTCAGGATCTCCTTGAATGGTGATTATATTCTCTTCAAACGGTATCTTGATCTTCTAGTGTAAGGAGGAGGGGAGTGCTCCTATGTCGTGTAGGCATGCTCTTCTCAACAGGAGGTTAAAACTGGAGGGAATGTCTATGATTTGAAAGTCGGTCGGAAAGTTTTAGGGACCGACCATGAGATCTAGTATTAGGGAACCCAGAACGGTCCTTCTGGTGTTGTCATAGGCTCTAACAGTTACAGCTGACGGAGAAAGTTCTGAGTCTAAGATACCCAGACATCTTGCGGTCTTCAGGGGGCAGGCGTTTATGGTTGACCCGTTATCGATAAGGACCTGTGGCAGGATTTTTCCTTGGGTCTGAATGGTGATATAGAGGGCCAGGCTGTGTTTTCTTCCCAACGGAGATAAGTCTTCATCTGAAAATGACAGACTTCTTTGGACTGTAAGTGACCTGATCATGTTTGACAGTTGCTCTGGTGTGAAATCTGGTGATATGACAGCCTCGTCTAGAAGTTTGATGAAGGCGGTCCTGTGGGGTTTGGAGGCAACTAAGAGGCCCCAAATGGTGATGTGTTCCTGAGTTTTCTTCAACTGTTCCAATACTCGATCTTCTCCTATTTCCTTAGGAGGTGGTGATTTCTCGGCATCCATTGGTGGTGGCTGGTATACCCTCCCTGAACGGGTAATTTGTTGTATCCAAAGTGATGCTGGGTCTGATCCTTCTGGAGTTTCTGATGACTTTGGCTCTGCCGACCAACTGAAAGTCCCGGGGGAGGTTTCTGTCATACAGATTGTCTCCTTAGGGGGGCCTCGGGGTTTTCACGACTGTTTCTTCTTCTCCTGGGTCCATCTTATCCCAGATTTTTCGGGATTGGTTTTGATTGTAAGTGGCTGTGAGATCCCCTGATTTGCCTTTCCTAAACCCTGCCCGGGTAGGAAGTTCATTTTAGCCATCCATTGGTCGATTATTGGATTGAGGCCTGGCGCCTCTTGAGCCTTTGTTGACAGTACAACGGGTGCCTTGCAGGCTGGGTCATCTCGAATGAGTCCTATGGGATCAAAGCCTTCTTCGTCAGTGGTCAAGGCGTTATTTCCCGCAGGTGGAGCGTGGTTAGGAAGGGGATTGTTGGTAACATTGGGCCCGCCGGGTGCGGGGATGGTTCCGGCTTTAATGAAGTCCTGGATACGATGGTGAAGAGCCAAGCAGCGTTCCGTGTCATGGCCCGCTACTTGATGGTATGCACAGTTCTCATTCATTCTCCAGGTGCTGGGAATAGGGTTTGGTGGGGGGCGCGGGTTGAGTGGGGTGATCAGTCCGGCCTTTCGGAGTAGTTCCAGGCTTTTGACCAGGGTAGTGGGGAGGGTGCAAAAGTTTCTCCTTCTCTTAGCCTCGGTGCTCGAAGGGTCTCCTTGTGTGGGCCAACTCATCTGAGGGGCTGGTTGTGACTGTTGAAAAGGATTTTGTTGGTAGGGGTATGAGCTTAGTTGGTTTATGGCTGGAGTGGCTGTCTTCCTTTCAGTGTACGAGGCTTTCTTGGTATCAGTCTCTGCCTTTTTGGCCAATTCTTCCTCTACTTGCGACCCCATACTTAACAGGGCTCTGAAGTGTGGGAATACGTGTTTTCCCATGCAACTCAGTACAGCTGGAGTGAAATTCTTCTGTATGATCTCCAGTTGTTCTTTTTCATCGGGTCGTTTGGACATTTGGGAGGCCATCTCTCTCCAGCGTGTGATGAAATCGCTGAAGCTTTCTTTCTCGCCTTGTTTGGCCATTTTCAGGTGTTTACGGGTAATTTCCAAATCCTTGTTGGACCCGTATTTGGTCATGAACTCCTTGACGATATCTCCCCAAGTTTTTGTGTGGTGTCTCTCTAAATCGAAAAACCATCCCAAGGCGGCCCCCGTGAGAGTCATCTGAAAGGCCTGAGCCAGCTCCGGCTCTCCACAGCAGAACACTTGCATGGATCTGATGTAGAATTGAAGATGGGTTTTGGGGGGTGTGGTCCCTCTAAATTTGGTGATGGAAGGGAGTTTGAATCCCTGGGGTAATCTTGCTTCTGGGTAGAGGGAAAAGGCATTCATATCTGTAATCTCGTCTGCCCCTTTTATCAGAGAAATCTCTCTTTGCAGAACCTTCATCTGCTCTTTCAGCTTCTTTATTTCTTCGCTCTCTCTTGACACCTCATGGGGCTGTTCCCGAGCTATAATCGATTCTGCATACACTGCCCGAAGTCAGTTGATGTCTGGGTACTCATTAGGAGGGGCTACCGGGGCTGGTGGTGGGATAGGTCTGGCAGGGACTTGTGGCCATGGCTAGTATTGGGGGTCAAGGCCTTGCTGAGGTTGTGGCCAAATGATGGGTGGCTCTTGTTGTTGGTAAGTGGAGCCTGAATCCGGGGCCTATTAATTTTGGTTGTTGGGATCGGTCTGAACGGAACCGGGTGGGATGGGACCTGTTTGGGGTAGATTGGTTCCTTGAACTGGGGGAAGCACTTGTGAAGACTGCCATTGATCTCGATTCGGTGGTAGCCGTTCAAATCCTGGTGGTGCAGCCCGTCCGGCTGACAACTCTTCTACTCGAACTCTGGTATTCTGTTGCTCGTTCGTGAGACTTGCTAGATTCATGCTTACGGTCATCAGTAAACGATGCATCTCGGCTAGAGTTGGCTGCGATGCAGACGCCTCGGCTAGGCTTTGATCTATCTCTTGATTCTCGCGTCCATCGGCCATTTCAGGTGTGCTTGGTCTTACTAGTCTTCTGGTATGATCTCGACCGGGCCAACCTTCCAGTCTGTCGTCGTATTACGGCTCGTCTACCACCTGGCGAAGATGAAGGAAGACTACGATGCGACTCGATTTTTGCCAAAAGAACCACTAAAAATCGCCGAAAAAAGACTCGGGTTTCAAAAAGGTGTTATAAAGTAAGCCGCAGGGTGGTACATCCCTTACGGCTGTTTGACAAATGTTTTAGCCGACTCGATCTTATATGCAGCGCAGGTGTACGAGCGATTAAGGCTTCAGGCTCCCTCCTATTTGGCAAGACCTTGCGATATACCCCATGGGAGGGTACGTGCAAGAGCCTTTTGATATACTTCCCGGATACGTGAGTGTTCTCGTCACTCGATATACCTCGGGGGTGTACTTGGCCAAGGAGAGTGGAAGTAAATGCTTTCGGTTTATGTTGGCCCAAGCAAGCCAACTCCCTACTCACTTACAATACTTCCGAGGGTTTGGGGTAAATTCACACTCGTAGAACCAATGCATGATTTGTGAAAGTGCGTGTAAAGTTCGAAAGGTTGATTTCACGGATATCATTATCTTTATTACGTATTTTTGAAAAACTCCCATTTTTAGAAAAAGGTTTCTTCTTAATCAATTAACATCAGTAGGGAAAGCGGTAAAAGCAAGTATTCAACAGATAAACAAAAGTCCACATATAAGAGTCTAGTTTTCTAACAGTCCCCAGCAGAGTCGCCACTGTGAGAATTTGCAAATGCGACCCCCGGGTCTCGTCCCCGTTCGGTTGGGCGTCTGAAACGTCGGAATGGATTCCGTCGTTCCATTTGCTGGAATATTTTGATAATTCATATCACATGTCCCTATGTTCTATTTCTAGATGCAAAGGGGTTCATTCAGAGTCGCCAGTACGTTTTACGAGAAAACGGACAAAAAGGGTCGTGTAAGAGGAAAGGCTATAGACAAGCATTTCTTTACACGTTTGTCTACGAAACCAGGATTCTATAGGGTTCGGAAACTATATTACGGTTTGCGAAGGTGTTAAGCACCCATTCCGCCCTTTCGGTCTCTAGTGGTCTTTTATATGTTTATTCTATGTTAAAAAACTTAGATACTTTTACTGACAGTCTACTACTTTCTAAGTGAAAATCCTAATTTTGGGAGAACGGGGAAAGGGATGAAAACCTCTGTGTTTCGAGATCCAATGTTTAGTTTTGAGAAATACAAATACAAGTGTCAAGAGTTTGTTTTTAGAGGGAGTTTTACCGTGTTATTTCTCAGATAACGACGATTTTTCTCGGATTTTTGACTTATTTGGAAAAAGTGTTGGATCTTGTATCGGAATTAATTCAATATGGAATTGGAACTCTTGAGGGGAGTTCTGCCAGACATATCACAATCTATGAAACAGATGGGATATACCAGATTTTTAATTCCTAAGTAAGTTTTATCAGTCCGGGTTTTGAAAATAGAATTTTATCCGAATGATAATATACTTACTCTTTTGGTTTTGAAAATGGTTTTATCAGGGTCTTTTGTTTTGAAAACGGTAGACTATTTGTAACCTGACAATAAGTTTATTCAAATAAAACGTGGACAAAACAATAGAAGTAAAACAAGTACACAGATATCTAATTTAAATATTAGAAGGGACTTTCTTTACCTTCCCGACGAGAATAATAATAAGAAAGAAAATATGATACGGTGGAGAGATTTTCGGCGATGATAATATTTTTCTTCTTTAGATATTTCGGAGAATTCGATTCTAGAGATAGGACACGTCGAGTGTCGAGAATAGATTCGATAATTCTTCAGAAATAAGACGAGAATCGAGAATGCTTAATGAAAGACTAAAAAATCCGATATAAGCCAATAATTCTTCAATCTCCAAATTGCTGCCTTGAACCCTTAGGGGGTGTTGGCCTATTTATACTGCTCGGGGAAGATTGTCGCGCGACATTTCTCTAAATGGGGCATATGTCGCGCGACAATGTGTCCAATGTCGCGCAACAAACGGCTGAAGTGATGTTTTTGACAGACTGATGTGTCAGAGAGTGGATGGTCTGGTGTCAGGAGGGATTGTCGCGCGACATAGTGGGATTTCGCACGACATATCAGTGATTGTCGCGCGACAATGTGATATGTCGTGCGACAATCTCTCTTAAAAATAGGTTTGTTGGCCAACAAACCCTTTCGGGGTTGTTTCGGGTACTCGGGTGGGTCCCGGACCGAAAAATAGTAGTTCTCAAAGGTCGTTAGGGTTCTTGCGGGGGTCACGGATCGGGGTGTCTACAGGCGGCGGTAGTGGTGGTGGTGGAAAGGAATGAAGAAGAAGAAGTTCTTTTGGAGAGGAATGATGATTTGGATGGTGGTGGTAGCAGTAGCGGCGGTAGTGGCGGTGGTGGAGAGGAATGAAGAAGAAGAAGTTCTTTGGAGAGGGATGATAATTTGGATGGTGGTGGTGGCAGTAATGGCGGTGGTGGAGAGGAATGAAGAAGAAGAAGAATTAATTTAGATTTAAGTGATTTAGAGTTATTAACTATTAATTAAAAATAAAAAAAGTGGTATATGTCAATAGAATAATATGCATTTTTTTTAGAGGGAGTGTTAGAGAGTGAATTAGTGTGTGTCAATAGCAGCCTCTTTTTATTTTAGTTTTTACTCATTTATTTTTTAATTATAAAAAGTTTTGGATTTGTTTATTTGCATATCATCAGAATGGTTGAATCTCAAAACTAAATACTGATTCTAAAAATTGGTTTATTTTCTTTAGCTGAGTTTCCGCTCTGATACTATTCTGTCACGTCTCATTTCTATCTAATAAAATTTGACCGCTTTGAACCTAATCCTACACGGTATTATTTTTCTATCAAAAGATCTTTTATTAGGAATGACTAGTGAAATACATATATATAACATAACATATCAATTTACTTCATTCATGCATTGTAAGATAAATATTCATAATATAGGGGAAATTTCAGGTGCGAATTACTGTTCACGGAGCTACCGTGCGAATTGGCCCGTTTGGCACGCTTCCCGATGGAATTTTTTGATGAAATTTTGTGGGAATGTTCTTCATCGTGTGTAAAACATCTCCACCAAATTTCATCAAAAAATTCAACCGGAAAGTGGGTTAACTACATGATTGAAAAATATTAGTTCAGAAATAAATATATAAAATCCAATATTTTTCAATCATGTAGTTAACCCACTTCCTGGTTGAATTTTTTGATGAAATTTGGTGGAGGTGTTCTACACACGATGAAGAACATTCCCACAACATTTTATCAAAAAATTTCATCGAGAAGCGTGCCAAACGGGCTAGTTCGCACGGTAGCTCCGTGAACAGTAATTCGCACCTGATCTAGACTCTCATAATATATAGTCTGCCAATATTATATAAGGAAATAAAGTAGCAGCCCACAAGACTAAAATCATTACACTTGTCCTTATCTTTTTATTCATTTTTTTAAATTATAGTACATTATTAACCAAACAATTAATGATGCAACATAGGAATTGAGTTTACCACTTCGTGCTATATACAATGGTTAATACATAATTTCCGAACACCTATATAATATTTTAAATTAACCTATGCGGTTCAAACATATCTCCTATGATTGAATATGATATGTCCCCTTACTGGATTTTTTTTTTCTTTTTTTCAAAAAGCAAACCTAAAACTCGTGAACAATAAAAAGGCTTTTCTCAAAAAATTATGCCAAGAGATAAAACAATTGATAATGAATGTTTATAAATGATGGATAAATTCTGGTGATTTGATTATTTTGTATAATATATTATTAACATTTTCAACCACTAATCATGCTAGAAGTTTATGACCCCTTATTGGAAAAAAAAATGTTTTTTCCAAAAGCAAACTCAAAACATGCGAACCATACAAGACTTTTCTCAAAAAATTGTGCTAAGAGATAAAACAATTAATAATGAATGTTTATAAATGATGGATAAATTCTGGTGATTTGATTATTTTGTATAATATATTATTAACATTTTCAACCACTCATCATGCTAGAAGTTTATGACCCCTTATTGGAAAAAAATTTGTTTTTTCAAAAAGCAAACTCAAAACATGTGAACTATAAAAGGCTTTTCTCAAAAAATTGTGCCAAGAGATAAAACAATTGATAATGAATGTTTATAAATGATGGATAAATTCTGGTGATTTGATTATTTTGTATAATATATTATTAACATTTTCAACCACTCATCATGCTAGAAGTTTATGACCCCTTATTGGAAAAAAAATTGTTTTTTCAGAAAGCAAACTCAAACATGTGAACCATACAAGACTTTTCTCAAAAAATTGTGCTAAGAGATAAAACAATTAATAATGAATGTTTATAAATGATGGATAAATTCTGGTGATTTGATTATTTTGTATAATATATTATTAACAATTTCAACCACTCATCATGCTAGAAGTTTATCATCCCTTATTGAAAAAAAATTTGTTTTTTTCAAAAAGCAAACTCAAAACATGTGAACCGTACAAGGCTTTTCTCAAGAAATTGTGCGAGGAAATAAAACAATTGATAATGAATGTTTATAAGTTATGGATAAATTCTGGTACGTACTTGACACGAATTTGATTAATTTGTATAATTATTAACATTTTCAACCGCTAGCTTGTGCGCCCATCATGATCTTAGTGTCACCAAGTGTGATTTAATGGCAAGTTGAGTGGATGTTGCTGTGAATGTATACATATTCATTGTTAAGTTTTTTCCAAAATGCAATTGATACATTCCAATGAAAGTGAAAGTGTGTACAAGATATATGTTCAGACCAATAACATGGCACCTGATCAACACATGGGATGTTAATATAGTGAAAAAAAGAGTGGGTTTCCTGGCCACCTCATGCTTAGGATCGAGCCATGGAACCCTGATTCTCTTCCCCCTTTTCGTGGTGCATGTATAACGCTTGTATTAAAAAATTAAAATATTAGCACCTGATCATTAAATCGCTTTTTAAAATTTGAGCAGACAGTTTCAACTTTATAATACTTTTATATATCACCTCTAGCCATGTACCACAAAACTATTGTTTTCTCTGTTTTTATAGACCTCGTATAAAAACCAGAGATTCGCACTTGAAAAAGTCAGTTGCCTAGAGGAAAATCAAGAGAAAATACCTTCAATAATCACAAAAAAATTTAAGGATGTTTAATATTTCTATGGAAAAAAAAATATAAAAAAAATAAAATCTACCATTGAATTCAAACTTGAAAGGCCCTCTTTATAGATAAAACACCTCTGAACAGTTTATATATCAATGAAATAAAGACATTTAATACATAGAAGTTAATAGAGAGAAATGTGGGAGCATCCAAAGAGACTGTATTGAAAAAAAAAGTGAAACACTTAATTATAACCTTTATTACTTAATTAAAACGTATGAGATATTGTCTTGTAAGAAGAAAAGAAACGCATTTAAGAATATAATAAATATATGTACTTTTTATCACTTCTCTCCTATTAATATAATATAGATTTCAACTATAAAATGATACCATGCGCTACATGTTTACAAGTGTGTGCCCCTCTTGAAATGATTTTTTGGATTCCCCAAACTCGGTGCTTAAGGACTGAGTTATTTTTGGGTAAAAAAGTTACATCTGACTTGACCCTTAAGGATCGAATATAGCCAAAGTACACATATTCAGTCCTTAAGGGTCGAGTCAATGTTAGAGTATTAAAAAGTATTTTAATGTGTAGAAACATAATACTAGTCATATTAGGATGGATGAACTTTTCTTTGAACTAATACATATATAAAGATACTTAGAGTTATGGTCCCCAAGTCAATTAATATTCGCTCTCCTCCTCTATTCCCATTTTAGAGAGAGAACTCATTGAGTACACTCTAAAATTTTGATGTTGGAAGGCCACAAACTCACAAACTTAAATAAGTTTCCGCGCACTACAGTATCATAAATTAATGTATGCTTTCTAAAAATTACTCTTTTGAAAAATAGACATAATTATAATCCTTAAATTTTATATTATTTAAAATTAAAATACCTATAAGTAGTATCAAAGGGTTATTCCTGCTTGCAATTAGAGGTTACTTATATATATATATATATATATATTAAACAATTAAAGTAATTGTATGGTCACATCTTCAATTAAAAAAAAAAAAAAGGTCAGGCCGCGGATTAAAAGATGTCAGAAACTTGTCCGATTAACCTTTTCGGTCTCTTTATTTAATTGATTCAGTACCTTCGATCAAGCTAATGCGCTAATGGCTTAAGATATAATCCTCTTTTATTTTTTATTTTTTTTTAAAATTCAGTGGCTTTATGATTGCATTATTTTTTGCAAATTATTTGGACTTTAGCACTTTTGTTTTACTGCAAATCAACATATATTATAAAATTATTAAAATTTTATAGTATTCTTTAGATTTTAAGAGTGAGGGACTTGATTTTTTAGCCATTGTTTTTTAGTTCTTATTCGATTAATGTCTACGTAAATTAAGGGTTTGGATCAAGTTTGATTATTTGTTAAAATTATATTAAGGAATTACAATTTTAGAAAGGTTTTTGTACCATTATAAAACCTTACGGTTTCGTTCGGGTACGCAAGCATCTAGTGTTGACAATTTAGAGAGAGAGAGATGAGAGACTAAATTATATTAATGATCTTATGAATGAATACAAAGGTCCCTTAAATAGGGATTGCATGAGCTGTACATGGAAACAAAAATAATATCCCATAATTCTAGGAATTATGGTGGTAGTCAACTATACCATTTATACATATACCATAGCTAAATATACTACCATATCTAAATATTCTACCATATTCTAATATTCCCTCTCAAGTTGGCACACAAATATCGAACATGCCCAACTTGCTAATTAGCTTGGTGAATATTTTCTTTGTCACGGCCTTGGTGAGAATGTCAGCTAACTGATTTTCGGAGCGTACATGAGGGACAGAAATAACTTTCTCTTATAACTTCTTTTTGATGAAGAAGCTATCCACTTCAACATGCTTTGTTCTATCATGTTGAACTGGATTGTGTGCGATATCACACGCTGCCTTGTTGTCGCAATATAGTACCATGGGTTATGTTGGAGGAAAACCGAGATCTGTTAGTAGCAGTTTCAACCACAATAACTTTTGTATACCAACTGCCATTCCTCGATATTCTACTTCTGCGCTTGATCGGGATACTACATTTTGCTTCTTACTTCTCCAAGTAACCAAGTTTCTTCCTACAAATGTGAAGTATCCTGAAGTAGATCTCCTGTCACATATATTACCTGCCCAATTAGCATCAGTGTATCCTTCAACCTTCAGAATATCCTTATTTTTCTGGAATAGAATTCCTTTTCTAGGAGCTGATTTAAGATAACTGATAATCCTCATATATGTCTGCATGTGCTTCTCCCCTGGATTATGCAAGAATTGACTGACGATACTCAATGCATATGATATATCAGGCCTTGTATGTGCGAAGTACATCAATCTTCCTACCAATCTCTGATAATGCCCTCTATCCACGGGTACTTGATCCGGTTCAACCTCTAATTTCAATCCTTCCTCCATTGGAGTCTCTGATGGTTGACAGGCAGACATCCCAGTTTCATTCAGTAAATCTAGAGCAAACTTTCTCTGAGATAAAAAGATGTCTTTTGATGATCTAGACACCTCGATCCCCAGAAAATACTTTAAGTTTCCAAGCTTCTTCAATGCCTATTGTTCTTGAGGGTCGTTTCCTGTGAGTACCATATCATCTACATAAACGATAAGAGCCGTAAGCTTCCCATGGCTCATTTTCAAAAATAAAGTATGATCAGAATTACTCTGGTTGTACCCAAACTTTCGCATTGATCTCGCGAATCTCCCAAACCAAGCTCTAGGGGATTGTTTTAACCCATATAAAGATTTCTTCAACTTGCAGACTTTGTTTGTATGCTCAACCGGAATCTTATATCCAGGTGGGAACTCCATATATACTTCCTCCTCTAAATCCCCTTGTAAAAAGGCATTCTTCACATCAAATTGTTGTAGAGGCCAGTCCAAATTCGCAGCTAATGAGAGTAACACTCGCACTGTATTGATTTTTGCGACTGGCGCAAATGTCTCCAGATAATCAATCCCATGTGTTTGTGTGTAGCCTTTTGCAACTAGTCTCTCCTTGAATCTTTCGATTGTACCATCTGCTTTAAATTTCACAGTGTACACCCACTTGCAACCCGCCTTCTTCTTTCCTGCGGTAATTCAGTTAACTCCCATGTGTCATTTTTTAACAAGGATTTCATCTCCTCATCCATTGTCAATTTCCACTGAGAATCACATAAGGCTTCCTGCACACTGTTAGGAATAGATACAGAAGATAATTGATTCACAAAAGATTTGTTAGATGCAGTTAACTGATCATACGATACATAATTACTCATGGGATATTTGGCTTTACTGGTAAAATCTGGGTCATATGTGAGTTTAGGTACACCTCTATTTGTTCGGTTAGGAAGTTTCTTTATAGGAATAGAAGGAGATACTTGGGAGACCTCAGTTTCAGGGATATTTGAAGTGGGCGATTGGTTGTTTGCGTTATGCAGAGACGGAGACGACTCAACTTCATTTGAAGGAATTTTTGCTGTTTCTGTTATCTCGGTGGTTAATGGTGGGTGGGACTACCGTTATTGAGCTTGTCTCTTTCTCATTGACATTCCCAAATGAATGAACTTCCTTATAGTGCTCCCCCTGAAGTTTAGTCTTGTCAAAGTACATAGTTTCTTCATGAAACGTAACGTCCATGGTGACGTACAGTTTCTGTGTAGGAGGATGATAACACCGATACCCTTTCTGAGAAGACATATACTCGACAAAGACGCATTTAAGAGCGCGAGGTTCAAGCTTATGTCATTGTTCCTTTGGTAAGTGGACAAATGTGACACACCCAAACACCCGGGGAGGAAGATTGGACACGGCAGGGGCCGAGACAAACTTAGCTAGAACTTCAAAGGGTGTCTGAAAATCAAGTGTCACGGAGGGAATGCGATTTACCAAATAGGCAGCCGAGGACAGTGCTTCGCCCCAATATGAGGTTGGTGTGTTAGCGCCAATCAATGATCCCAAACTATTTCCAACAGATGACGACTTTTTCGTTCGACAACCCCATTATGTTGATGTGTATAAGGTCATGTAGTCTGGTGAATGATCCCATTGAGTTTGAAGAATTCTTGTAACTCTGTACTCATATATTCACCACCATTGTCACTGCGGAGAATTTGAATAGTAGCGTTATACTGTGTACGGATCTGTTTATGAAATCCTTGGAACAGACTACTTACTTCACTTTTTGATTTCATGGGACAAACCCACGTCATTCGAGTGCAATCATCAATAAATGTGACAAACCACCGTATACCACTTAAAGAAGAAATGTGAGATGGACCCCATACATCAGAATGAATAATCATAAATGGAACTGAACTTTTATTTAATGAAGGTTTAAATGAGGTACGATGGCTTTTAGCTAGTTCACAAGTCTCATAATGAAAAATAGAAGAACCAACTTTATTAATTAAGCTGGGAAATAGTTTCTTTAAGTAACTAAACGATGCGTGTCCTAACCGACGGTGCCATAACCAAAGTTCATCGACAATCTTCTTTTTGCAAACGATCTGTACTGTTAAACTCTAAGTCCAGGTAGTACAATTTTCTGCGCCTAATACCACAACCAATCGTCTGCTTTGTCTAAATGTCCTTAAAAATACAATGAGAAGGCCAAAATGTGACAATACAGTGTAGGGCATTAGTTATTTGAGCGACAGATAATAGATTATAATCTAGGGATGGTACTACTAGGACAAAGCTTAGGTTTAGGGTGTCTGATAGATTGACTGATCCTTTTCCTACTACAGGAACTGAAGTACCATTGGCTGTGGAAACAAAGGTCTGAGGTGATGGAATTAAGGGAGTAATCATGTTTGAATTAGATGTCATATGATCAGTGGCACCAGAATCAATTACCCATGTATTATTCAAAACAGAGACAGAATTTAAAGCCATACCTGATGTACCTGTGGTGGTGAGTAAGCCTGAGGCCTGTTTGTTACTTTCCTCTGTGTTTGGACCTGTTTTGTGATTGCGAGTATCCTTCCACCAATCAGGATAGCCAATGATTTCATAGCAAGCCTTTTTCGAGTGTCCGGTAAGTCCGCAAACAGAGCATGGGGGGTATTTAGAGTTGGAGCCCCGAGAGTCATTTGGCCGGTTACCAGATCGCTTCTCTGAATTTCGCCAATTGAAATTGGAAGGGGCTTGATTACGGGCTACCATAGCCACAGTATCTGTTGTTGGGCTCATTGTTTGTCGTCGAAGAACTTCACGATGAACCAGGGCATATACCTCTTCTAGTTCTGGAATTGGAGCCTTTCGCAAAATCTCACCCCGGATCTGTTCGAGTTTATTATCTAACCCGGCAAGAAAAATGTGGACTCTCAGGCGTTGAACTGACCTCCTGTACGACTCTACATCAGTAGGACTTTCCATAATTACCTTATCACGATGGTCCAACTCGCTGAATATTTCTGTCAGCTCCCCATAAAATTCAGATATTGGTCGCCCACCCTGTTTGGCAGAACAGGCCCGTTGGTTCAGAGAAAAAACCTGTAGTTCATCAGCCCCATCATGAAATGCCGTAGACAGTGATTTCCAGATTTCACGTGCTGTATGTGAACACCTCATTTTGTGACCCCCGCAAGAATTCTGATTTTCAAAGAAATGAACATGCATGCATGCACGAGCATTTTTAGATGCACAAAAACTATGTACATGTGATACAGGTCAAAAAAGAAAGCCAAAAGGACCCCGGATGAGGAGTTACAGAATTATCGAAAATTATCTGAACCAAAAATCGTCAAAAACTCCTAGAAACTTGTTACGCATTTCGGATCATCCTCAAACTTTGAGAGTTGTTAGACATTACCATGAGGAGTAATATATTCGAAAATCAACTCAATCCGACAGTCGGATCTCCCAAAATTCAGAAAATCATGATTTAGATTCGGGTGGTCAAATGGAGGACTTCTCGAAGTTAAAATGGTTTAAAATTTGGTAAGTTGGTAGGCCTTATTTTGGGGAAGAACATATCCAAAATTTAGCTTTGTCAGACATGGGATCATCAAGAATCAATTTGTCTATCGTGCAATTCTAGTCGTAATGTCCTTCGTAGCAAATTAAAATAAATAGTGGCCTTCCCGAATTCTGATCGACCTCAAATTTGGAAACAAGCTATAAAACATTTGGAGGGAAAACATATCAAAAAATCAGCATAATCCAACGGTTGAAAGTTCAATTGTCGAGATTGTTGTACGCAAGTACGTTTCCTACGCGGGAACAAATGCTTTGTACCAAGCCAAGGATACCAAGTTCTTCCCGAACTCCGATCGTCTCCATTTTTTTACAGAGTCTAGAAGACTTATATTGGCAATACATATACAAAATTCAGCATGATCCAACGGTTAGAACCTGACTTGTCGTGTAAACAAGGGACCTTGTCTACAATAAGTACCTTTCCTACGCGGACACAAACTCTTCGTACCAATCAGAAGACTTCTATTCCCAATACATATCCAAAAATCAGGATGCTCCAACGGTGGGAAGGTTTTGCGATAATTTCCAAGAGTCCTAGTTGCAATCTCTTTTCTTACTCTCCAAGTATTTTGACAACTATAAATAGACCCCCTTCCATTCATTATTTTCATCAACAATCAAGGGGATTTCGTGGTACACACCAAGAGACCCTTATTCTCTCCCCCAAGGAGGCTCAGGTATAATTTTCTCTCTCTTCTTTTATTTATTCGTCAGTTTTATAATTTATACTCTTGTCTGCATAATTTCTATCACTTGATAGCTTTTCAAAACCCTTTTTCAAATTGTTTTTCAAAACCAAAAGCGTATAATAAACCCTAATCCAATTCCAAAATAGTATTATTGCTTTCTTACTTTTCCAAAAGCCCGGATTAGCGGCATTGTTATACGAAGGAATCGATAATCGCTATATATCCAATCTAACTCATAGATTGCGGTGTGTATGTGATAAACACTCGATTATGAAAGCACTACTGCCATCTATACCGGTTTAATTAATAGACTATGGTATACGATCGGTCAAGTCACCTCATATCATATCGAGTATAAGATTCCACATTAAATCAGTTTTCGAAAAGCCCAATACTTTACAAAATCACTTGTTTCATTGCATCTATTATTATCAAACTCTATTTTTTCATTGCATGCTTTCTTTTTTGGCCTTAGTCTTAGGATAACATAGATGCGATTTAGGTGGATACCTTGATTCCTTTTTTGTTTGTAATAATTGTTTGAGGAAAATCTTTTCATAAATAAAATTTAAAAGTACTCGAACAAACCCTAAAACGCTTATCATAATATACCTCTATAATTGTTATTTTGCATGCACCCACTATCATCATGCATTATCGCGAGTGTCAATTTACCCTGTCAACCTCGGGACCAAAGTCGTGACTAGGCCGTGGACTTGCGGGTCTACACTAGCCAAAAGCGCATGGGACCATTCTCCTTGGCCAAGTACCAAACTGAGGTATATCGAGTGACGAGAACACTCACGTACCCAGAATGTATATCAAAAGGTCCTTGCACGTACTCGCCCTTGGGGTATATAGCAAGACCTAGCCAAATAGGAGGGAGAATGAAACCTTACCCTTTTCAACCATGCGTGCATATAGGATGCGTCAGCCTAGTACACACAAATTTCTGCATGTTTTCTTGACCGTCGGTCGTGAGATTAGTGAACAAAAGGCCTTGTCATGCATACCACTCTTGGTTTGGCAAGTATGGTCGGTGGCTGTCCAATCCCGTCCGTAGAAATCCCTTACTAAAACCCGTTAGTGAGAATTTCCCTGTCACTATTTCCATGAAAAGTAGCTCTAAGAGGAGAGAACTTCCCGATTTTTAAAAAAATATTTTTCAAAATATTTTTTAAAAAAATCGAGTCATTTTCCAAAATGAATTTTTCAAAAATGAATTTTTAAAATCGGAAGGTTATAAGGGCACCCCGAGAATTCATATTCCTACCCTAAACCTATCCACGGGGCTCTCAAGTTGTTGCTGTCGGTCTGTTTTTGCCTTGTCACCAAAAAGTGATTTTCGATTTTATTTTCCTGTCGAGTCATAGTTTTCCGAGAATTATGTAACTCATGGCAAAATATTTATTTTTCAGTCAAATCTCCGACTTCTTTCTCCCCATCCTTCACCACACTCCGATTATCTACTACTGGCAAACTAGACGACTCACGAGATCAGATTCACTACCGATCATGCCTCCTCATTGCAACACCGAGCTACTACTTCATCAAATCGGGGTTGACAATACTGAGGGTAATTACGGTGAAGCTTCTCATGCAGCGGGTCCGCCGCCTGATCCCGTTCTCCCACAAACCGAGGGTGGCACCTTAACCCTTGAACACCTCTATCATCTAATCCATGATCTGATCGAGTTTGTAGCCATCATGAAAGATCACCAAGTGGCCACCCAAGCCCATCTTGAGCCCTAATCGCTGTTAGAATACTTGCTGAACCAAACTAATTCAATCCAAATCCAACCGAAGGTAACCAAACTTGAGACCCAGTAGCTCCACATAAGAGTTGCCTCCTAGTTCATATCAACATCAACGACCCACTTCATGTGCCCTTGCCAAAATCATTGTACCACCGCCGCAAGATCCTGAAACCGCCTGGTTGAACCCTAAACATAACCAATCCCTTCAAAACCATAATCCTCAAGCCGTCCTTGATGCAGGTCATAATAGCTCCTCGAAGATTAGCCTCACCATCATCGGTCACATACACTGAGGGTGCAGAGGGTATATGCACTGAGGGTATTGACAAGAAGACCCGAACAGCTCCCTAAAGACTAGCCTCACCATTATTGTTCGCATACACTGAGGGTGTAGAGGGTATATACACTGAGAGTTTTGACAAGAAGACCAGAACAACTCTCCGAAGACTAGCCTCACCATCATCATTCGCACATATTGAGGGTGCCGAGGGTACATCTACTGAGGGTATCGACAAGAAGACCCGAACAGTTCTCTAAAGACTAGCCTCTCCATTCATCATTCGCACTGAGAATGTCCTACCCACATCACCACGACCCTGTTGTTATCAGAAGAACCAAAAACCCTGAAGGTAGAATCAAGTCAATCAATTGGTTTAGTAACTGAAAGCCCCCGCCTCTCTCAAGAATCAAGCCTGTCCACACCCACTCCTGAAAATGCAGAACATCGGTAATCCTCCTGAGACTGTAGGTATGAGCAAAAACAGCAACGCGAATGAATCTTAACAGGCCCTAGACTCAAGAAGCAGAGAAGATGGAAGCATAACGCAAGATCAGTAGAATCTTAAGACGGAAGCAAGCTATTTCTCTTGTGACCGATATCACCTTACACCCACTCACTGATTGACCGAAAATCAATATTTGCCTTTTCATTGTTGCTATATTCTCGAAAAATTGTCAGTCTTGCATGCATGCATCTGCATTTAGGTAATTTCAAGTAGCGTAATATACTCCATAAATCAGGCAACTCAAGATTCGAAACATTTACAAAATCAAGTTTTTAAAATGTTGGTGCGATGATTTAAGAAGTATGTGAATACTTGAAATGTAGGGAAGCATGGCATAAGCATAAGCATTTGCATAGTGCACACACATGAACACTTGCATAAGTGTACCGCGCACCAATCCAAGAATACATAGGTACTAAGCTCCATGGCCTACCAGACAGGCTTCACCACTGCATCCTGGTATATACCTCGATGATTAGTCACACCACCATCATCGACCAGATCGTCATGATAAGATCGCATGTCCTCCCAGAGAGGCGAATCACTTCACAAAGTCTCCCAAAGAGGCGAATCACTTCACATTTTCTCCCAGAGAGGTCAATCATTTCACAAAGTCTCTTGGAGAGGCGAATCACAAAGTCTCCCAGAGAGACGAATCACTTCACAAAGTCTCCCAGAGAGGCGAATCACTTCACATTTTCTCCCAGAGAGGTCAATCATTTTACAAAGTCTCCCAGAGAGGCGAATCACTCCCAGAGAGGTAAATTATTTCACAAAGTCTCCCAGAGAGGCGAATCACTTCACATTTTCTCCCAGAGAGGTAAATCACTTCACAAAGTCTCCCAGAGAGACGAATCATTTCACAAAGTCTCCCAAAGAGGCGAATCACTCCCAGAGAGGTAAATTATTTCACAAAGTCTCCCAGAGAGGCGGATTCCTCCCAGAGAGGTAAATCATTTTACAAAGTCTCCCAGAGAGGCGAATCACTCCCAGAGAGGTAAATCATTTCACAAAGTCTCCCAGAGAGGTGAATCACTTCACATTTCCTCCCAGAGAGGCAAATCACAAACACAGCACGACGATGTCAAATGCGAACTTTCAAAGTAAACATTCTCAAAATCGCAAGGACGATGATGCTCAGAAAAACCTGACAAAGTGAGAGAAAACAAAATGGGTACAAGAAAAAATTGAAAGAGTAGAAAAGAGGATAAATCCCACAGTGCCAAAAGAAAAGAAAATTGAAAAAAGCAAAAAAAAAAAATATGGTAGCGAGAGCAACACCAAGAGTGACAGCTAGGCTAAAAAGTCCAGGGCTACGGCTTGGGTGAGGAAGGCTGCTGACCTTGCAAAAAAAAAACCTTTATTAAAAAGCTTTCAATCAATCAAGGAGGAATAAGGGCATCGAAAAACAGAAAATGCAGGCACAAAAAATTCTTCTCTCGCGAAGTCAAGAAACAATAAGCAGAATCGCACCCTAGTGACAAGAGAAAAAATGCCACGGAAGCTGAGCAAGAGGCAAAGTCCAAAATTCATACACGAGGTTCGAGAACAGAGAGAACGTAACTCGATCATTTCTCAAGAAGAAAGAGGCCAGCCAAAAGTACTTCTTTTAAAAAAAAAAAAGATCACACCAGAACTCTCTCTCAATGTCTTCTCAGAGACTCTCACCTTCTCAGCATCAACCCTCAACCATTATCCTAGCCACTAGGAATTCTTATATCTGTAACAGATCATCAACCCGCACATCAACCATTATCCATGCTAGTGGGAGTTCTCATATCTTCAGAAGATCATCAACTCTCAGTCTTTATCCTAACCAGTAGGAATTCTTATCTCCCCAGCAGGCCATCAATCATCATACCGTTAAAGCAGGGGCTCACCCTCTACGCGGTTCACACAAGTCCGTTAAAGCACGGGCTCACCCTCTACACGGTTCACCAGTCCGTTAAAGCGGGGGCTCACCCTCTACACGGTTCACACAAGTCCGTTAAAGGAGGGGCTCACCCTCTACACGGTTCACACAAGTCCGTTAAAGTAGTGGCTCACCCTCTACACGGTTCACCAGTTCGTTAAAACATGGGCTCACCCTCTACACGGTTCACATAGTTCGTTAAAGCAGGGGCTCACCTCTACACGGTTCACAAGTTCGTTAAAGCAGGGGTTCACCCTCTGCACGGTTCACACAGTCCATTAAAGCAAGGGCTCACCATCTATACGGTTCATAAGTCCGTTAAAGCAGGGGCTCACCCTCTACACGATTCTCAATCCCGTTAAGGCAGGGGTTCACCCTCTACACGGTTCCCAAATCCCGTTAAGGCAGGGGCTCACCCTCTACATGGTTCCTAATCCCGTTAAGGCAGGGGTTAACCCTCTACACGGTTCCCAATCCCGTTAAGGCAGGGGCTAACCCTGTACACGGTTCCTAAATCCCGTTAAGGCAGGGGCTCACCCTCTACACAGTTCCTAATCTCGTTAAGGCAGGGGCTAACCCTCTACACGGTTCCCAATCCCGTTAAGGTAGGGGCTAACCCTGTACACGGTTCCTAAATCCCGTTAAGGCAGGGGCTCACCCTCTACACAGTTCCCAATCTCGTTAAGGCAGGGGCTCACCTTCTACACGATTCCCAATCCCGTTAAGGCAGGGGTTCACCCTCTACACGGTTCCCAAATCTCGTTAAGGCAGGGGCTGACCCTCTACACGGTTCCAAATCCTGTTAAGGCAGGGGCTCACCCTCTACACGGTTCCCAAATCTCGTTAAGGCAGGGGCTCACCCTCTACACGGTTCCCAAATCCCGTTAAGGCAGGGGCTCACCCTCTACACGGTTCCCAAATCTCGTTAAGGCAGGGGCTCACCCTCTACACGGTTCCCAAATCCCGTTAAGGCAGGGGCTCGCCCTCTACACGGTTCCCAAATCCCGTTAAGGTAGGGGCTCGCCTTCTACACAGTTTCAAATCCTGTTGAGGCAGGGGCTCACCCTCCACACGGTTCCCAATCCCGTTAAGGCAAGGGCTCACCCCTCTACGTGGTTCACACATCACAGCAAGGCACATGATATGTCCAAACATCGCCCATCCATCCCAGGAAGAGAGATAAGCAGCATAGCGTGGCATCATTTGCATTGCATTGTTTTCAAAATACCATCTGTGATTCATGCGAGTGCCGCAAAATGATGCGTTCTCGTTATCGTCCTAATTTCTTTGCTTCACAAAGAACCCAGGTCGAGAGGGTCTGTGAACACCTCATTTTGCGACCCCCGCAAGAATTTTGATTTTCAAAGAAATAAACACGCATGCATGCACGAGCATTTTTAGATGCACAAAAACTATGTACATGTGATACAGGTCAAAGAAGAAAGCTAAAAGGATCCCGGATGAGGAGTTACAGAATTATCGAAAATTATCGGAACCAAAAATTGTCAAAAACTCTTGGAAACTTGTTACGCATTTTGGATCATCCTCAAACTTTGAGAGTTGTTAGACATTACCATGAGGAGTAGCATACTCGAAAATCAGCTCAATCCGACAGTCGAATCTCCGAAAATTCAGAAACTCATGTGTTAGATTTGGGTGGTCAAATGGAGGTCTTCTCGAAGTTAAAATGCTTTAAAATTTGGTAAGTGGATAGACCTTATTGTGGGGAAGAACATATCCAAAATTCAGCTTTTTCAGACATGGGATCATCAAGAATCAATTTGTCTATCGTGCAAATATAGTCGAAATGTCCTTCGTAGCAAATTAAAATAAATAGTGGCCTTCCAGAGTTCTGATCGACCTCAAATTTGGAAACAAGCTATAAACAATCTGGAGGGAAAACATATCAAAAAATCAGCATAATCCAACGGTTGGAAGTTCAATTGTCGAGATTCTTGTACGCAAGTACGTTTCCTACGCGGGAACAAACTCTTTGTACCAAGCCAAGGATACCGAGTCCTTCCCGAACTCCGATCGTCTCTATTTTTTTACAGAGCCTAGAAGACTTATATTGGAAATACATATCCAAAATGCAGTATGATCCAATGGTTAGAACCTGACTTGTCGTGCAAACAAGGGATCTTGTCTACAACAAGTACCTTTCCTACGCGGACACAAACTCTTCGTACCAATCAGAACGAAAGGGAACCTTCCAGAACTCTGATCGACCTGAAATTTTGACAAGCTCTAGAAGACTTCTATTCACAATACATATCCAAAAATCAGGATGATCCAACGGTGGGAAGGTTTCCCGATAATTTCCAAGAGTCCTAGTTGCAATCTCTTTTCTTACTCTCCAAGTATTTTGACAACTATAAATAGACCCCCCTCCATTCATTATTTTCATCAACAATCAAGGGGATTTCGTGGTACACACCAAGAGACCCTTATTCTCTCCCCCAAGGAGGCTCAGGTATAATTTTCTCTCTCTTCTTTTATTTATTCGTTAGTTTTATAATTTATATTCTTGTCTGCATAATTTCTATCACTTGATAGCTTTTCAAAACCCTTTTTCAAATTGTTTTTCAAAACCAAAAGCGTATAATAAACCCTAATCCAATTCCAAAATAGTATTATTGCTTTCTTACTTTTCCAAAAGCCCGGATTAGCGGCATTGTTATACGAAGGAATCGATAATCGCTATATATCCAATCTAACTCATAGATTGCGGTGCGTATATGATAAGCACTCGATTATGAAAGCACTACTGCCATCTATACCGGTTTAATCAATAGACTATGGTATACGATCGGTCAAGTCACCTCATATCATATCGAGTATAAGATTCCACATTGAATCAGTTTTCGAAAAGCCCAATACTTTACAAAATCACTTGTTTCATTGCATCTATTATTATCAAACTCTATTTTTTCAAATCACACACACACTTATTTTCAAAATCATGGGTGAATTAGGAAACACATCGTTTTCATCCCAATCCCAAAATCCCTGTTTCTAAGGTAAGCACGAAAAGCTGTAAAGTAATAGCAATAGCATGCAAGAGCTGAATTATAACACACGCATATCCTACTCAAGAGACCGAAAGAGCGAATTGGGTGCCTAACACTTTTTCGATTCGTAACTTAATTCCCGAACCCTCGAATCAACTGGTTTTGCATACATTATGTATAAGAGGATATTTAGTCCATAAATACGTCTCTTTTACAAAAACCTTTTTTGTTTGTTTAGTAAAACAAACCGACGACTCTTATTCTTTTCAAAACCGATTTTAAAATCAACAACGGAATCGCCGTCCACGAAGACCCCCGGTCGTTGAGGATGCGGGTTCTCACACTGTAGGAATGCGAATGTAGCATTTCATGATTTCTAGTTTCATGGACATTAAGAGCCAGCGTTTGACTCGTTGATTATCAGGGTACCATTTATCGAACTCCGGTGTTCCTTCTTTCGGAATTGAGGCTGAACTTTGAATAAAGGAGAATTTTTGTTTCTCCGTGATGTGCATTTCCATGAGTTGAGACCATATATCATAATTGGTCTCATCTAGTAGGAGGCCGATATTAAATGAGGTGCCCTCAGTTTGAATGATGAGAGGGGAATCCTTTGTGGATGAGCCAATTATTGAAGTGGTGTCGGAAGCCATTGAAGTAAGATTGAATACTTAGTGATCGGGGTTGAATCTAGAAATTCTGAGGCCGCGGCTGTGTTCAGAACGTCGAAAAATGCCAGAAAGGATTTCTGCTGGTCAACGATCAACGGTCTGGTCAACGGCCAATGGTTTGGTCAACAGTCAACAGTCAGAGTGGCGTGGCAGTAGGGCTGACATGGCAGATGACGTGGCAGTAGGGCTGACATGGCAAGGTGTCGTGGCAGTTGGACTGACGTGGCAACTGTCGCAACGGTTGGGCTGACGTGGCGGATGACGTGTCTATAGGGCTGACGTGGCAGCGGTAGCCTATGCGGAGGCGCGTGGTTGTGGCGAAAGTTGTGTTGTAGTACACTCGCAGAGCGTGAGAGCGCGTGCGAGCTTCAATCGAGGTGGTTCTTATGGTTTTGGGATCGTCTATATGAGACAATGATGATGGTATGATTTTTGGTTTGATTAAGTCGTGGTACGTGATGAACGAATGAACAGAAGATCGATCTGAGGGTAGGATTGAGGCGGCTGACGGCGTGGTGGTCTGGGGTGGCTTCGTGGTGTTTTATGGTGTTGTGTAGGAGGGTTTCGTGGTGGATGCTTGGTGGCTGTGTGGTTGGGGTATGGCGGCTAGGGTTTGGTTTTTGTTTTTCCCTTTGATACCATGTTGACAATTTAGAGAGAGAGAGATGAGAGACTAAATTATATTGATGATCTTATGAATGAATACAAAGGTCCCTTAAATAGGGATTGAATGAGCTGTACATGGAAACAAAAATAATATCCCATAATTCTAGGAATTATGGTGGTAGTCAACTATACCATTTATACATATACCATATCTAAATATACTACCATATCTAAATATTCTACCATATTCTAATATCTAGACTACTAGTAATCTAAAAATTGCATTACACGTTAATGTGGGAAAGATAAGATTTGTTCTTTGCAAATCTCAACAATACGGACGATTTAATTTTTCTAGATCATAAAGATGCGAAGTAAAAATTGTTTGATATTTTAAAATAGATAAATTAAAACGATAAGTTGTCAAAGTAATATTTGTCGCATAAATTTGTTTGTTTTGAAATATTAAGGTTTATGTGTTTATTATTTATGAGAATAATAACCGGCCCAAAGAAATGTTATTATTTGGCCGAATAACATGCATACATGTGGTAATAAATATGAGATGACTATAAAGTTATCAATGTGAATAATACGTCGGTCCAAAGAAAATCCTATTATTAGAAATGATTTGTTATCTATATTTGATTATTGCATTGAGATGACCAATTACAAGTTGATATTTCTGTTTAAAGACTAAATATCAATATTGTGCTAGGTATCTTATAATGGGAAAACCTTTTGATGGGAGAAGGTCAAAAAAAAAACTAATTTTTGGGCATATGGATCTACAGCGTAAGTATAGACCGATAAATGATTAAAAATGATAAAGTGGACAAGAAACGTGTGTTTAACCCATCATAGACGTTCATTATTCGAATTTCAAAATTTTAGATTGATTGCCATTCAAAATGAAGCATTTTCATGAGAGAATGCGGCGAAAAAAAACTTTTTGAGTGTAAGGTTCTACAACGTGAGTGTGGACCGATAAATGGTCAAAAATGACAAAGTGGACAAAAAGCGCATGTTTAACCTACCATAGACGTTCATAACTCAAATTTCGAAATCTTAGAGTGATTGTCATTTGAAATGAACCCTTTTGAGGGAAAAAATCCATGAAAAAAAATACTTTTTGGCCGTAAAGATCTACAACGGAAATGTTGACCAATAAAAGGTCAAAAAGGACAAAGTGGACAAGAACGTGTGTTTAACCCTTTCATAGATGTTTAGAATTTGAATTTCAAAATCTTAGAGTGATTGTCATTCAAAATGAAGCCCTTTAATGGTCAAAAACGACAAAGTAGAAAAGAAGCGCATGGTTTAACCCATCATAGACGTTCAAAACATGAATTTCTAAATCATAGAGTAATTTTCATTCAAAATGAAGCCTTTTGATAGGAGAAGGCTGCGAAAAAAATACTTTTTGGACTTAAGGATCTACAACGGAAGTGTTGACCAATAAATGGTCAAAAATGACAAAGTCGACAACAATTACGTGTTTAACCCATTATTAACGTTTAGTATTCAAATTTCAAAATCTTAGAATGATTGTCATTCGAAATGAAGCCTTTTAATGGGAGAAGGCCGCAAAAAAAATACTTTTTGGGCATATGGATCTACAAAGTACGTGTGAACCGATAAATGGTCAAAAACGATAAAGTGGAAAAGAAACGCGTGTTTAACCCCTCATAGACGTTCAGAACTCAAATTTCTAAATCATAGAGTGATTGTAATTCAAAATGAATCCTTTTTATGGGAAAGGACCATGGAAAAAAATAATTTTTTGCCTTAAGAATCTACAATGAAAGTGTTGATCGATAAAAGGTCAAAAACGACAAAGTGGACAAGAAGCACGTGTTAAACCCTTCATAGATGTTCATAAGTCGAATTTCGAAATCTTAGAGTGATTTTCATTTAAAATGAAGCCTTTTGATGAGAGAAGGCCAATAAAAAAATATCTTTTACGCATACGGATCTGCAACGTAAGTGTAGAATGATAAATTGTCAAAAACGAAAAAATGGGCAAGAAGCGTGTGTTTAACCCATCATAGATGTTCATAACTTAAATTTTGAAATCTTAGAGTGTTTGTCATTAAAAATGAACCCTTTTGAAAGCAGAAAGCCACAAAAAGTTTGTTTTACTAAACAAATAAAAGTCTGTGTGAAAGAGGAACATTTATAGATTAAACGGCCTCTTAAACATAATTGATGTGAAACTAGTTGATTCGAATGTTCGGGGATTAAGTTACAAATCGAGAAGGTGTTAAGCATCCAATTCTCCCTTTCGGTCTCTAAGTATAATATGCGTGTATTTATAATCGAAGATTTGCATGCTTATTAGTGTTATCAAGTATTGGTCCACAGTTTTAGAAAGTTGGGATTTTGGGATAGGGATGGAAATCCTGTGTTTCGTACTTCGCCCTTTGATTTTAGAAATTAGTGTGTGTGTGGTTTGAAAAATGATTTTGATAATGATAAATAGCAAAATAGGTGCTTTTGGTAAAATTCAGGGCTTTTCAGAAGCCAATTCAATTTGAAATTAAATATTCGAGAATCCTCGAGATTCGTTCGTCAATGGTGTACCACATTTAATTACTTAAACCGGCATTGATGAATCTAGTACTCTCATATTGGATATTTAGGTAAGCACTGCAATTTATAGATTAAACTAGGTACAAACGCTCACTTATTTCTTCCTGGATCGAGACTGATAACACAGATAAGTTTTAAAATTAACTGATAAAAAAATATGTTTAAAAATGGTTTCAACTCATTCCATGCCTTTGGTTTTGAAAACGGAGTTCAAATATGAAATCTGGACTGATTTTGAGATAAACAGGAATTTTTACATGCGATTGATTAATTATAACTAATAAAAAATAAAGTTGGACTGTGATAAAAAATACCTGAGAATCTTGAAAATAGGAGAACATGATTTTAGGGCACCACTCCCGAAATCCCAGAGCTTACTAATGCTTTAAATGGGGTCATTGCAGGTGTATTTACATCTGAAATAGACTTTTGGGCCAAACTAGGACCTTTTGTCGTATGGATAGATGGCCTAGGACCATTTGTCCACATGACATACAATGTGTGTCGTGTGGACAAATGGCCATAGTGCATTTGTCCACACGACAAATACTATTTATCCAATACGATTTTTGTTGTATCAGTAAAATAATACATCGGATTGATCTAATTTTTTAATATGTTATTACCCATCATAAAATGTATCTATTGACCAAATTTGAACTGATTTGGACTTTGGGAAGGCCTTTGTTTGATTACCCAAAGTGAACTCCTCGTTTTTTGAATTCCCCAAGATTCTGCGGTTGGATTGAGCTAATTTTTGAGTATGTTATTCCTTGTGACACTATCTAACAACTCTTAAAGTTTAAGAATGATCACAAATCAGTAAGTCTCATTTTACAAGTTCTCACAAGATTGACGGTTTTTGATTCCGGTAGCTTCTGGTAAGTCTCGTAATTTCTCGTCCGGGTGTCCTTTTTGCTTTCTTCTTTGACCTGTAGCAATGTACATAGTATGTGTGCATGTATGAATTCTCATGCATGAATGTGTGTTCATTTTCTTAAAGATCGAAATTTTGCAAGGGTCATAAAATGAGGTGCTCACAACCTCTGCTAGGGATATTATTACATCCACTACTTCCAAAGGAGTTCTTATATCCAATTTTTCCAGGGGGATTGTTTCGCTCATTTCCAAGGCCTCTGTTTTGAAAAAAAATTGGCCTTTGCTTTAGAACTAGTCGGTCTGGAATTATAGTTTTTAATTAAAACTTTATTATTCTATTATGGAACTAGGAGACAACTTACAACGTCAGAGAATGTTGAAAAATGACACTATCGATATTACTGTTGCAGGAGCGCATTCTGGATATGAAAACTGGAAAGAGAGTCTTCTCAATCATTTGCGCATCAGTAACTTTTTCACCACATAATTTCAGACAAGCAATAATATTGAAAAGTGAAGATTTATATCCAGCCACTGTCATAAAATCTTGGAATTAGATATTCATCCATTCAATCCAAGCGCCGGACAAGATTACCAACTTTTGGTGGTCATATCTATCCTTCAGGGATTGCCAAAGACCTAACAGGTCTTCCTCGGTCATGTACTCATTTCTTAAATCGTCATGAATATGATGTACAAAAATAAGAGCTAAGGCTTTGTCTTGTGGGGGTAATTTATTTCATACTTCGATAGCATCACCAACATTTTGCCCTTTAAATGAAGCTTAGCATCAAATTATCCATTTAAGTAGTTGTTGCCATTAAGCTCAAATGTTTTAAATTCGAGCTTAGTATTATTTAACATTATGACTGTAAAAGAGAATTATTATAAATAAGCTAATAATAGAGGATGAATAAAGTCGAGTAGAGTAAAATATTTTGGCAAGTTAAAATTTCATAGATAAGAATTTCAAGTTCTTAAAATACAGACTTCGAACAGGCTCATGATAGAACATCAGGTTCTTGGTTGAAACAAATATGAGACTTCAAGATCATAAGAAATTATAGAACTTTAAGTTCTTACTTCAAAAAGAATATGTGACTTCGTGATTAGAAGAAATTATAGAACTTCAGGCTTATAAAATATGGTATTATATTGATCCATTGTACTTGCAGTCATTTAATTATTAAGGAAACAAGAAAGAGATGAGGGGTAGAATAAATGAAAAAAATAATTATACACAATAGTATATATATGCAACATAAAAATAAAGGAAAGAAAAAGAAATAGCGCCCACTCATATATATATATATATATATATGCAATTTATATAAAACATAATAAGTTAGAATAAACATAAAAAAAGCATTAAGATTTTCATGCCTCGAATTAAGTTAATATCAAAACTTCATGACTCTAATATAAATCATGGATCTTCATGTATAGAATAATGATTATGGAACTTAAGGTTTCACTGGTATAATCATGGGAACTTTAGGTGCATATGATTTATAAAATAAAATATTTAAAATCTATAACAATAATAAAGGACAAAATAAATAAAATATTTGATAGCAATATAAATCAAAGTATTATGAAAGAAAAGAAAAAAAAATAAATATGACATTTATGAAGAGATTGAAAAACTGTCGTGCCTGTCATTAAATTATAGTGGCCTATTTTTGCAATGATTGGCCTCCAAGAAAAATAAATTTTTTTTTAACTATGCTGGCTTATTTTTCCAGTGACTTCCAATTGGCTGTGTAGCAATCATGCTGATAAGAGTTATGTTATAAAGAGAGATTCCATCACTTTAGCTAAAAGAAAGGATGCCTATTTGGATAGCTAAACAGATGAATTTTGTTTTAAAATTTTATAGAAATGATCTATATTATGAATAAATTATTTCCACCAAATTTCATTAAAAAATTCAACGTACAAGTAGGTGAGATGATCATAAAAAAATTCAAACAGTTAAAAATGCACACATATATCAATTTTTCAATATACCAACTTCTAGGTTGAAGTTGTTTATGAAATTTATTTACTATATAGATGATCTCTAAAAAAATTCGAAAAAAATTTCATCTGTTTACTCATCCAAATAGGCATCCCTTCTTTTAGGTAAAGTGAGGGAATCCCTCTTTATAGCTTAACTCTCTCTACATATATATATATATATATATATTAATTTTTATTTGTTGTAAATGAGTTGGGTAGTTGATAAACGCATAATATTGTCATGCATAAGCTCTTTCCCAGAGTCGCATGACGCGTTTGTTGCTTTAATTCTGCCTAATTATCCGCTTATCTTGAGATTAGTGTCTTAGCGAGTTTTGTATCTAACATGGCCCAAGTTGGTGTGTATTTTGTAGTATTCCATGTGTTTGTAGGATTGGAGTACAATGGCATTGCATGAAGTGATCAAGAGTAAGCTCGGAGGCTTGCAAAGTGCTGAGTGAACAAGTTCCAGACCCATGATCGATCATGGGCAAAGCCATGATCGATCATGGTTGCAAGATTTTCTGGCAGAGCACTTCCATGATCGATCATGGGCAAAACCATGATCGATCATGGCCCTTGCAACTTGGCCATTTCACACCCAAAATGGGCTATTTTAGTGGTTCAAGTTATTTTAGATATTTAGTTAGATATTTTGCAATATTTTAGTATATGTTATTTTTCTTAGCTTCTAGGCTAAGACATCTAAGTTTTTGTACAAATTCTAGAGAGAAGTGGGAGCTAAAACCTTGTAATTTCTTCTTCTTCTTGTAAGTTTACTTTGATTTTAAGAAATGAATGCTTCTTCTATAATTCTTGTTTCGAGTATTATGGAGTAGTCTTTTACTAAGGTTACGGAGGTGAACCGCGATATAATATTCGGTGATTTATGGCTCAATCCATGTTTAAAGTTTGAGAAATAGTTGTAAATCCTTTTCTTCTTCATTTCCTCCATTGTTGCAAGCTTTCTAGGTATTTTCATATTAAGTTAAGACTTTATATGCCTTGTATATTTAGTTCTTGGTTGTTAATGAACATACAACATATTTATATGGTTCTAGAAAACTTGTAGTCCCTTTCCCCCATCCATGGAGTTTTTCCATCTTCATAGAAATTATGAATAGTTCTTAAAACTCCATAGATGGATTTCAAATTTGTTTAGCTTATCTTTGATTCATTTATTGATATATTGAGTGCTTATTACACTTTATGTGATACTTAGACTCTTTATTTTCTACCATATGTGATAAATGATGAGTTGACAAATTGATCCCATAAACTTCATTCCGTTTCATTGTTAGGATTCACTTTATAATTTTCATTCTTTAAATCATGAGATTGCATACATTTGCTTTATGTTAAATCTTTTTATGATGAGTTTATCATATCTATCTCGGATTAGCTTCATCGGGAATGGGTTGCCTTGCTTCACACCCGTAGCTAAGAGATAGGAACGATAACCTCGTCTTTGGTGGAATATTGTTTGTTTCTCTCTTGATATAGCTTCAATCCGGGAATGAGGCGCCTAGCGTCGCACCCTTTGCTATTGAGAGATACACCAACATTCCCCTTATCTTGAGAAACCTTGTGTTGAAATCTTTGTATGAGCTATCGATCACCGTCTATTAAATCGTAACTAACCTCCACCTACCTTAGTGCTTTCTTATTAATTTTCGCATCTGTTTTACATTTACGTTGTTCTACAACAAACCAACTCACAGAAACCACAAAATCACTTAATCCGTAATCCATTCCATTCCTTTTCACTTATCCCTGTGGTTCGACACTCGGACTTCCGAGACTATATTACAACTTGACGTGCCTGCACTTGGGCTCTATCGCAACGCGCTATTTAAGCGGCGTCAAGTTTTTGGCGCCGTTGCCGGGGATAAGGCAAAAGGCGGATTCTGGGTTTTGTATAAAACCATTCTGTAAGTATTTCTCTCTATTTGATTAATTTATTTTTCTCCCTTATTTTCTGTTTTATTTTGTAGAGTTCACAAGGAGTGATTCGAATCATTGTCCAAGCCCATGCAAGGGCGATTGTTTGTGGATATTCGAATTAGCCCTCCCACATCTCCAAGAATGGCAAACCAAGGTAGAGCCGCGGATCACGAGAGCGATAATGAAGGGGAAGGTGCCAACAATGTTCCTCATGTTAGGACCATGAGAGACTACCTTCAACCGCCTCGGGCAACTTCGAATTCGTGCATTGTGCTTCCCGCTGGCCAAGCCGGAGCATTCTCTTTCAAACCGGGTATGCTTCAACATATCCCTTCTTTTCATGGTATGGAGTCGGAAAACCCATACTTGCACTTGAAAGACTTTGAAGAAGTCTGCTCCACATTTCGTGAGGCAAATATTAATGAGGATGTCATGCGTTTAAAGCTCTTTCCCTTCTCCCTAAAAGATAAAGGAAAAATTTGGCTAAATGCTCAAAGACCACAATCAATTCGGTCTTGGCAAGAACTTCAAGCGGAATTTCTAAAAAAATTCTTTCCCGTGCATAGAACCAATGCTTTAAGAAGGGCGATATCTAATTTTTCGCCAAAAGAAAATGAAACTTTTTATAAGTGTTGGGAAAGATACAAGGAACTTCTAAACGCATGCCCTCACCATGGTCACGAAACGTGGAGCCTTGTTAGTTTTTTCTATGAATCTCTCACCCCTGATATGCGTACGTTTGTTGAGACCATGTGTAATGGTCAATTCTTAAGTAAGAATCCCGATGAGGCTTTATTGTATTTTGATGAATTAGCGGAAGGTGCCCAAAATTGGAACACCTATTCCGAGGAACCCAAAGCAAAAACTCAAGGAAGGGGTGGGTTGTACCAAGTGTCTAATGAGGATGACATGGGTGCGAGGTTATTCCAATTGTCTAAGAAAGTAGAGGCAATGGAAGCAAGTAAGTTTAAGGAGGTCAACGTAGTATCCTCGAGTCAGTTGTGTGTCATTTGTGAAAATTCAGGACACACCACCGAGGATTGTCCTACCATTCCCGCTTTCCGGGAAGTCCTCAAAGATCCCGCCCAAGTCAATGCTTTACACCAGTACAACCAAAACCGTAACCAAAACGATCCTTATTCTCAAAGGTACAATGAAGGATGGAAGAATCACCCCAATTTCAGTTGGGGAGGAAATCAAAGTCAGAACCACAACCAATATAATCAGAACCAAAGGCAACAACAACAACCTCAAAACTCTTTTGTTCCACCTCAGAATCAAAATCCCAACCAAAACTTGGAAGCTTTGTTGAGATCATTTGTGGACAAAACGGATCGTGATGTGAGTGAGTTAAAAACTCAAATGTCTAAACTCACCACCGCCCTAGCTACCCAAGAGAAGGGAAAATTCCCCTCTCAACCTTTAGCGAATCCTAGAGGTCAAGTTCAAGTAGTAGAGGGAGGAGAGTCTAGCTCCAAGATAGAAGAACTCAAATCTATCACAATCTTGAGAAGTGGTAAGGAGGTAGACAAAACTATTGTTCCTAAAACCCCCAAGGTGGCGGACATAGTTAATCCCACGCATGTTGAGGAGTCGGAGGTAGAAAAAGTTGTGAGTGAAGAGAAGAAGAGAGAGGAAGAGAGACAAGGAAAGGAGGATCTTGAGAAAATCAAGAACGGAATTAAGGTCCCTTTCCCGGAGAGATTGAACCAACCATCCAAATCTAATACTGAGATTTTGGATGTGTTTCGACAAGTAAAAATCAACATTCCATTGCTTGACGCGGTCAAGCAAATACCTTCGTATGCTAAGTTCCTCAAGGACTTATGCACGACAAAACGAAGGTTGAATGTTAAGAAGAAGGCCTTTATGGCGGAGCAAGTGAGCTCGCTCATGCAAGGCACAAGAGCCCCTAAGTTCAAGGACCCCGGTTGCCCCACAATTTCGTGTGTCATAGGAAATTGTAGGATCAAAAATGCTTTGCTAGATTTGGGAGCAAGTGTGAACGTACTCCCATATTCTGTATATCAACAATTGGGGTTGGGTGAGTTGAAACCCACGAGGGTTACTATTCAATTAGCGGACCGATCCGTTAAGATACCAAGAGGGATAGTCGAAGATGTGCTTGTTCAAATTGACAAGTTTTATTTTCCCGTTGACTTTATCATCCTCGACATGCAACCCGTGTCGAATCCCGCTAAGGAGATTCCAGTTATCCTTGGGCGACCATTTCTTGCTACTTCTAATGCCATAATAAATTGCAAGAATGGAATTGTGAAGTTAGCATTTGGAAACATGACTTTAGAGCTAAACGTGTTCTCTTTGAGCAATCAAAGAGACGACGATGATGATGAGGAAAGTGAACACGTAAACATGATAGAGTCATGTATCCAAGACCACTTTGTGGCAAATTTCGAATCGAAGTCAATGGAAGGTTATCTAACCACTTCCGATGAACTCGAGGATTGTATGCAAGTGTTTTCCTTGTGTGACAAACAGGTTGAGTTTTTGGAGAAAGAGGAAAACACACAATCTCCCACCAAAAAGCTTGAAGGAAAAATGGATCTCAAGCTATTGCCGAGCAATTTGAAGTATGCCTTTTTGGGACCTTCAGATACCTTCCCAGTTATCATCTCGTCCGAACTTTCGGATGACCAAGAAGGAAGGTTAGTTCATTTGCTTGGTAAATATAAAAAAGCTTTTGGTTGGACTCTTGCCGACCTCCAAGGAATAAGCCCTTTGATTTGTACACATAAAATTCACTTGGAGGATGGGGCAAAAACATCAAGGCAATTTCAACGCCGGTTGAATCCTAACATGCAAGAAGTGGTTAGGAACGAGGTGTTGAAATTATTGGATGCAAAGATCATCTATCCAATCTCGGATAGTAAATGGGTTAGTCCAACTCAAGTGGTACCGAAAAAATCGGGTCTTACGGTAGTCAAGAACGACTCAAACGAGTTGATTCCACAAAGAGTCACCACCGGGTGGCGAATGTGTATTGACTACCGTAAACTCAATGAGGCTACTCGTAAAGATCATTTCCCCCTCCCCTTTTTGGATCAAACTCTAGAGAGGGTAGCGGGTCATGAATATTACTCTTTCCTCGATGGTTTTTCCGGGTACAATCAAATTGAGATTGACCTAGATGATCAAGAAAAAACCACCTTTACATGTCCTTTTGGTACCTTCGCTTATCGAAGAATGCCCTTTGGTCTATGTAATGCACCGGCCACTTTCCAACGGTGCATGCTAAGTATCTTTAGCGATATGGTGGAAAGGACTTTGGAAGTTTTTATGGATGACTTTACCGTCTATGGTAAGTCATTCGACAATTGCTTGGCTAACCTGGAACAGGTCTTGGGAAGATGCGTGGAAAAACAATTGGTATTGAACTGGGAGAAGTGCCATCTTATGGTTACCAAGGGAATTGTTTTGGGGCACATCATTTCTTCAGAAGGAATCGAGGTGGATAAAGCTAAAATTGAGTTGATTGCTAAACTTCCTACACCGAAGAATGTCAAAGATGTTCGATCTTTTCTAGGACATGCCGGGTTTTATAGGAGGTTTATCAAGAACTTCAGTTCCATTTCCAAGCCCATGTGTAGTCTACTTCTCAAGGATGCACCCTTTCAGTGGGATGCCAAGTGCGAGGAAGCCTTTGTCTCTCTGAAGCATATGCTTACTACTGCGCCGATTATGCAGACACCGGACTGGAGCTTGCCATTCGAGCTTATGTGCGACGCAAGTGACTATGCGGTGGGAGCGGTTCTTGGTCAACGAAAAGACAAGAAACCGGGTGTGATATACTATGCAAGTAGGACCTTGAATGATGCGCAAATGAACTACACCACGACAGAGAAAGAGCTTCTAGCAATTGTCTTCGCCCTAGACAAGTTCCGATCCTATTTGATAGGATCGCCAATTGTGATTTTCACGGATCACGCGGCATTGAAGTATCTATTCACAAAGAAAGATGCCAAGCCGCGGCTTTTGAGGTGGATACTCTTATTGCAAGAATTTCATTTAAGCATCAAGGACAAAAAGGGAGTCGAGAACGTGGTGGCCGATCATCTGTCTCGACTCACTTTTACGAACAACATTGAAGAAAGCCCGATCCAAGATTCGTTTCCAGACGAACAATTATTGGCAATCTCGACGCTCCCATGGTATGCAGACATTGTAAATTATCTTGTAACTGACAAGATACCAAAGTCATGGGGCGCACAAGATAGAAAAAGGTTTTTGAGTGAAGTGGGTCGATTCTATTGGGATGAACCGTACCTGTTTAAGTATTGTGCGGATCAGATTATCAGACGGTGCATCCCAGAGGAAGAAGTGGAGAGAGCTCTATCTTTCTGTCATTCTGAGGCTTGCGGAGGACACTTCTCGGCAAAGAAGACCACCGCGAAGATTCTGCAAAGTGGATTGTATTGGCCGTCGCTTTTTAAGGACGCACAACGCTTTTGCAAGGCATGTCAAAGATGCCAAATGCTTGGAGGGATCTCCAAGAGGAATATGATGCCTCTCAACCCAATTCTGATGATCGAAATCTTCGACTGTTGGGGCATCGATTTTATGGGACCATTCCCATCCTCCTACGGTAATCTTTATATTTTAGTTGCCGTAGATTATGTTTCGAAATGGGTGGAAGCCCAAGCGTGTAAGAAAAACGATCACAAAGTGGTGATCCGATTTCTGAAAGAACACATTCTTGCACGTTTTGGCACCCCCAAGGCAATAATAAGCGATGGCGGTACTCACTTTTGCAATAAACCGTTTCAATCATTAATGCAAAAGTACGGTGTAAATCACAAAGTATCGCTCGCTTATCACCCTCAGACTAACGGTCAAGCCGAGCTGGCAAATAGGGAGATCAAACAGATTCTAGAGAAAACGGTAAACCCGAACCGCAAGGATTGGTCATTAAGACTGACCGACGCACTTTGGGCCTACCGTACTGCGTACAAAACAACTCTAGATATGTCTCCCTATCGCATTGTATATGGAAAACCATGTCATTTGCCAGTAGAGTTGGAACACAAATCATACTGGGCAACTAAGATGGTTAACTGTGATTTCGAAAAAGCCGGGCTTGACCGTAAGTTGCAAATTGATGAAATCGAGGAATTGAGAAGAGATGCATATGATAATGCGAAGATAAGCAAGGAACGTGCCAAAATTTTTCATGATAAATCTATTTTAAGGAAAGAATTCAAACTTGGGCACAAAGTTCTTATTTATGATACTCGTCTGCATCTCTTCCCCGGGAAATTGAAGTCTCGTTGGACCGGCCCATACATTGTCCGTCATGTATTTCCTTTTGGGGCTGTGCAAGTTGAGGATCCCAAAACCGGCTATGTTTTTAAAGTAAATGGACAACGTTTAAAGCCATTTTTAGAATTCCCAATTCGAGAGGAGTCCACCCCTTTTGAAGACCCGACTTATGCCTAACAAGCATAGGTCGATTCTGTAAATAATGTTTTTTTTGTAGTATTTTTGAGTTTCAGGAATTTTTGGGCGAGATTGGATCGAGCTGGACCAAGTTGGGGGGAGTGGAAAGGTGTTTCAAGTGAAGAAATCTCATGGGAAAATTTTTGTTGAAGGCATGATCGATCATGGTTATACCCATGATCGATCATGGGATCCAATTGAGGAGGCAGTGCACTTCCATGATCGATCATGGGCAAAACCATGATCGATCATGGTGAAATTTTCCTGCGGCAGTAGACTTCCATGATCGATCATGGGCAAAGCCATGATTGATCATGGTCCCTCTTAAAAACAGAGCAGCCGTTTCTAAACCCCAAAAATCGTGCCCCATTTTCTCTCTAACCCCCATTTCTCTCCATCTCCCTTCTTCAAACCTTCAACAATCATCATATCAAACCCTCCCCTAGCCTTTCCACCTCCATAAACTCTCAATTTCACCCCCAAACTCCAAACCCATCTACTATCAACACCTCTTTTTCACCCCAAACCCCAAACCCCCAATTTCGAGCCCTACTCCCCAAAATTTTGAAATTTCTCTCTATTTCTCCCCTCTCCCCACATCAATGGCTGCCATTACTCCAGTTAACAAGCCAGAAGAGCTTCAAGCCGCGAGGGGTGGGTACCGCGGGTTCCGTAGCCGTCAGGAGTACGATTGGTGGAATTACGCTTTCAGGAACCGGGCTGTGATGATCGAGAGGCCTGTGATTATTGGTGCCTTGGACGATTTCCCTCAAATGGGAACATTCGAAAGACACGAGGGGTGGGTTCAATATTTGCGACAACCAGGTAATCAATGTAATCTCACTCTAGTCATTGTAGCCCTTCCGTGCGTTGTTGTTGTTCTCTTTACATTGAGGACAATGTGTGTTTCAAGTGGAGGGGGGTACGTTATTTTGTGTTTATTTTGTTTGGCTTGCTATCAGTCATTCCCATGAGTAGAAGAGATTTGTTCAATTTTTTTTAGAAGTTTGAAAATTGATGATTGATTGATATTTTGTTCGATGAAGATTATTGTTTCATTAGCTTTTGGCATGAATTCTTTGATCTAGATAGGAATTTGAATGATAATCTAAATTGCCTTGCTCCACTTAGTCTCATATCCCATTATATTCTCATGCTCCACATGCTAGATTGCTTCGGTTGTTTTCAATTCGGTAATAACACCTAGATTTATTTTCATTGAGAAAAGAAAAATTTTTGTCCAAAAATAATGGAAGCTCTTTCGAAAAGATCCTCCAATGAGAGGACAAAAGCATAGCACTTTAATAACTTGGATGACTTTTATCCTAATATTGACTTAAAGCTTCACTTGACTAAATCTTAAGTCTCTTTGTCTAATATTATGGATGGGTATAGGTTGCCATATGGGAAAGGGTGAATAGCTTCCTTTAAGCTCCAATGAATGAGCAGAATTTTGAAAAAAATTTCATAAGTGAGACCGCTGCCCCCCATAGAGACGAAAACCACCCTGATCTAATTTAGCGAAATTTTCAAGTAAAAGATAAAGAAAGTGCTTAGAATCGACATATCTTGGAGCTTTTGTTTTTGAAAAAGTTCTCTCTTCCTTCTTGAATGATTATGACTCTTTGTGTTTATATCGAATTGTTTGAATCGAAGTCTGGTATTTGAGCATTGGAGAATATGGGATTGTGTTCTAAAGGAGATAGGTGAATTAGATGATCATTCAAAAGTCCGTCATTCTGGAAAATTGACAATAATGCCTCTTGCTTTGCAAATTGAAACTTGAATCTTCATTCTCACCATTCATCATGATCAAACTTCCAATGTTTGTAGGTATCATTTCTGAAAACCTTCACGAGATGCAACTCGTCTTCTTTGGGAACTTAGAAGTTAACATCTTTTTGTATAGTGTTTTATTTTTGTAATTATATATTTTTGTCTTGCTAAGGGACTAGCAAGAGATAAGTTGAGGGGAGTTGATAAACGCATAATATTGTCATGCATAAGCTCTTTCCCAGAGTCGCATGACGCGTTTGTTGCTTTAATTCTGCCTAATTATCCGCTTATCTTGAGATTAGTGTCTTAGCGAGTTTTGTATCTAACATGGCCCAAGTTGGTGTGTATTTTGTAGTATTCCATGTGTTTGTAGGATTGGAGTACAATGGCATTGCATGAAGTGATCAAGAGTAAGCTTGGAGGCTTGCAAAGTGCTGAGTGAACAAGTTCCAGACCCATGATCGATCATGGGCAAAGCCATGATCGATCATGGTTGCAAGATTTTCTGGCAGAGCACTTCCATGATCGATCATGGGCAAAACCATGATCGATCATGGCCCTTGCAACTTGGCCATTTCACACCCAAAATGGGCTATTTTAGTGGTTCAAGTTATTTTAGATATTTAGTTAGATATTTTGCAATATTTTAGTATATGTTATTTTTCTTAGCTTCTAGGCTAAGACATCTAAGTTTTTGTACAAATTCTAGAGAGAAGTGGGAGCTAAAACCTTGTAATTTCTTCTTCTTCTTGTAAGTTTACTTTGATTTTAAGAAATGAATGCTTCTTCTATAATTCTTGTTTCGAGTATTATGGAGTAGTCTTTTACTAAGGTTACGGAGGTGAACCGCGATATAATATTCGGTGATTTATGGCTCAATCCATGTTTAAAGTTTGAGAAATAGTTGTAAATCCTTTTCTTCTTCATTTCCTCCATTGTTGCAAGCTTTCTAGGTATTTTCATATTAAGTTAAGACTTTATATGCCTTGTATATTTAGTTCTTGGTTGTTAATGAACATACAACATATTTATATGGTTCTAGAAAACTTGTAGTCCCTTTCCCCCATCCATGGAGTTTTTCCATCTTCATAGAAATTATGAATAGTTCTTAAAACTCCATAGATGGATTTCAAATTTGTTTAGCTTATCTTTGATTCATTTATTGATATATTGAGTGCTTATTACACTTTATGTGATACTTAGACTCTTTATTTTCTACCATATGTGATAAATGATGAGTTGACAAATTGATCCCATAAACTTCATTCCGTTTCATTGTTAGGATTCACTTTATAATTTTCATTCTTTAAATCATGAGATTGCATACATTTGCTTTATGTTAAATCTTTTTATGATGAGTTTATCATATCTATCTCGGATTAGCTTCATCGGGAATGGGTTGCCTTGCTTCACACCCGTAGCTAAGAGATAGGAACGATAACCTCGTCTTTGGTGGAATATTGTTTGTTTCTCTCTTGATATAGCTTCAATCCGGGAATGAGGCGCCTAGCGTCGCACCCTTTGCTATTGAGAGATACACCAACATTCCCCTTATCTTGAGAAACCTTGTGTTGAAATCTTTGTATGAGCTATCGATCACCGTCTATTAAATCGTAACTAACCTCCACCTACCTTAGTGCTTTCTTATTAATTTTCGCATCTGTTTTACATTTACGTTGTTCTACAACAAACCAACTCACAGAAACCACAAAATCACTTAATCCGTAATCCATTCCATTCCTTTTCACTTATCCCTGTGGTTCGACACTCGGACTTCCGAGACTATATTACAACTTGACGTGCCTGCACTTGGGCTCTATCGCAACGCGCTATTTAAGCGGCGTCAGTAGAACTCCCGTATTATCTATGAAGCTACTGGGCTTGGTAGCTCACTCTCTACAAGACTATATTTTGCAGGTTTGATGGCAATTGAAATTTGATTATTGGAGTTTTGGAATTGCCGTACCTTCAATTATTTTGTGTTGAATCTTTGTACTTAAATATTTATATTATTTATGTGATTGTATTTGGGTTTAGGATAGTTAGATTCTCCAACCAACGTGTTATTTTTTTTTTCCAAAAGACATTGTATCTTTCTTTCATTTTTTTTTAAGTTAAATTTTTATTCTTGTCATCTAGACTTTAATAATAAAGTTAGAAATTGTTTAATTTCCATATGAAAATCTCTCTATTTTACTTAAAATTTATTAATCGCATCCTGAAAATTAGGGCATGACAATGGGTTAAAAAAAGGCTAATTCCATAATTATGTTCAAACTAAGGACACCTTATATTTTCATTTCAAAATAAGGACACTCCTATTTCTTTACCTACAATATCGTTCCTCTATTTCTATAATTTTTTCTAAAAAAATAAAGAGAAAACTATTCACCATTGGCTGTTGCCACCATCCCCCATAGCCGAAGTCTTCACCGAAGCTCCGTGATCACTATCGGAGTGTTGAGACCACATTAGCACAAATATTGCAAATATGTTTTTGTACTAAGTCCACAAAACTAATGATACATATTTAAGTGCAAATATATTAGTGCACTATATACGCAAGCAATTAGTGTTATAAATTTTAGTGCAAATATTTTTATGAACTAATTCGCAGATTGAAAATTGTAAAAAATTTAGTGCAGATCTATTTTTATACTAAATGCGCATGCAATTAAAGATGTCAATTTGATTGCAAATCTATTTTTGCATTAAACCAATAAATATGCAATTAAAGATGTCAATTTGAGTGCAAATTTGTTTTTGCACTATATAGACATTCTCATCAAAGCTCCAGGGTCCTGACCAGAGTTTCATGAAACTTGATGTAGATGAGCACTATAATTAGTAGATGGTTTCGACCAAATTTCTTAAAAATATATGCAATTCAAACCCAAGGTACCTTTTCGTCCATTAAAATTTTATATAATTATACAACCAAGTTTTAAATTGATTTTTTTGATAAAAATTTGTAGAAATTACCTCCACCAAGTGTCATGAAATTTTTTATCGACTTACGTACCCTTTGAAAAAAAATGCTATCCTTCTTTTTTTTTTCTTCTTAAAATAAGAACAGTACTCTTTATACATTAATTGTGTATATATATAATTGTAATTTAATATACTACTATGTTTCTATTACAATTGTTGTATTAGACCCAATTCTTTACACTTAAAAAAAGGAGTGATATATTATTTACGTTAGAATTTACCAGGAAGGAGAGATTACTCATCTCTAAAGTAGGTTGCATGTACAGGTACCTGCTTTAAGAATCAACTTCTGATTTACTTTTGGAATGAGTAGTAATGACAAACACAATTTTCAAAATTGTTGACATTTTCAACGCTAAAATACGGAAACGTACAATAAACTTTACGCTTTTTAATAAAATAAATAACATACTTTGTTCTTAATACTTTAAACAGTAAACTTTTTCCTTTTTTTTTTTTAATTATCTCTTTCATTTTTGTTAACCAGTTAACCTCTGCCTATAAGTCGTTAACGTAAAGATGATATGGCACATTTAACACCTGGATTGTTATATCACCAAATTAGATGTACCACTGTACCTCACAGAGATTATCTGCACTGGCGATTCCTTCATTGAAATCAAACTCGTCAGCATATATATCGCTGTAGATATCTTGAGGAATTTCCTTTTGTCAAATATTCCAGCAAATTTTACGAATTCAATATACATACATATATCAGTTAACCTAACAATTCACATGTTAATATATATAACGTATCACGTCATCTTTCCGTTAACAGTGAATAGATGCAGGCTCACCGGTTACCCATAATGAAAAGGGAAAAAAAAAGTTCGCTATCCAAAGTGTTGACAAAAAAATATGTTACCTGGCTGCATTTTGTGAAAAAGTAAAAAATTCATTGTAATTTATGGACTTTTAGCCCCTTTTAATGGTGAACGTACATGATATAATTATTCACAAAAAATGTTACGTATAATTATTCACAAAAAATGATCAACCTATGTCTCTGTCTCACAACAAAAAAAGGGGCTTTTGCAACGGAGATAACCCGCCCTAAAAGGTATTTTCCTGTCCGATATATATAGTTTTAGGGACGGCAGTAGCGACAGTTTTCCTAGTGGCAATACAGTGGCGTGACAAGTTCAGCTCTTGTTAAGTACATTTTATTTAAAATAACAAATACAGGGCAAAAAAAAAATTAAAAATTTGGTGTACAAATTGATGATAAAGTGTCATTTAAATAAATTTGACACAAATTTATTCAAAGCCGCACAACCTAACACTACCCTAATTCCATTAGGGCTCATTTGGTCCAAAGACATATTGGTAGCCCTCAAGACATCTCACAACAAGGGATATAAGGACAAATCGATGAATTTTTTTCAACGATTTATCCTTTCAAAATTACTATTTTTTTTTTCTTAAAATAAGGACTGTTATCTTTATACATTAATTGTATATATGTGTAGTTGTAATTTTATATACTACTGTTTTTTTCTATTACAATTGTTGTATTAGACCCCATTATTTACATTACAATACACCAGGAAGGAGATTATCCATCTCTAAACTACGTTGCATATGCGGATATACCTTTGAACCAAAAGAATCAGATAAGTGATACGAATCCACATGCAGGTACCTGCTTTGAGAATCAACTTCTGATTTACTTACGGAATGAGTAGTGATGACATAAACAAAATTTTCAAAATTGTTAGACCTTTTCGACGCTAAAACACCAAAAAATACAATGAATTTTATATTTTTTTTTACAAAATAGGTAACATTTTTTAATTTTTTTTTTACACTTTAGACAGTGAACTTTATTTATTTTTTCATTTTGGGTAACCAATTAACCTCCACCTATCTGTCGTTAACGTAAAGATGATGTAGCATGGTATGTTAACACTTGGATTGTTATATACTTATATCGCCAAATTAGACACACCATTGTACTTGGCAGAGATTATCTGTACCGGCGATTCCTTCACTGGAACCAAACTTGCCAACATAATATCGCCGTAGATAAGTCAGAGAGTTTCGGTCTATCAAAGATTCATTCAATGAAGTATCATTCGTACAAATTGATCGTACAAATTTATCATTCAAATAAATTTGTGGGACCACATTATATATATATAATGTATTGTTTGGATGCCACAATAGTTTGTATAAATATTGAGTAATGATAGGTGCACCAACTTAAATGATCGATTTTTAGACCAAATGATAAGTGAAAATGTGTTTTAATAAAAATTATGTAAACTTAACACTAATTTTTTTGTCGTTGGAGTGGTTGAGATATTAAGACAGATGTACAAGATCTAGATCTTCAAACTACAAGTTGATAAATAAAAAGATGACATCTCTACCATACTGGCCCCTTTAAATTAATGGTTCCCAAGTCAAATTTATTCATGTAGACCCATATCTCTACTCTTGCATGCGCATGCTATGCTTAATAAAAGGGGATGCACGTTATTAATTGCAAGTACAACAAAATGTTGATGAGATCATATATTGTTATCCTAAAATTTTGGATCTTTATTTAATGCCTGTGCACAGTACTTGGTCAATAAGACTTATATTTTAAATTAAGCAAGATAGCCTATATATGATAAATTAAACAATAAAAATCGATCGAGAAAAATTATTTCTGGAATTTTTACAAACACTTGGGTGGTGTTTAGTTGAGATTTTATAATCTAAGTTTTAAATTTTTTTTATCAAAAAATCAACTTTACATCATACTTTCCAAAATTTATTTCACTTTACATTCTCTCTCATAAATTTTTTAAAACGCCGTAACTTTAAATTCAAAAATCGGAATTAGATAAAAAAATATATATTGAAAACCTTCTTATTGAGATCTATAAAATAAGATCCATTGTGACTATTTTTTGAATTTTTTTCATGAGTTTTTTTTTTTTGAATTGGTTGAAAAAAACTCCAACAAAAATTAAATCCACTTTTCAACCAACTTTCACACTTCTCAAAAACTTATTTAAAAAACATGTTTTAAAATATCAACCAAACAAGCTTTATTAAGACAATTTCATGTGAAATGGGAGAAACCTTTATTAAGAAATGAAGAATTACACACTCAATTTCTCAACAATTTACTCTCTAGAATCAATTGAATAATCGGCCCCCAATTGAACCCTTTCTAACCCTCTCTAGAAACCTAAAAGGAAAACCTCATAAGAGCTCTCTCAATAGTGAAGAAAATACATTGACTTATCTCTCTTATACAAAAACAAAAATAACCCATCCTATTCGTAGTTTAGACACGAATGGGAATGAAATTATGAACTAGGCCGAACCCTAAACTGGTCCTGATAAAAGCCTAGACTCGTCCGGCCATGGAAATGGAATTCCCAAAAAATCACCCAGATCGATCCAACCAAAACCATGACCGGACCATTTAATTTGGAGATCTGATAAAGAGCCAAATTTCAACAATCGTCACCATGGCTAGTTATCTTAAGCCAACTTGGATCGGTGTAACTCCACTAGGGATAAAATCATGTAACCTTTTGGGGACTATCCTAACATCCACCAAGAATACACCCTCCAACTTTAATATGATCTCGTGAGCATGTACGCCAGATTTTCATCCACGTGCACATTCTCAATGACAATTTCATCGGAACTAACCCAATCTCGTACCCTATGGTACTACACATCAATGTGCTTTGTGTGGGCGTGGTACACTTGATTCGTAGGAAAAAATATTGCACTTTGGCTATCACACTGAAGAACACAATTTTGCTTCAAAGCAAACTCACTTACCAAACCCTTCAACCAAATTGCTTCCTTTGTACATCCATGGGTGCCTTATAGTCCGCTTTTATCATAAACAAGGCACTTGTTGCTTGTAACATAACTTCCAAGAAACTGACTCACTATGGTGAACACATAACCCGATGTGGATATTGTCAAGATCACCCGCATAATCGAAGTCTACAAAACCCGCAATGCAATCGGTTCATTTTCTTCACTCAAACCCAATTAATACCCATGGATTTAGTACCATGCAAGATACCATATAACCCATTTGGCGGCTTTCTAATGCTCTTGCCTCTAATTCGATATGTATATACTAACCATTATAACTATATGAACTAAATTCAGCCTTGTATAAACCGTAGCATACATAAGACAACCAACTACACAAGTATATGGTGTTGTCGACATCTTAGTGCATTCGTCATGGGTGGAAGGACATTGTTCTATAGACAGCAAATTGTGGAGCTAACATAGTAAAAATTGGCTTCGCATTTGACACATTGAATTTCTTAAAAACATCATAAATACACTTCTTTTGAGAAAATCACAACTTACCATATTTTCTATCTTTTCGAATCTCCATACTAAGGATTTTTTGTACGGCTTGAAGATTCTTCACGTTAAATTCCTGGCCAATTATTGCTTAGCATATCGTCGCACAACCATCATCAAAGCCCGAACATATCATGACATGTAATGATTCCTTGAGCCTTTTTCACATTTGACAATAAAATGAACAAGTCATCACCAAAGTCTGAACATAAGCACAATGGTCACCATCGCACCGCCGATAACCAATCTGTAACTTAAAGGAATCAAATCATATGTACCCTCATCTTGGGTGTTGCTTGAACCCATACAAGGACTTCTTGAGTTTGCACACATATTTTTCTTTACCGATTTCCTTGAACCCTTCTGCTTAAGCCATGTAGATATTTTCGTTCAAGCATCGTGAAATGAAGTTATCTTAACATCCATTTGCTCAAGCTTCAAGTCAAAATGAGCTACCATAGCTAATAAAACCCATATCGAAGTATGACTCACTATAAAGTTTTTTTTATAAACACCATGTTTATTGGCTTTATTTCGTGAACAAAAACACATCTTTCATTGTAAGATGAGTCTTATTGAAGATCAAGCAAAGCAATAATCAGAAGATTATTACTGGAAGTCTAGCACATAATGTAAGATGTTGGATTTGGCTATGGTAGGTATTTTGACAAGTGAATTTGATTTGAAACTTAGTGGTGGATAAATGCTTCTAAATCTAATAAGTTATGAATATAATAAATTAGTTTTATGTATGAAATTCCTTAATCTTTTTGATCAGGTTCGATAGAGTATTATGGACATAAGTGCAATTTGGTTAAAACATCAAGGGTGTTATATACAACTCTAAAAAAAGACTTTTATCAAACACTTAATTTCTTAGTTTCTTTTCGCTTTTAAAGAGTTTTGGTAGACTTTAATTGACTAGGTTCAATGACAATTGAAACCATTGTGTTGGTTTTGAGATTTATAGGCTTGGTTTGGATTTTGCAATTAAATTTCAAAAATCCAATTCCACTTTTATTATGAGCTTCTTTTCCTTGAAAAAGCAAAGTTTCAATTTTCTTTAAACTACCCTTAACTTTCACATGCAAAGCACTATCAGGTTGTTGAGTAAGTTTGTTACATGGGCCACAAAGTCCTTTGTTATCCTCAAATTCCAAATTAGACTTTTTTTAACACATCAACTAAGCCAAGCAAATTTTACTTTTTTTTAAAGACTTAGTTTTCATGGACAAATAAATGATATACTTATTAGATTGCTTAAACATATTTTCCAAATAAAGAGATTTGTTTTGAAAGTTCTCGAGGAGGCTTATCCTATGTTGATTTTAGGATTTCTCAAGAATTAATTTGTATTTTTGATGAACCGAAAGCAAACCCTAAGTCTAATCAATTTTAAACTATCAAATTTTGTGTTGTTTTATTTAGTTATTTAACTTTATGCATCATAACACAATGACAGTGGTTCAATATGACCAAAACATAATTATAGACTCGATGACTTACAACTTTAGTCTTACAATAGATACGCAACATACTTTCACTCCTTGATTGTAGACTTTAAACTGTAACTTGGATCGGCAGTGTTTCCTCGCTTTACGGCTTACTCGCTGCCTCTTATGAACTTGATTTAGTCTTCCACGCCTTTCTGCAATCCTCGATCGCAAAGTCAGCCACTACGCCATCGCCATCTCACAAACCCTAGTCCTTAGAAAAGAAGAATGTGGATTCTGATTTGGTATGAAATAAAAACCTTAGCTTTAGGGTGAAAAATCTCTCTTGTGAAAATGTGTAATTTGAGAGCTTTACAAAGCAAGATCAGAGACGGATATGCTTCATCAACCATTGCAATGATGGAGGAGGAGCCTAAGTTAACCATTATATCTTTAGAGACCTACTTACTCCCTTACTATATATACATAGCATTTACTTCATTACAATAACCAAGCAATCAAGCAATGAATACAATTCTAAAAGATAGAATAAAAAAGATCAACTCATTTTTAATATTTATGTATGTTTTGAACATGTCTGATAAGCATAACAAAGCTCACAGACTTAGAGAGCGGATAGATTATTAAGTGAGATGTTCGGAAAGTGCTCCTCTTGATAGTTAGACTAGCTAGAAAGACAATTTTATTTGTAATCAGAGCTAGGTCCAAAAGTTTATTCATTTATAAAGCAACATTGAGCTTTGAGCTCTTCCACAGAGGGGAAATAGTCCTTGTCTCAAAAAAGTGAACATTCTTTCTAAAATCTCTTTGCAATTTTTTATCTCAAGGGAAGTCAATCGGAAGCAAGGTCTTACACTTTTGGCCATGAAAAAAGTGAGATGTGTAGAGTTTTTCACAATTGAAATGGAGTTGCCCCCAAACCTCACTAATATTGAGGGGTTAGAGTTGACACCTTAGACCCTAGAGAAAAAAAAAGCTTATATGAGAACCAATGGAAAATTTGGAAGACTTGGTCTTAGACTCATCTTAACCAAGTCTTAAAAATTAGCAACCATCTCAGTTTTGAAGGCAAGAAAGAGCTCTCCAAGTGTCTCAGAGCTAACTCGGACATTTTTGCTTGGTGCCATAATGACATGAAGTTTTTAAACCCAGAAATAATGGTCCATAGACTTAATGTTGACCCTACCGTTAAACCAGTGAGAAGGAAAAAAATTGTTGCTAAGAGAAATCAGGTTGCAAAAGAAAATGTACAAAAATTACTTCAAGCTGGGTTCATCAGAAAGGTCCAGTACCCCAAATGGATGCCAAATGTGGTGATAGTCAAAAAATACAGTGGGAAATGGAGAATGTGTGTGGACTTCAAGAACCTTAACAAGGCCTATCTTAAAGACAATTTTCCATTATCCAAAATAGACCAATTGGTGGCCGCAACCACATGCCATGAGATATTGAGCTTCATGGATGATTATTCTGGTTATAACTAGGTTATAATGACTTACGAAGATGATGAAAAGAGCTGCTTGATCACCAATGAGGGGACCTACTTCTACAAGGCCATGACATTTAGTCTAAGGAATGTTGGGGCTACCTACTAGAGGGTTATGAACGTTCTATTCCAGAACCAGATTGGAAAAACAATGGAAGTTTACATCGATGATATGTTAGTCAAAAGTTGCAACGCCCCTAGCCACATTGCAAACCTGAATGAATCATTCTCCACACTTAGGTAGAATGGTATGTCTCTCAACCTTGCTAAGTGTGATTTTAGAGTGAAGGGAGGAAAGTTTCTAGGTTTTATAGTGACATAAAGAGGGACAAAGGCCAACCCAAGAAAATACAAGCCTTGATCAACATGAAGTCTGTCATTAAGCAAAAGGAGGTCCAAAGTCTTGTAGGAAAATTAGCAGCTCTGAATAGATTCATTTCTAAATCCAAAGACAAATGCCATCCCTTTTTCTAAACTCTTAAGAAATCTTTCGAATGGACAGAAGAATATGAAACAGCTTTCCAACAACTTAAGCAATACCTTGGAGCTTATCTTTTACTCAGTTTAACACAAAAATGGGAGGTCCTTTGCCTTTACTTTGATGTTTTTAAATGGCAGTTAGCTCTGCTCTCATGAGAAATGACACAGGAGGACAACTACTAGTGTTCCACACTAACAGGGCCTTGAATTGCGCAGAGCTCAATTAACCCAAATTGACGATAATAAATTATACTCTTTTCATCACCTTTAAAAGGTTGAGGCCCTACTTCTAGGCCCATGTAAAAGACATGCTCATTGATCAGCCATTTTGAAGAGTTCTAAACAAGCCATAGCAGTTAGGGAGGTTGAGCATATGGGCTGTAAAACTAGGGCAATTTGTCTTATCTTATAACCCTAGGACTTCCATCAATTGTTAGGCTGTGGTGGACTTCATCACGGAGTTCACTTACGATGAAGAAATGGTGATGGATCCCCCTCACCTCTTACCATCCCCTGATCCAAGCATGTCGAACCTAATGCAACTCTCACACTTGGTACCGAACAACCCAATATAGATCCTCCATACTAATGGGGCATCAAACCAACAAAGTTCTAGAGTAGGTCTGGTTCTCAACATTCCTTCATATAACATCCTCGAAGTAGCTCTGAAGTTCTTGTTTGAAGGTTAATAATGAATCAGAGTATGAGGCAATCCTAGCAGGGCTAAGGATAGTGAAAGAGTTAGGGGCAAACCAGATGGTGGTGTACAATAAGTCCTCATTTGTTATAGGGTAGATTCTAGGCCGCAATATAACCAGAGAATATCATATGGCAGTCTACCTTACTAAACCTGGAGCACAAGCTTAAGGATTCAAAAATGTCATATTTATTAAAGTTCACAGAGTTCAAAACAACAAAGCAACCGCTTGGCTAAACTAGTTTCCTCCATAGAAACACCCAGGGGAATCCACATAGAGTACTTGGAGAAAAAGACAATTAAGGAACCAAAAGTGGTCGAAGTAGCTCCAGTATAGGTCTGCAAGTGCTAGATTGACCCTATAATGGATTTCTTCATGGATGAGACTCTACCCGAGGAAAAGAAGGAAGCTAAGATAATTATGTACATATTAAATAGATACTTGAACATTAGCGTGAATTTATACAAAAGAGGTTATGTTACTTATTTATTTACCTATTTTCATCCTTATCAATTGTAAGCTACCCTGTTAAAAGTCCATGAAAGCCTTTGTGGAGGGTACCCATATGCTAAATCATTGGCCTTAAAATTGGAAGGTAGGGCTACTTATGGCCTACCATTTTAAAAGATGTCCAAGAGTTGGTAAGAATGGTGACAAATGCCAAAGATTTGCCAACATCCAACACCTACTAGCAGAACAAATGCCCATGCAGCAGTCCTTGCCCATTCTCCCAATAGGGAATTAATATTGTTTGTCCTTTCCCTAAGGGCAAAGGTCAAACCATGTTTGTAGTGGTAGCCATTAGTTACTTTACCAAATAGGCTAAAGTATAAATGCTCACCACCATCACCATCACCATCATGAAAATCCAAAATTTTGTGCGGAGAAATATCATCTGCCGTTTCGATCTACCAAAGGTACTGATCACTGAAAATGGGAAGTACTTTAATTGGGACCCATTTATAGATCTCTGCGGAGGCCATGGCATCGAGAACCACTACATTTCACAAGTCCACCCTAAGGTCAATGGATAGGTCAAAGTTACTAATAGAACCCTCTTGGGTGTACTAAATAAAAGACTTTGTGATGGAAAGGGAAACTGGTATGAGGAATATAGGCATACAGGACTACAATCAGAGGTCTAATTAAAGAAATTCCTTTTTATTTAACTTATGGCACTAAAGTAATAATCCATATAGAGTTGGGAGTACCAACATACAGAATGAATCGCCAGGACCTAGTGTAGAATGATGCAGACTTGTTAGAAAACCTAGGCCCTTCAAGAAGAACATGGTGGAGAATTATAACAAAAAAGTCAAGCATAGAAGCCTGAGTGTGGGTGACTTAGTGCTTCGAAAAGTCATATTGGCCACCAAGGTCTCCAAACATAGAAAGCTATCAGCTAATGAGAGGGCTCTTATGTAATCACAAAAGTTAGCATGCTTGAAATTACTAACTAAAGATTGTTGAAGGCATGGATCTTGTGAGACCATGGAACATATAGCACCTTAAGAAGTATTATCCTTATAATTTGGCCTATGCCAATTTTTGTTTGTTAGAGCTCATTCAAGAAGCCTAAAGATCTATACAAAGAATCCTTTTGTGTAAGAATATTATTTATAATAACTCAAATCTTAAAATCATCTCACAAAGAGGTTAGTTTAATAAGTGCACAACTCCAAAGGCACACATATACTCTGAGATTATCAAACCCTCTCACAAAGATGTCAGTTTAATAAGTGCACAGCTCTAAAGGCATACTTATACTCTAAAAGTTTACTAATATTTAATATTTATGGCAGAATTTGACTAAGTCATAGGTGGTACAACTTTAAAAGACTTAGACAAAAATGCCAATTTCTCAAGTAACATAGACGAAAATAAAAACCTACATTAAGTAGGTTTGTTCTACCAATAAAATAGGTTTAAAAAACCTATGGAAAACTAAGAAAGACCTGAAACAAGATAAATGGGCTGACTAACACCTAGAAAATTTTTAAGGCAAATATTGCTTAAGTCAATGGGGCACCTACTTATTTGGCTTAACAATTCCATGAAAACTTCAAAAGGTAGTTCTTGTATCAAGGACCCAAAAATCCTCCAAAAGATGTCGAATTAGCAATCAAACCAACATACAATAGGTCATTTTTGCGTCACAAAAAAGACAAAAAGTGATTTGGGAAAATGTGAGTCCTGATCTCTGGTACACTTAAGAAAATGGCTAAGTCGTGAGGGCACCCAATATGAAGACTTGCCCAAGAAATCTTGATAACCTATTAAGTGAATCAGAGCTTTACTGATGATCTCTCTCTATATTCTACCCTTTAATCATTTTTTCTTGGTGTAGGGGCAGGATGTACGTAATAAATAGTTGGTTACCCATCTCTCATAAAACTGATAAAAATATAAACAAATGGTAAAGCATATCCATACAACAAGTGGATAAAATAAAATTTTCATTCATTGATAAATTTTGTATTTACATTACAAAATGAAATGAAAAATTACATAAGGTAGAAAAAGAAGTTTAAAACTACTGCTGGTCTTGGCTTTGATCTTCCTTCTCGTTGTCAGGGGTCATACTTGGAATAGGGGGCATGTCTCCTACTTAGCTAGCACATCTGGCTCCTCTGCCATGATTAATTGAAGAATTTCAAAGGCGTTAGGTCTCTTCTTAGCTATCTTGGCTTTTAACTCTAGAGTCATTATAATTTTTGTAGAGACCTCAAGGCTCTCAAGGTCATTAGGCTTCTACAGAGTGAGCTCCTTACAATTATAAAAACAAGTCACAAAGGAGTCAAAGATCTTCAAGAAGGGCCCTTCACGACCACATAAGTCTTCCACAGCCTATGCCTCCACAGTAGGTTACGAGTATTTTTAGCCTTTTCAATTCCTTCTCTAGATTAGAGACTTGGACCTAGGTGCCCTCGTGGTGCTGATAAGAAGTAAAAACTTGGACCTATATATCCCTTACTCTGGCCTCAGCATCTTCCTTGCCTTTACGCTTCAGCTCAATAGTACTATGAGCTAGCTTACTGTCGAACCAATTGTTTGGAGCTCTCTCCGGGCCTAAAATAAATTAGATTTAAAGCTAAGGACTTAGTTTCATTATCTTGCCCCAAAGCCTTGTAAGCCGACTCCAACTAGTTAAACATTTTATTGAAATTGTCCACCTTGGCCTTCAAACCCTCAATTTCAAAAACTGCATTGTTAGCTTAGACCAGCATGGCTCTCTTATCTTCTTTAACTCTCTCCAAGTCACTCCTTGCGATGAAAAGCTCATTTTAAGTTTTTAGGAGCTCCTCTTGGAAGGAAAAATTTCCCATAGAGCCTATACCCTATTCAGTCAAGTGGAGAGAGGAGTATAAGAGATGTAAGGCCCACAAAGGTAAGAAAAACAAGTAAGTAAACGTGGGAGAGGATAGCAATGATGCAAATAGAAGGGATCTAATTATTACCTGAATTATATGAAGCCAACAAAATTGGCCATATATGTGGTCTTTTTTTCTTGAACCTAGTATAGACTGCCTGAGGCAAAAGGGGCAGTGTCAGGCCTTTCACAAAGAAGCCAGACCCATCTTGGGGAGTGGACTTAGGCATGTTAATACTGGGCGTGTAGGGGGATGAGGTCTAAGTTCGATATCCTTGCTCGAGTGATAACCAAGTCCTCTTCAGTCTCCTCCCCCTTATTATTTGAACCTTTAGTAGGGGATTTCTAAGCACTATCAGTACCAGGAACACTCTACTCCTCCAGAATTATCTTCTCCGAGCTCAAAGGTTATAGGTCTTTTATAAAGGTAATCATTAGATTCATCCAAGAATATATATCTTCTGGACGAAGAGTAACGGTGGTGGTTAGAGCTTTAGTGGAGGGCGCAAAAAAACCTTGGGCGTGAGCTTAGGCGAAGCGGCCGTCGGTGCGGATCTTAGTGGTAGTAACAAATATTCAAATGAGAACTTTAAAGGCCGAAGAGGGGAAATGTTCCATATGAATGGCACTTGCATATGGGTTAGTTAATCCTAAGAGACGGGGGAAGCCAGCCAGATAGCGCGTTTCGAGCGAGCTTTAAATGGGAATCGAGTTAAAATTCTTAAATCGGGACGTGGCGGCTGACGGCAACGTTAGGGAGTTCGGAGACGTCGGTAGGGGCCTCGGGAAGAGTATATTTTTTGTTTAATTAATAGCCTGCTCAGCCTGAAAACTGCTCAGCTGGAGGTAAGATCCAGCGGCTAGAAGAGCATCGCACGTCGCGTGGTGTTTGGTGTGCCCCTAGTGGCCCTTGAAAATTTGGAGGACTGAGTGCCTCCCACGCTCGGTCGTACTCATAACTGCATCAGGTCTCCAAGGTGAACAGCCTTTGGTCGATAGAACAATGTAGGCAAGGAAGTCTACAAAATGGATTTGTAACGTCGGGAAAATGATTGGCTTCTGGGAATCGAGGTGTCTAGATCATCAAAAGGCATCTTCCTTTATCAGAAAAAGTATACCCTAGACTTACTAAGTGAAACCAAAATGTTTGCTTATCAATCGTCAGAGACTCCAATAGAGGAAGGATTGAAGTTAGAGGTCAAAACAGATCAAGTGCCTATCGATAAAGGGCGCTATAAGAGATTGGTGGGAAGATTGATGTATCTAGTACATACAAGACTTGATATATCATATGCATTGAGTATTGTCAATCAATTCATGCATAATCCATGGGAGAAGCATATGCAGGCAGTTATGAGGATTATCAGTTATTTTAAAGTAGCTCTTGGAAAGGAAATTCTGTTCAAAAAAAATGAGGATTTCCTAAAGGTTGAAGGATACACTGATGCTGATTGGGCAGGTAATATATGTGATAGTAGGTTTACATCAGGATACTTCACATTTGTAGGAGGAAACTTGGTCACTTGGAGGAGTAAGAAACAAAATATAGTATCCCGATCAAGTGCAAAAGCAAAATATCGAGGAATGGCAATTGGTATTCAAGAGTTATTGTGGTTGAAACTGCTACTGACAAATCTCGATTTTCCTCCGAAAGAACCCATGGTGCTATATTGTGACAACAAGGCAGCATGTGATATCGCACACAATCTAGTTCAACATGATAGAACAAAGCATGTTGAAGTGGATAGGTTCTTCATCAAAGAGAAGTTCAAAAAGAAAGTTATTTATGTTCCTCATGTACGCTCTGGATATCAGTTAGCTGATATACTCATTAAGGTCATGACAAGGAAGATATTCGCGAAGCTGATTAGCAAGTTAGGCATGTTTGTTATATGTGTGCCAACTTGAGGGGGAGTATTAGAATATATGTATAGATATGGTATAGGCGTATATATGGTATAGTTGGCTACCACTATGATGCCTAGAATCATGGGATATTATTATTACTTCCATATATAGCTCATTCCATCCCTATTTATGGGACCTTGTATTCATTCATCAAATAAGACAATATAATTCATTCTCTCATCTCTCTCTCCATTCGTCAACAGATACGTATACACCATATACATCTGCGAAGAAGATTGAGGATTTGATCTTGTCGAATGTATATATAGGGTTATGTTGGTCATTTAATATTGATAATAACAATCAACTAATGATTTTGTGACAAATAGGATTAATGTCTATTTCAAAGAAAAAATGGGGGTTAAGGTCCAACTTTTGAAAACTATGGGCGTCAAGGTCAATTTTGATTTAAACTGACAAATGACCCTTTTTGGAAATTTTCACCAACTTTATCAATTCATTCTTTAAGAAATCCATACTTCAAATTGACGGGAGCACGTATTTGAACTTATTTTTTTTTTTTGGTTTGAGGGTTACCTCACTAGCTGCTACTGGCAAAACATTATTTTGACAATGCTTATAATTAACCTTGGGAGTACTAAGTCGACTCCAAAATTATCCCAATAACAGCCTTATACCACTTGACAAAAAAACTTGGTTTTATTTGAACTTGTTACTATTGGTAGATAAAGCATTACACTAAATTTAAGCATAACAATAAAAAGAATCGTACACTTCAATCGAGGGACAAACCAAATAACTTTTTTTTTTCGTTGTCTTTTTTTACGACACACTGAACATATGTGGTAAGGATTGGACGAGTCCCCTACCAACTTATTACGAAAAATAGGTACATGACGGATGAACACAAAGTCCAAATCTTCAAACTAATACAATATAAATTAGGGTCTTAAATGAAATGACAACATTAAATTCCAAGACAACTAGCGCCACCAACTCCTCCTGATGCGTGATCGATTCAGTTATTTTTGCGCTTTAGAACGAGACAGAAATCAACGTCTCTACGGATTTCTTTGTCGAAGACGATATAATTGTCTGCCAATTTCTTGGTGTACAGTTCGAACAGCTCGTCCATGATTTCATCCCCGAAATGTTCTTTTAGCATTCCCTCCATTATAGCTCTTACTTGCGCAGAAGTCATTTTAACATCAAAAGGCACATTCCTCAGAGGGTGGTTCAATGCACCAATTCTCTCAATGGTGAAAGAGTTGTTCATCTCTATTACCATCTCCAATTCTTCCGTTGATGGATGATATTGAGGCAAGTTGAAGGAGTCCACTTTGTCTTCAGTTATAACTCCCTGTCACAATTATGGTCACAATAATTAGGAATTTTTTTTTTTTTTTAACAACCGGACATGGAGTGATTTGAACACGGCATCTCCCGCTAAATAGATTGTCACTCATAGAGATTTAGTGAACCACATGGCCAACCCCATAAAACCGATTTATATTTTTCTTAATTCAAAATTTGGACATTTATTTTACAGAAGAAAACATAGGTAAGAAAAAACAATACTTGCATTTTATATCCCACGTGTGAAAATGCATAATCATAGTCCCTACTAAAGTGGTCCAAGAAACAAAGGGAGAGTAAATATCCACGATACCAGCCCCCAACCTACCCCACCCCATCTTTTTCAGCAAAATAATAAAAAAAATAAAGAAATAATTTAAGACACCTTTGCTCAATGATGGAAGGGCTAGCTAATTAATAACTTCATGTTGAAATAAACCTTCAATTGTTTATGGTCAATTAGCCTTTCCCAAACATGGATCTAAAAGAAAATTTCATGTTGGTTTGTGTGACGTTTTCATTATTTATATTGACTTAGTTAATACAAAATTCTTTTTATATTTGGCGTGTCACAAGCTTATCATGAGATTGCTTGATTAAAATATACATTCTGATCAAGACTTTTATTTTGGTACATTTATTTAGAAGACAAGGGTCACAAGATCTACAGTACAACTTGGACCCTTCCTAATTAATCATTCAATTATTAGACTTTTTTAAGAATTTATTATAAAGCTTTTAATCATACGTCACACAACTTTTTAACTTTTACATGCTCCACGCATACGTAAGTGAGTGCACCATTAAAATCACTTCAAAAAAAATTAGCCTGAGGTGTTTCTTTATACTTTACCCAAGTACACTAATTTTATTTTAAATGAATATTTAACTTCTCAGTAAATATCTATACTATATATTGTACTTTCATAATTTATCATTTGTGACTACAAATTGAGATTAAAATTCATATATATATATATATATATATATATTTAAATATATAAAGATGGAAAAACAAAAATACATTTTTTTTTCTTAAATACAAGCGGTAGACAGATCCAAGTAGTTCTTGTAAAAAAAGGAAAGAGACAATAATTAAACTGTATTACCGGTTTGAATTACTACATTTTTACCGCTTAAATTAGAAGCCAGATCTAAAAATGCTACAACATTATCCTTGACTATATGTTTCTTAACTTGACCATAAAAGCTCCCAAGGCATATTATAGTATTATCCTTGACAATTCTACACCTTCCAAGCACTCAAAAGTCTAGTGGGTAAAACTTTTTTTACGCGTTGGTAAATAATTTGTTTGAATTATGGAGCTTGCGTGAAGGACCCACTTTGCACGTTCAACAAGAATTAGTGACTTCACACATCACGTGGTCAAGCTTTTTGACGCAATGGTATTATCAAAGCCATCCTCAAATAATTCTCAAATAGGTTCTCAACTTGAGAATGATTGACTCCGTTTAATAATAACATATAAAAATAAAAATAAAAGTTAATTAATTTAAATAATAAGATAAAAAATAAATTAAAAGATGTAATAAAATTAATTTTTATTTTTGATTTTTTTTTTTAGTGTTGGTAAATAAATTTTTTTATAAAACAGAAAAAGTGATAGATGATATATACTCATAAAAATAAATACAAAAAATATGTTATAATATCTCTTAATTTATTTTTTATCTTATTACTTAAATTAATTTTTTTTTATTTTATGCGTTGCTGTCAAAAAAAATTTAAAAGGAAAAAAAGATTCTTGAATAAGTGGAGTAATCTATTTTAAATATAAAATGTGAAAGTAATCATTACTAGAAAGGTTTTTAGAAACAACGTTAGTATAATGTGACGTTAAGAAAAGGGACTCACAACTTTGTCTACTATCAATTTTTATTGCAATTATAAATTTATAAGTATATATATATATATATGTAAAGACAAACACAAATCACAAGACACTTTTTTTTGGAAAATAACTATAGATGTAAAAATAATATTAACTAAATTTATAATGTAAAAAATAACTTGGAACAATCGACGGACCATTATAAATGGCCTAACATGGAGTGACTTTTGCTAGAGTGGGGTCCCTAAATTATGCTTTTGTCAGACATGGGTTTGGTGAGATATATTATATTGTAACTTCTCTTTATTACTAAAGTGATTTTTTTTAGAGAAATTATTTTGTAGAAGTTTCGCACAGAGTTGTATTTTAGCTGTGAAAAAACACCAATGATTTGTGTCCTTTTGGCTTACACACAAAAGTTTGTGTAGTGCGCGGTGATAAAATAAAGAGCATGTTTGTGCTGGGTATCAATTGGACAACAAAACAAGTAAATACCATAATTTACTGGACCTACCCATGATCAATTCACTTTTATAAAAGAGAATTAGCAATTTGTATAAAACGATGTACGATAGATAGTGTATAATGTCAATAATTTACACTTTATTATACTTGTCGTACCCTTAACTTGATCAATTTATATTTTTATGAGAACTAGTGACACATTAATGTGTTACTAATACATTTAGTCGATGTATAAATCAAAGTTACAGAAATCCGAAGTTTAGATTTACTGAATATATTAATTTACCCTTAATCTAATACTATATTAGTCCGTATCATTACGTGTATATAAAATAGTTCGTGTAATAAATATTCTAATTTATAATGTTCCAAATCTGATCTCTTCAGATCCATTCTCCACCTACCACCTAATTTTGCTAAATGACTAACAAGTACACAAACCAAGATCCCCCACGTGTTATTAATTTTTTATAATATATAAATCAAATTACTTTTCCAATTTTTTTTTTTGTACATTATTAGTTGGACACACAAAAATTATATGCATGTATTTAAGTAGGACTACTGGAGGAGGGTTCGCACACTAGTAGGCAATTTTTAATATTTACCTTCGAGTCATGAAGATGGAAGGATAAGTTTTTATTTGTTTATATGATTAAATGTGAGTTTTAAATTCGCTTATTTTTTTAATGTTTTTTAAAAAATTGTAGGTCCACCTATACTCTTTTTTTCTGTTTTCAATAATATATAAAACCCGTAATTTCTTTTTTCCTGAATGACCCATGTTATTGTTCAGGCCTTTCCCATCATGTACTATTGTACTTTGTGAAATTCAACGTCTCAGGACTCAGGTTAATTAATGCATATTAACTACTTTTTTTTTTATTTTTTTGTTAAAAAAAAAAGAAAAGGAAAAAGAAAAAGTGAAACGAAAAATTATGAAGGGTCCGGTTTTTGAAAGAGTAGAAAATTTTCGAAAGCACTACCAACTTCATCAAAAGTTAGAAAATATTGACCGAGTGCTTTGATGAACTTTTCTATCACTTTCTAGATTTTTCCAAGAATAAAATTTTCTCTATGGTAGGTAGAAAATAAAAATTCCATGCAAAATACGAAAAAGATAAAACGTCATCATAACAAATCACTCGACTTTTTTTTCTAATTTCTTTTAAACAAAATTTAGTGTTTTTAATTAATTAAAATTTTTTTTTTTTTTTTTTATCAAACGCGCAGTAAAGAAATAGATGAATGAGCTTGAGATAATTGCTTACCATCTTAACCATGTCCATGAGGCTAGCTCCCAAGAGCGCGTGGAGCAAACCGGCTCCGGTGCGTGAGAAAAGCACTTCACCAGTAGGCAGACCGGGCATCTGAATCACCATCAACCCTCCGGCAATAAGCTCTTGTGCCCTAGCCTTTAGGAAAATATCAAAATCCTTCTGAAACTGCCCAAAGTACGCCTTCAGCACGTGCTTCTCAACCCCCGTGTAATGGATCCTCCCTTTATTCCACGCTGGAGACCCCTCCTCAGTGATCTCCTTCGGCACCTTCAGTGACGTAGTCAGAAAATTTGGTTAGTTGCATAATTTATATTAATTTATAGTGATAATGTATCATTAATCTCACATCAACCGTAACGACTAAATTAAGTGGATCCCACAATGAAGACATTGGCTACGCCCACGGGTACGTTACGTACCTTTGATAGCCAGTGAAGCGCGTAGGAGCAGTGGACGAAGTGGAGACTGGCCTTGGGGAACACGCGCGAGTAGAAAGATCCGGGAACCCCGGCGGCGAAGTATTTCCGGGCTGGCGGCAGGGTGCGGAAGAGAATGTTGAAGTCGTTGTCGACGTGGTCGTTGAAGAAGACCTGGAACTCTGGCACCTCTAGTGCCGATTTTCGTACTTTTGTTCCACGGCTTCCACGATGTTTTGGACAGCGAGGAACGTGTTGGGTCCGGTGGAACAGCCAAAATCCGCGATCCGGAATGAGTTGCATGACGAATCGAAAATAGGGTTTTTTAGGTCCAGCTTCTCGGTAACGGCTTCAATTATCACCAATTTGGCAGCATCGATAACTCCTCTCTGCATTTAATAATTATGATTATAAAATGTGACTCAAATGATTTGGTCTAACTGCATTAGTTGGTGTGTGGAAGTCACAAACATGTTCTTTTTGTCATTGGCAAATGTATTGATACTACATCATATGCGTAACATTTTTGCATCTCTAATCATAAGTTCATACAAAGTTAACCGCAAAAATCAGGATTGTTCCTTCCAATGTTCTAAGTACATACGTAAAAGATCAATGTGAGGGTATAACATGTTCATACTCAACAATGATGAGTTAACAGCATGACTAACCACAGTTAGTATCTTGTCTTGATCGTGGAGAACACGTAAAGTCGCGTGAACACGTATGTGCACATACGTGTTTTATATAATATAATTAAGTTAAAATGGTAAAGAAAAAGGGAGACTACCTGGTAGCAGGAATTCTGAGAGTAGCTATTAATGCCATCTCCACCATTCATGGGATGTGCTTCAAGAGTTTCTTGTTGTGAAACCATTGTTGGGGCCATCTCACTCTCTCTCTCTAGTTATTTTTTTGTTGTATGTGTTAAAAAGAGAGAGAGGGAGAGAGAGAGAGAGAGATAGCTTTGGTGCAGTGTGCACTGGCCTTATTTATAGGCCTTAGAGTTTTTTTTTAACCCATTTTTGCATCCACCAGCTAGCACATGCAATTAATTGATCGATGATAGGATACAAAAATGGACCACTAGGGCCCACAAGCAATTGATGATATTTTAAAAAAAATATGAGCAAGGTGGCTAGAAGGAAGATCCACATGCATTATTGCTACTACTCGGCTGCCCCAAACTTTTGACGAAAATAATTTATTTTTAATGTTACATTATACCTCGTTTCACATTTATTTAAATATGTATTTTTTTTTAATTTCTCAAAATAATTTATATTTTTATTTGACATTTTGGTACAAAATTATTTAACTTAATTTAGGATTCGTTTGATAAAAAAATTGAAAAAGAAAATAAAAACAATTGAGTTTTGTGAAAAGTTAGAAAATAAGTTTATGTGGAGAGATGTCTTTTTACTTTGTTACTTTTTTCATAAACAAATTTTTTTTAGTGGTTGAGGACCAAAAAAATTTCACAAAAAGTTGTGAAGATGTATGACATATACGTATAAAATGAGCATGCGATAGAGAGTATCTTATTACATTACTCAACTTATTTTTCAACTTGTCAAAATCAAATATTTTTCTTTTTCTTTTTCATGTCATTGTCAAACCGTGCCTTAATGTAATTTAAATTTCTTTATTTATGTTCCAAACGATTTTGGAATAGGATGTGTCAACTTCTGCGCACTAAACTTATTCGGTCCATTTATCCAAGAATAGGGAACTCACTGGACATTTTTGTGACACGACCTTCAAAGATTTAATAATTAATACTCTCTTCTTTTAAATTAATTTTTCACTATTTTTTTTTTTTTTTTTAGATATTTGCAGTGGGGTTTGCGCTAAGTATCACAAACTTTTATCTTACTACATTTGAATTTGAATTTGAATTGTAGTGATTGTCAAACATGTTAGTCGTTAGTTTAGAATGAGTTAACTTCTGAATTCGGCAAATCATGCACTAGGAGCCCTTAACTATTTGATTAATGAATGGTCAAATTTTTTCTTTATTTTCCTTCTATAAGATTTTGGTTTTAATAATAGGATGAGTTTAATTAAAGGTCGCTAGAAAAAATTAGTGGGGGTGAGAAGCAAAGTGGGATGATAATTTCAATTCCGTGCGTGAATTTAAAAGCAACAATTAGCTAAATCCTAAGTGGCTTGGCAGATTTGAAAACTTGGACCAATTCCTAAATAATTTACCTTAAATGAGTTTTTCTAATTACTTTCAAAATAGTGGGACAAAACCTTAATTTCCTATAAAATCAATGCATTTGTATTAAATATAAATGCCACTATATGTTAATTAATGACGGCCTAGGCTATACCGTTGTCCTATTATAAAAGTCCGTACATCATTAATTTGTTATAAAACCCAAGTTGTTTACTATTGAAATTTTAATACAGATGATATGATTATTTATTTTTCATGAGTGAATATGGGTTGAAATTCGTCAATCATAGTTTGATAGCGTAGTTAATTAATTTCTAAAAAGACGGTGATTAAGTATGGCAAATCTTTAAGAAAAAAGGCATGTTGAATTGAGAACAAAAACATGTCTTTGTTGAAAATCATTAAGGGCAGTTTCAAAAATTTCTTTAAGGGATAATCTAATCTTATATATATATATATATAAAATGGGAGAAGTGAGAAGAAATTTATTGCATTAAGGCTCCGTTTGATTGCAAAAATGGAAAAGAAAAATAAATTTAGTTAGTTTGTGTGAAAAGATAGAAAATAAGGTGAAAAATGTTACTCATTTTATGAGTATATATCCTCCATCATTTAATATTTTTGGTGGAAATTTGTACTCACCACCAAGTAAAGAAAATTTCTTCATGGAAAAACTTAAAAATCAAGAGGATATATATCACCTCTATCACTCAACTTATTTTTCATCTTTTTACCAAAAGTAACTCAATTTATTTTCTGTTTTCACCTTGCAATCAAACGGAGCCTTAAACAAGGCTCTTTAGCTATCACGTGTAATTATAGTTATTGCATTATATTTATAAATATACTATTAGATTTTATATATATGTACTTTTATTTATATATATACAATTTATATTTAGTTGCCACTTGCATTTGTATTTATTGCACTATATATATATATATATATAAACTGTTAGATTTTAACAAGGTTTTAATAAATTTTTTTTTCTTTTACATGAGTCTTGCACTAAATTTCTAATTCTATTGTTTAGTAACAATTCTTCAATCCATTTCCGTTAGTTTTATAGAACTCCTACAATTGAAAAGAACAACTATATATCTCTAATTTATAGTACGCCCATCTAATAAAAATAAAAAATAATTAAAAAATAAGAAATAAAAAAAAAATTATATTAAAAAACTAGTTTATTTAGGAGTGCTATCCTATTGAGAACAAAAGCATGTCGAATTGAGAATAAAAGCACGTCTTTGTCGAAACTCATTAGGGGCAGTTTCGAAATTTTCTTCAAGGAATAATTTATTTGAGAGAGCTGTCCTATTTATGCACCTTATTACAAATTTTTAATGAAATTTCAATTCTAGTATGAGTAAATATATATATATATTGAAATTTTAAAATATGACTTTATCAAAAAAGGATTTGTCTATTCCTTGAATTCCACATAACAACCTAACCTGTTGGAATAAACAAATCGAACTATAACCGTAAACATCTAGTGGCTGCTATCACTAATTTGTACGTAATATCACTCTTTACATGCTCAACTACCTCCCACTTTTATTTATTTTTTAATTTTTTTTCCTTCATTATAAATTATAATAGACATTTTATTTTTAGAATTTCAAGTGTAGAACACTTTTAGCCTCAAACTTGAAGCAATTATTATTATATTTTTTAAGTAAAAACTTTTAACTACAACAATGAAAAATCCCCTAAACTTTCAGGTGAGACTTAAACCTATAATATCTTAACTCCAATTCGGTGTCTCTTTCAATTAGGCTAGTGTAATTGCCCTTGGAATACTTTTCAATGCAAACTAACCTTACGCCCTACACGATCCGTAAAATATTTATAATAATTTTTGTGGGGACATGATTTTAGTATTCTCTTATGGGCCGAATTGGCCTTAGCATTTTCTTATGGGCCAAATGGGAAGGACAAGGTCCAACTATCATAAAAGATAGGAAGGATCACAAATGAGGCCTAACAATGTAAGAGGCAGTATATAATATTTGCCGAGTAAAAGCGATAGCGCGCAGAGCAAAAGGTAAAACCGCCGAATAAAAGACGATCGACTTAAGAAAGGTTCTCGACATACAGACAGAGAATATGCTGATATAAGCCTCCTAACCAATAAGAAAATGACACCTACGATGATATAGCATGATAAGTGATCACTACAAGAACAAATGACAAAGTGATACGTGTAAAGTACAAAGAAGTTAGTTACAACAGCTGTGCTTCCCTCACATGGAAGGACCACAAGGTATACCCTGGATGGTCATTTCACTTGTGACCTAATCTATCTTGGGGAGCATGAAATACAGATCTATAAATAGAAAAGGATACTCTCTAGAGAAGAGAGGAGAAAAATTAGTAGAAATCCTACCAAAAAGCTAAATCCAGTTACGATCTCTACCAGCTTGGGCCGGACCTGCTCTGGTACATAAATACACCACCCACAATTGGCGCCGTCTGTGGGAAACTGCAATAAAAAGCTGTTTCTCATTTTTCGGTAATTGGATTTTTGCTTTTTATTATCTTTTCGTGTTCTTTAAATTATGTTATTCATTTTTCGCCATTTTTCTTCTAATTGTCTTATTTGATTCGAAATCTGGTAGAAAGTCCTTTGTGATAATTTTTTAAAAATGATTCAAACTAGAAGCCATCAGATCGGTGAGAATTCAAACTTAGTCCCTATTGTAGATCCAAATCCCAACCCAAATATGAACCTGAATACAAATAGACTTGTAGTCACAGTACCCAGGCAACCTAATCTAAATCATTCCCATACTCATTCATTTAATAAACTTTACGATCCCAACTATCCTGAAAGGGATGCTCCTGTTTTAAATGAATCTTCCGCAATGGCTAAATTACTGAGAGAAAATGAAATACTGTCACAACTCCTTAAAGAACAAATGCTTAGGAAGGTGGTACATGAACCATTCAAATTGGATGAATTAAGGGAGGCTAAGACTATCGTTTCTTCCTCAAAAGATGAGTATGATGAGGTTAATTCGAAACGAAAGTTTAATGAAAGTGTTGTTGATGAAAAGAAACGTCAAGCCAGTCCAAACTGGCCAGGACATCATAGTATTTTCGAACGTTGGGGACAAAGGGAGTTTGTAAGCCTAATAGGGTGACTAAGTCAGTATAGGTAGTTAAAGGGAAGAAAAATTCGTTGAATAATTGGGCAGAGATAGATTTGCGAAAGTTAATCCATTCAGCCACAGCCGATAAGATAGAGGATGAGAAGTCGGCTACAGAATTAGCAAAGAGAGCCTTGGGAGAAGATCACGGTTCCCTGTTTACTGAACGCATTCAGAACGCGCCACCTCCGAAGAAATTTGGACAGCCGAAGTTCAATATATATGACGGCCGATCTGATCTGGCCGACCATGTTCGTCACTACAAGCAAGTTATGGCTTACTGGAGAGGCGAGGAAGTTCTCATGTGCAGGATGTTCCCAGCCAGTTTAGGGGACACTGCACTCAGGTGGTTTAATAAGCTACCTCCCGCAAAGATTGATAGTTTCAGAGAGTTGGCCGAGCAATTCACCGCTCGATTCATTACCAATAGTAGAATGATTAAAGGTCCCGAAGCTTTAACCCAATTCAGGAAGAAACAAAGTGAAACCTTGCGTGAGTATTCTCAACAGTATTTTGAATTGTATTAAGAAGCTGAAGACTGTGATCCAAGATTCTCTCTCAGTACCTTCAAGTTTGGTTTGCCATACGAAAGCAATGGTATCTACAATGACCTAATGCGCCGACCTCCCAAAACGTTCAATGATTTACTCGCTCGGGTTGACGAATTCTCAAGGGTGGAAGACGACGATAAGGCCATGAACAAACAACAGGGTTCAAAAGGGACAGAAATGGGAATGGCAATCGAAGGGATGACAATCAGGATAAGAAGAATAAAAGGGATAGTGATCGAAAAGACAATGGTGATGATGATAAGAAATTGAATGCTTTTAAAGGCCTGAATACGGTGTTTAATAAGCCCATCCATAAGATCATGAAGGAGATTAAAAATGAAGAGTTCTTCAGATGGCCGAGGCCTATGTTCGGCGACCCTAAAACACGAAATTCCGCACTCAAATGTTCCTATCATAAGGACCATGGGCACATGATAGAAACTTGCAGGACTTTGAAACAATTTTTGGAAGAACTGGTCGAATAAGGCCAATTATCTAAGTATGTGAAGCATGATGATGTAAAGTCGAATGAGCAACCAAGAATGGCCGAGGAGAAGCGTACTTCAGCTCAAGCGGCCAAACTTATGGTTAGGATAATTGAAGCTATACACGGTGTTGTCAATAGGTCAGAAGCAATAAGGAATCATCTTCGAGCGTGGTTGGCTCGGGTAAAATTATGGGCAGAGGCTCATCAGATTAAAGAGGTTATGTTAATATTGGTTCCTCTGAACTGAATCGGGAGAATAATGTGGTCTATCAGTTGACTTTTTCAGAAGAAGACTTGGAGGGGGAAGATGTTCCCTACAATGATGCTTTGGTTATAATGGCCAATATCTGCAACTTCGATGTCAAACGAGTTTTAATTGACCCAGGCAGCTCTTTTGAGGTGATGTACCTGAAATCCTACAATGAGTTGAAACCATTCATTTCAAGCAAGTATATTCGGCAAGTGGATTCCCCAATTTACAGCTTCAGTGGTGACGCAATCTAGCCGATTTGTATTGTCAGTGTTCCGGTTCAAATTAGAGAAATGATGGTAGTAACAAATTTTTTTGTAATGAATATTGAGTCTCCATATAATGCTTTACTTGGACGAAATTGGCTTGGGGAAATGAGAGCGGTTGCCTCATCGTTTCATCAAAAACTGAAGTTTCCTACTCCTAAGGGGGTGTGTGTAGTTCGAGGCAAACAAGAAGATGCCAGATACTGTTTCAATTTGGCAGTAAAAGGATCGTTATCGTAAACAAAGGAAACAACCCACGTTGAAAAGATTAAATCTGTTGAGCAAAATAACAAAGAGACAGGAAAGGAAAGTGATGCGCTCGAACCCTCAAATCAGAGGAAAGGCAAGGAACATAAGCAATAGCAATCAAAGAGCGGCCCCCCTGTGGAAGGTGGGGTCAAAGGACGACCAGAAGAAAGGGTTTTTGAAGACCTAGTTAAAGTCCTCACATTGGAAGAATTAAATGATGGAGAGAAACATTTTTTGATTGGCAGCAGTTTGACAGCAGAACAAAAGCAAAATCTCACCGAATATTTAAGGAAGAATGTTGATGTGTTCGCCTGGCAACCCTATGATATGCCTGGAATATCGGCAGACGTAATGTTCCACAAGTTGCATGTAAACCCTGCTTACAAGCCGATTAAATAAAAATCGCGCCGGGCGTCGCCCGAAAAGGCAATGGCTGTGGAAGAGGAAGTTCAAAAATTGCTTAAGGCTAGAACTATACGAGAAGCTAATTTTTTGGAATGGATTTCTAACCCGGTGGTAGTTAAAAAGAAGAACAGGAAATGGAGGATGTGTATTGACTTCACCAACTTGAATAAGGCTTGTCCAAAGGATAGGTTCCCAATGCCCAAAATCGATCAGCTAGTAGATTCGGCAGCTGGTCATCAAAGGTTCAGCTTCTTTGATGCATATTCGGGGTACCATCAGATTCCATTGTTCGGACCGGACTAAGAGTGTATTGCTTTCATTACCACGATGGGATTATATTGCTACAAAGTCATGCCTTTCAGCCTTAAGAATGCATGAGCCATTTACCAACGATTGGTTACAAAAATGTTTCGTGACGAAATCGGCAAATCTATGGAAGTTTATGTGGATGACATGTTGGTGAAAAGTAACCAGGAAGCCGATCATATTAAAGACTTGGGAAAAACTTTCGAGATTCTGAGACATTACAAGATGAAGCTGAACGCTACGAAATGTACATTCGGGGTTGGTTCGGGAAAGTTTTTGGGTTTTCTGGTCAATTGTCGAGGAATTGAAGCCAATCCAGAAAAGGTGCAAGCAATCGTCAATATTCAGAAGTCGACAAACCTAAAAGAGCTGCAAAAACTCACGGGTATGATCACTGCTCTGAATCGATTTATTTCAAAGTGTTCTGATAAATGCATGCCATTATTTAAATCTTTGAAAAGAACGAAAAAGTTTGTATGGACCTCAGAATGTGATCAAGCTATTGACGAGCTAAAACAATACCTTGATAGCCCATTATTGATATCTATCCTTGATCCCCATGAGCAGCTTTATATGTATTTAGCTTCTTCTGATCGGCTAGTAAGTTCGGCCCTAATTAGAGAACATGACAATGTGCAAAAGCCCGTATATTTTACAAGTAAATGCTTGATAGGACCAGAATTGAATTATTTGTCTCTGAAAAAACTTGTATTAGCTTTAATCACAGCATTCAGGAAATTGAGGCATTATTTTGACGCCCATCCAATCGAAGTGCTTATTAACAGCCCAATCAAGGCAGCTCTCAGAAAAGTCGATTTATCCAGCCGAATGAAAAAATGGTCCGTTGAGTTGGGAAGATTTCATATCGAGTATATACCAAGGACGGCTATTAAAGGGAAGGTCTTTGCTGATTTTATTGCCGAGTTCACAGGGAATGTTGAAGTTTCTATGAAAAATCAGTTACTGGCCATAATGGGGGGCAAAATCATGATGTAGAAATGACCGAATTCGGACAATCTGAGCCAATTATAAAATTTGCATCCCTTAAAAATCCAGTTTCCTGGCTCTTGAATATCGACGGATCATCAACGATTGGTGGTTCTGGTGTGGGAATCGTATTCAAAACTCCGGAAGGAGGGATCATTAAACAGGAAATTCAGTTAGGTTTCAAAGCAAGCAACAACGAGGCCGAGTATGAAGCTTTGATACTGGGTATGAAAAGGGCCATGCAGCTAGGAGTTCAAGATTTGATAATTAATTGTGACTCTCAATTGGTGGCGAATCAGTTGACCGGGGAATATGCGGCGAAGAACGAGCGAATGGCAGCATATGTGAACTTGGCTCAAAAAATGATGAAGAAATTTAATTCGGTGTATATCGAAAGGTTCTCCAGAACAAATACTTCACATGCAGATGCCTTGGCAACTTTGGCTTCAACAATAGATTTAGAAGTAAGGCGAATAGTGGAAGTAGAATTTGTGCAAAAGCCGAGTATAGAGATTGACGGACAACCGATAGTATGCAACAATGAAGCCAACTTGGGCGTTAGTTGGATGAATCCAATCATTGATTATCTAAGAGACGGGTCACTGCTTAATGACAGTGCCGAGGCTTACCGGGTTAAGGCTCAAGCTAGCAGATACTGGTTGTTTGCCGAGCAAAAGTTATATAAGAGATCCTTCTTGGGACCCTATCTCAGGTGTATTCACCCGAAACTGGTGCAGAATGTTCTTTTCGAGTTGCATGAAAGAAGTTGTGGTAGTCATACAGGAGGCTGATCTCTGGCTCACAGGGCTAGATCCCAAGGATACTGGTGGCCCTACATGCAGAAAGACGCCATAGAATATGTGAAGAAATGCGACAAATGTCAGAAACACTCCTCGATGATTCATCAACATGCTGCCGCGCTTCATCCCATTGTCAGTCCCTGGCCTTTTACTATGTGGGGATTGGATATTATGGGTCATTTTCCTCGGGCACCGGGCAATAAAAGGTTCCTGTTGGTCAGCACGGACTATTTTTTGAAATGGATAGAGGCAGTTCCTCTGGCGAACATTGCCGAGTCTAATGTTAGAAGCTTTTTGTGGAAAAATATCGTCACCAGATTCGGCATTCCAAGAGTATTAGTTTCTGACAACGGGACGCAATTCAAGAACTAAAAGGTTGAAGAATTCTACAATGCTTATGGGATTAAACAACACTTTTCTAGTGTAGCTTATCCCCAGGGCAATGATTTGGCTGAAGCATCAAATAAAATCATCTTGGATGGTTTGAAGAGAAGATTGGAAGAGAAGAAAGGAAAGTGGGCACAAGAATTACACTCAGTACTCTGGACCTTTCGAACGACACCGCGCCGATCAACTGGGGATACTCCTTATTCCCTAACCTATGGAACGGAGGCAATCATTCCTTTGAAAATCGGCTTACCTACTCTAAAAACAGTACAGTTTGAAAATGGAAATAATGATTAAGCACTAGAGGAAGCATTGGATTTGGCCGAATCTAGAAGGGAAGTGGCTGCTGTTCACTTGGCGAATTATCAAAATACCATGGCTAGGCAATACAAAGCTAATACAAAATCTGGAGAATTCAAGGTTGGAGAATTGGTTTTAAGGAAAGTACTCGGCACGGCAGTCAAGCCCAGCCATGGGAAACTCTAGCAAAATTGGGAGGGTCCTTATATGATCCCTTCGGCTACCGGAACCGGAACCTACCATTTGGAGGATATGGAGGGTCAACCAATTCCGAATCCTTGGAAGATAGCCAACTTGAGAATATATTATCACTAATTGTAATTCCAAAAAATGGACTCTTTTGTATGAGCTGACTTCAAAGTAATAAAATAAAAGTTTTGAGAAATCTAACTTTAAAATTATCTCATAAAAAAGACCTTATTTACGAAATACAAACGCATAAGACCTTGCTCAGTCAAGGTAGCAAAAATGAAAATGTGTAAGACCTTGCTCGGCCAAGGCAGCAAAAATGAAAAAGTGTAAGACCTTGCTCGGCCAAGGCAGCAAAAATGAAAAAAGTGTAAGATCTTGCTCGGCCAAGGCAGCAAAAATGAAAAAGTGTAAGACCTTGCTCGGCCAAGGCAACAAAAATGAAAAAAAGTGTAAGACCTTGTTTGGCCAAGGCAGCAAAAATGAAAAAGTGTAAGACCTTTCTCGACCAAGGCAGCAAACATGAAAAAGTGCAAGACATTGATTCAGTCAAAGGACAAAAATAGTAATGTATAAGACCTCGCTTAATCGAGGCAGTCAAAATTAAAAGGAAGAAATGAAAAATTTACTTGGCTTAAAGCAGTAATATCCGGATCTGCGATGCCTTACTCGACCAAAGCAATAAAAGTTAAAATTACTTTTATCAAATGAAAAAATCAAACAAGATAAATTTGTTTACATTTAACTATGTTCCAGATTAATTAAATCATTTATTAATTAATTAAGATTATTTGTGAGAAATTTTTCTGTTACAATCAATCTAAACAGTTGTATAATAAGGAATATCTACAAAATCCTCCTTCATTAATTCAAGACACAATTACATATTGTGGGGGCTTCGTGGCCCAACAAAAAGAAAAAAAGAAGACGAAGCTTTCTTCAAACAACTCCTCTAACATCATAAGAGCCTTAATGTAAAGGTTCAACTTCGGTGACTCTCATGACCTTCTCGAGTTGTTTATTAATCTTGTTGAAGCTTTCTTCAAGAATGCCTCCTGCGCTTGACAGAAGCATATCATTCTTTCAAACGAAGAAAACGACTAGCAAGACGGTCATAACTCCTCTTTAGACGACGGTGTTTTCGTTTAAGGCGAAGAAAAGCCTTTAACATGTTAGCCACTTCTGTGGCATCCACTCCTTCAACATAAGGAGAAGCAGCATCAAAAACATATTCGTTGTTAGGATTTGCCATTAAAATGGAACTTGTGAGAATCGAAAAATGCAACTCCAGGGTCTCGTCCCCGTTCGTTGGGCGTCTAAAACGTCGGAACGAATTCCGTCGTTCCATTTGCTGGAGTACCTTGGTTGATGGTTCACATCGAGGGTTCCTATGTTCTATTTCTAGATGCAAGAGAGTTCGTTTAGAGTCGCCAGTACGTTTTACGAGAAAACGGACAAAAGAGGTTGTGTAAGAGGAAAGGCTACAGTTTAAGCCTTTCTTTACACGTTTGTCTACGAAACCAGGATTCTGTAGGGTTCGAAAACTATATTACAGTTTGGGAAGGTGTTAAGCACCCATTCCGCCCTTTCGGTCTCTAATGGTCTTTTATATGTTTATTCTATGTTGAAAAACTTGGATGCTTTTACTGACAGTCTACTACTTTCTAAGGAAAAACCCTAGTTTTGGGAAAAAATGGGGAAAGGGATGAAAACCTTTATATTCTGAGATCAGATGTTTTTATTTAAAAGATGTAAATACAAATGAAAAAACCTTTTATTTTGAAAGAGTGTCCCGTATTATTTCTCAAATAATGACGGTTTTTTCGTACTGTGATTACTTTTGTAAAAGTTCGAATCTTATATTTGGAACTAATTTAATATGGAATTAGAACTTTTGAGGGGAGTTCTAACCGACGTACCACAATCTATGAAACATATAGGATATATCGGGTTTTTAATTCCTAAGTAAGTTTTACCGGTCCGGGTTTGAAAACAGGTTTTTATTCGGATGGTAATATACTTACTCTTCTGATTTTGCAAATGGTTTTATCGGGGTCTTTTGTTTTGAAAACGGTAGACTATTTGTAACTTGGCAATAAGTTTAGTCAAATAAAACGTGGACAGAACAACATAAGTAAAACAAGTACACAGATATTTAATTGTTAAATACTAGAAGAGACTTTCTTTACCTTCCCGACGAGAATAATAATAAGAAAGAAAATATAATACGGCGGATAGATTTCCGGCGATGATGATCTTTTCCTTCTTCAGATATTTCCGAGAATTCGATTCCAGAGACGGGACATGCCGAGTGTCGAGAATAGATTCGATAATTCTTCAGAAATAAGACGAGAATCGAGAATGCTTGATAAAAGACTAGAAACTCAGATATAAGTCAATAATTCTTCAATCCCAAGTTGCTATCTTGAACCCTTGGGGGGTGTTGGCCTATTTATACTGCTCGGGGAAGATTGTCGCGCGACATATCCCTAGAAAGGGCAAGTGTCGCGCGACATAGTGTACAATGTCGCGCGACAAACGGCTGAAGTGATGTTTCTGACAAACTGATTTGTCAGAGAGTGGATGGTCGGGTTCAGAGGGGTTTGTCGTGCGACAAAGGAGTGATTGTCGCGCGACATATTGATATGTCGTGCGACAATCCTACTTAAAAATAGGTTTGTTGGCCAACGAAACCCTTTCGGGGTAGTTTCGGGTGCTCGGGTGGGTCCCGAACTCCAAAAACAGTAGTTCTCGAAGGTCGTTAGGGTTCTTGCGGGGGTCACGGATCGGGGTGTCTACAGACCCTCTCGACTCAAGCTCCTTGCTTGCAAGGAATTGAGGCGACTGGAAGAGACCATGATTCATGGCTCCTGCAAGAACTCTAAGGAAGTGTGCGCATGCAGAAAGTGTTCGTGAGTGTCTCCGGAGAGGGCTTTGTGTTTGGTTTTCGCCTCCGGAGAGGGATTTTGTTACGTCATTGCCTCTTTCGAGGACTTTCATTTGCTCCACTTGCTTCAAATGGGAGGACTACCATTGCTTCATTAGCCTCAGATGGGAGGACTACCATTGCTACACTGTGCCTCTCTGGGAGGGCTTTGATCTTCTCGCCTCAGGTGGGAGGACTACCATTTCTATACTGTGCCTCTCTGGGAGGGCTTCGCCTCAGGTGGGAGGACTACCATTGCTACACCGTGCCTCTTTGGGAGGGCTTTGATCTTCTCGCCTCAGGTGGGAGGACTACCATTGCTACACTGTGCCTCTCTGGGAGGGCTTTTGATATTCTCGCCTCAGGTGGGAGGACTACCATTGCTACACTGTGCCTCTCTGGGAGGGCTTCGCCTCAGGTGGGAGGACTACCATTGCTACACTGTGCCTCTCTGGGAGGGCTTCGCCTCAAGTGGGAGGACTACCATTGCTACACCGTGCCTCTTTGGGAGGGCTTTGATCTTCTTGCCTCAGGTGGGAGGACTACCATTGCTACACTGTGCCTCTCTGGGAGGGCTTTTGATCTTCTCGCCTCAGGTGGGAGGATTACCTTTGCTACACTGTGCCTCTCTGGAAGGGCTTTGATCTGTAAGAAGAAAGAAAATTGCCTCTGGGAGGGCTTTCATGAGTAATTTTGCCTCTGGTGAGGGCTTGTGTTTGTGATTTGCCTCCGAAGAGGGCTTGTGTTTGTGATCTGCCTCTGGCGAGGGCTTGTGTTGTACTCTGGTGAATTTAATTGTTGTCTCTCTTAGACTGCTAGAGTGAGAGAGAGAAATTTTTGTGAGGGTGAAAAGAGCTTCTCGAGGTCTAAACTTTTATCCGGATGTCCGTTTTCTTGTATCTTTATGAACTTTACTTTCATGTTTTCCTCGAGTGAGGATACTTCTCTCAGAAGGCAGTTTTCGGATTTCTTTTGCTTTTCGCAAAGTGACGGTTCGAGGTTTTCCTAAACCGTCTCTTCTATATTGTGCTGAAAAGAAAATTTGTTTGAAAGTTCAATCTCCGATCTCTGTTCTCTTCATAGTTTTCTCTTTTGGTGGGCCCACATCGTATTCTGTTTTTCGATGCCCTTATTTCTCCCTCTTTTGGGAAGGACTTTTCCTGGCCTTCTCTGTTTTTGACCAAGAGTCTTTTTATCCCTTTGTCGTGATCAGGAGCCTTACTCACCCAAAACGAAGCCCTGAGCCGGTTTTGGCCTAGCTGTCGCTTTTGGTGTGGCTCTCCCTGTCACTCTGCATTTCTGTTTCTCTCGCTTGCTTTGGGCGCTCATGCGGGTTCTTTCTCTTTTCTACTCTTTCAATTTTTTTCTATTCCCGTCTTATCTTGATATTTTGCCTTTTCTCATTTTATGGTCTTGGTTTTCTTGGAAGATCAGAGATTTACTTTTAGCCATGGTATTTTGTTCTCGCATTTCTCGGAGAGATGATTTGGAAGTCTTTTTCTTGAATTCTCATCCTGTGTGTGCGGTTTTTAGCAAATTTTCCCAAAACTGCTTCTCTGAAATACCCCTGCAGGAGATAAAATGAGACAAAGGTAAAAAAAAAAAAAAAAACAGGGGGAGGGACCAAGTGTCGCGCGACATCTCGGTGGAGAGCTCTTTGTCGTGCGACAATGACCTTGTTTGTTGCGCGACATATGGTTTCACTATATAAGCCCCTTGCTGAGCTCATTCCACCTCATTCTCTCCTTCCTTTTTCTCTATCTAGCTCTCTTTCTCTCCTCTCCCAAGCGCGGAAGCCCTGCCGCTTTTCTGTTTTTTTCGATTTTTCTTATACTCTACTTGCACTCAGATGGATCCTGCACAGCCAGATAGATTAGAGGGTGACCAGGAGGAGGTCACCTTTACCGATGCTCATGGCGTTCTCCGGTGCAGTCCTCACCATGATGACTGGGAGGACCTTGATTGGTACGGTGAGGATGGGGTAGACCGCGGTCGGGCGGTGGTCTACCGAGACGTTACCCGGGCTGCTCCGGTCCCGGACGTTCAGTGGCTCTTGATGGAGCCTGTTTCTCACGAGATCCTCCGACGATCTCTGGTATGTCTTCTTTTCGTGTTTTTATCTATTCTGTTATTTCTGTCGTTTCCTGCATGTATTTTAAACAATGTTAGTATGCATGTCTGCCTAGAAATAACGTCCGATTTAGTAAACACATACTTTTTACCTGTGATACCTCTTAGGTTTTGGAAAATTACATAATTTACCCCATAGCCCTATAACTCTCATAATTACGCCAAAGTACCCTTAGTTTTGGAAAATTACATAATTTTACCCTCATAACCCTATATCTTTCATAATTATACCAAAGTACCCTCAGGTTTGGAAAATTTACATAATTTACCCTTATAACCCTATATCTCTCATAATTACACCAAAGTACCCTCAGTTTTTTGGAAAATTACATAATTTACCCTTATAACCCTATAACTCTCATAATTATACCAAAGTACCCTCAGGTTTGGAAAATTACATAATTTTACCCTCATAACCCTATATCCCTCATAATTACACCAAAGTAACATCATGTTTGGAGAATTACATAATTTACCCTTATAACCCTATAACTCTCATAATTACGCCAAAGTACCCTCAGGTTTGGAAAATTACATAATTTACCCTTATAACCCTATATTTCTCATAATTACACCAAAGTACCCTCAGGTTTGGAAAATTACATAATTTACCCTTATAACCCTATATCTCTCATAATTACACCAAAGTACCCTTAGGTTTGGAAAATTACATAATTTTACCCTTGTAACCCTATATTTCTCATAATTACACCAAAATACCCTCAGGTTTGGAAAATTACATAATTTTACCCTTATAACCCTATAACTCTCATAATTACACCAAAGTACCCTCAGGTTTGGAAAATTACATAATTTTACCCTCATAACCCTATAACTCTCATAATTAAACCAAAGTACCCTCAGGTTTGGAAAATTACATAATTTACCCTTATAACCCTATATTTCTCATAATTACACCAAAATACCCTCATGTTTGGAAAATTACATAATTTTACCCTTATAACCTTATATTTCTCATAACTACACCAAAGTACCCTCAGGTTTGGAAAATTACATAATTTACCCTTATAACCCTATATTTCTCATAATTACACCAAAGTACCCTCATGTTTGGAAAATTACATAATTTTACCCTTATAACCTTATATTTCTCATAACTACACCAAAGTACCCTCAGGTTTGGAAAATTACATAATTTTACCCTTATAACCCTATATTTCTCATAATTACACTAAAGTACCCTCAGGTTTGGAAAATTACATAATTTTACCCTTATAACCCTATATTTCTCATAATTACACCAAAGTACCCTCAGGTTTGGAAAATTACATAATTTTACCCTTATAACCCTATATTTATATACACATTTCTCTTTGTTGTATGTAGTGGGTTGGCCGAGGTTGGGGTTCTCCCAACACTATTTCTCTAGAGTGGCGACAGGCACCGGCCCCTGTCCAGGAGTTGGTTCTTGCGACTCCTTTTGGCTTTCTCTTCGATGCCCTCCCAGAGCGGGTATCTAGGGCGGCTGTGTTGGTGTCGGCTCTGGCCTGTCACTGGTGGGACACCACTCACACCTTCTATTGGAGCTGGGGGGAAATGACGATGACCCCCCTTGACTTTTTTGCTTTGACTGGGATTCCTTCAGGGGGTCCCTATACAGATTGATGTCCCCTTGCGTATTACGGCAGAGGGCATTGTTGGTGCACTAGGTTGGTTCCCGGAGCGACGGAGTTCCGGTGATACGATTCCTCGGGCTGTCTTGGTTACGCGGCTAGCCACAGAGAGAGCTCGGTTAGTTGCTTCGGGGGTGCCGATGACCCGTCAGGAGGCGCGCCAGTACGCCCGTGTTCTTCTTTTGCTGATGCTTTATGATCTGTTCGAGGCCCGTGGGGGGGACACGGCCCATCTCTGGTGGCTGTTTTATCTCCGGGATTTTAACATCATGTTCGACTACGACTGGGGCGGTTTTATTCCTGCCGTCTTTTACGATGCTATGGACCAGGTTTCTCGCCACTTAGCCCTAAACCTCAAGGGCTTTTCTTTGCTTTGGGAGGCATACACCTTTGTTTCCTTATATTTGCTTCAGTTCCTTTATTTTTATTATCTGTTATTGCTGATATTCTTTATGTCTCTTTTTTTAGAGTTGGTTTGTGGCCTATACTCGTTTGGGTCGCGCCCAGGTGGATCTCCTCGTTGAGAACAAGGACTAATTTCCCTTTCTCTGCCGATTCATCGCGGGGAACTACAGGGCTCTCTATGTATACCGGACTCGGGAGACCGGAGCTACTACCGTCCATGACCTGCTGGAGGAGTAGGTAAATATCTTAGTATTCTTTCTTTTAAAAAAGAAAAGAAAAGAATATAAATAACTAAAAATAAAATTATGTTTTTGTTCAGATTGAGTGGGCCCCCTGGGGTGATTTGGGCCTCCACTTTGGATATGGCCGCGCTCTGACTGCCTCGAGGACTAGGCGGCTTATCAGGGACGAGTACGGCCTCCACTTCTACTTAGGCGAGAGAGTTATTCGCCAGCATACACCGGCCCAGTGGCCCCGAGTTCCCCTGTTTCTGTTGGTTCTGATGAGGCGGACGGGTGAGATTGACCCTGTGACGGTGCAGGCGTTGGTCGGTTTTCAGACTTTCACTGAGGAGGGAGATTATGCTGTCTTCGCTGCCTATTACTTGATGAGGGAGCCGAAGGGGACTCGAGGATGGGTCTTTTATGAGAGGTACCGGGCATTGGGAGGCAATCCCAACTATATACGAGGGCAGACTCACTTATCCCGGGTAGTTCCTGGTCATCTGCCGCCTGTCCCTGACCAGATGGACAATATTTTGGACTCCGATGATGATGATCTCGAGGGAGAGAGGGACGTCCCTGCTGGTGCTGAGGGAGGTGATGATAGACCCGAGAGCAGTGAGGGAGGTGGGACAGAGGCCGTTTCGGAGCAGCCCCCTCAGACGATGCCTAGAGAGGAGCAGCCTGCCGAGGGTTTTGATTTCCCTACTGGTCCATCGGTATCTTCGGGGGTAGTTTTTGAGGCTGCTGAGGGAGGTGCAGCATATTTTTCAGAGCGGTCTTGGGAGCCTGCGAATTTTGGTGTCGACTATGAGTAGTTTGGGCGGACCCCTCCTGCTGTTGTGACCACTTCTTCTAGTGGGGTCCCTCCTTTGAGAGCGACGGCTTTGGTGGATCCCCCAGGTGTTCGTACTTTCGCCACACTGACCCCTCTTCCATCGACTGTTATAGGCCCTCCGGCCCGATCTCCAGGTTTCAGGGGTTCTTCTTCTCGGCCTCCCTTGTTCCCGATCCGCGAAGATGATCGGTCCACTTCTGCTGCTGTACCGGCGGGTTCGTCTGTTCATCCGATAGACCTGCTGCCACTTCCTCGGGATATATCTTATATTGGCGCCGGTCTACGTCGGTATATGGTGCCTGAGTATCCTCTTCCTGAGGATACATTCAATTACTTAGGTGGTCGTTCTGATGATGAGGTATATGTTTTATCTTCCTTTAATATTCTTTCATATCCATGTTCATTTATCTTTACTGTGCTGATTTTTTTCTTTTCTCTTTTCGCAGCGGGTGAGCGTGCGTGTGGAGGATCTGAGAGCTTGGCACTCCTAGAATCTATATAGCTGGAACCTGCTTCAGTATGTTGGTCGAGACCCTACAATTTATATGCGCGACTATCAGAGGGCGATCGATGTTTCCCGTGGGCGGATGACCCTTTGTCTTCCTCTCGTGCTAGGACGGAGTCTCGACGGAGTACCAGTCGGACCTCTAGGCGGTCCCGGTCTTCGGTGATTCGCCCTACTGCACTGGTCCAGTCGACGGGGCCTTCTCAGGCAGCAGTTCCTTCTCACCCGGATGTCCCAGCGATAGATCCTATGCCGGAGGAGGGTTCTGGCGATAGTGGTAGCGTGTCGAAGCGCGCTAGGATAGATTAGCTTTCTTTTTCCTGCATTTAGTTAGTTCTGACAGACATGTATTTATTTAGACATGTAGACAGTTTTTTAGTCTTTTTGAAAATTGTTCTTTTATTGGATTTATGAAAAATCTTTATTTGTGTCTGATGATATGCATTTATTCTCTGTTTGTGAAAGATATATATATATATATGAGTCAGTAATTTAGGAGCCATACCTTGTAGCGTAGTGACTTTTAGGATTCCTGTAAAAAAACAAAGTGAGAACAAGAATGTATTCAAAAAAGTGATTTTTTTTGGCAAGAATGACTCTTTTGTGTAAGAAAAGCAAGAACAGGGTGACAACAAATGGGATTGTCGTGCGACAATCCCTCCTGGACATGGGTTTGTCGTGCGACAAACAGGTACAGGACATTCTTTTTTGCTATAAATACACCCATCTTCTTTCCTTCATCCCCACACCTTCAAAAAATGTCTTCTTATAGCACAAATTCTGATTTTTCTTATGTTGAAACCCGAGATGCTCTGATATCTTCTGAGAATGGTTTGAACTTCGGTGCCTTTAGCCCTTTAGTGGGCTGGTGCCATCGTCCTGTAGATTTTTCCTTTATGTTAGGTGCTTTGTATTTCTGGAATCCTATGGATCATCTTTTCCGCTTTGGACTAGATGAGCTCTGCCTGACTTATGAGGAGTTTTCCTGGCTGTTGCGTTCTGACGTTCGTCTCCCGATGGCAGTTCCTATAGAAGAAATCAGCCCTCAAGATATGCTGATTGCCTTGTTAGCCATTCCCCAAGCGGACTGTGATGGTTTTATTATCGACGGGCTTCTTGACCTCCATAAAATGGTGAGGTTTTTTCATCGTTACGAAGAGAGAGTTTCTTATAGTGTGGGGAGTACTGCGGCGGCCTTGATCTGTCTTGTTTCTGATTTGTTACTGGTGACGGGCTCTTCTCGTGTTGATCCGACTATTTTGAGTCTGATTTACCAGGCTAGAAATGGGGAGTCTATAGTGCCGATCGTTCTTGCAGAGACTTTGAATGGCCTAGATGACCTTCAAAGGGGAGCCTCCCCCTTCCTTAGGGGAAGCCCGCATTTACTATATATGTGGCTGCTGAAGCGTTTCTGATCGGTGGGTTTCAATGGGGTACGGCTTGACAACCCGACGCACTTTTTTCGTCGTCCCCTCTTTGGGGCTTTGACCATGTCTTCCTCTGATTGGACGGTGTGATTTTCAGAGAACTTTCGGGCTATCCGGTGGAACATTCCTTGGTGGAAGCTGAGGGCGATGGTGCTTAGTACAGGGGGTCAGAACTACGTTCGGCTCAGCGAGCTCTGGTTTACCTCCTTTTTGTTAGAGTGATATACTAAAAGCCATAATTTTCTTGTTGGTTTGGATATGTTATGAACTTGGTTTTGCTATTTTAATGAGAATCTGTATGGGCAATGGTTGCATTATATTATTTATTTAAATATTGTGCATGTGTGTCTTTTATTCCATATAGTAGATGATTTGGTGTGTAGAGTATAACTTACACACAGAAGATCTTATCATCGGTTCTTGTGGAATATAAGTTTAATGGTTCACAGTCTTAGATGGAATTGGACACCCATCGGTAGGATTGTAGCACAAGTTTTAGTAGTTTAGCTTAACTACAGAAAACAGTATAGTTTTAACTCGTTGTGCTAGTACACTTTGTGTGTATTGAATAGGACCAGTTTGGGTTAATTGTTTTTATACTGATTATATAAAACAATTTAAAATCCCATGGTTATTATGATTACTTATGCTCTTAATCTTGAAATAATTAATAGACATATATATGTAGTGTTTGTTGTTTTGACTCAATATGAGTGAGATTCATTTATGGATCAATAATCTTTGTGAATTGGATGACGATACTATATGTATGATGAATTATTGATGGAATCCACGTCCCGGTATAGGGATTGATGATAGCCCCTTGAGAAGCTTATAAGTTTTGATCATGTCAAACCCTGCAGGTGGATTATGTTAATCCGACATGTCAAATAAGTTAAGTGGTAGGCTCAAGGATTAAGAAGTCATTTAAATATAATTATCAGTAATTTAATTTAAATGACGGTTATCTGTAATCTTAACGTGGAGAGAATAATAAGTATTTAATAATAAGGAGCTTGAAATATAATTTTGAGATAAGGACGGGAGTGCAATTATAATTCTTTAGTGGTGTGAATTATAATTTTTGGAAGGAACTAATTCATAGTGGAATTAGGATTCCAACTTACCATAGGAAGCCCAAACACTTATTTCTCCTTAAGGTCCCTATCGTAGCCTTATATATACGCCGGCCTAATCTCTTCTTATAATAACAATAATTCTCATGAGTTAGGGTTTGTTCTATTGAGTGAGAAGAAAATCTTGGTGATACCGTAGCCCACACTCGGTGCAAGATTTGATGGCGGAAGGAATACGATAGAAGATCTTTACGTTTTTCGGCACAGCAGTCGTAAATCAATCGTAACTTTTTATCCCACCGTTGGATCGGGATGATTTTTGGATATGTGGTTCGGAATGCAAAGTTACTTTTATTAAAAGAAAAATCAGGACGATCAGAAGTCGTTTCGGTGCCGAAAAAAATTAATTTTCGCAGGCCAGCGAGAATTAAAAAAATCTGACCAAATCGCAATCTGATGCTTTCAAACCCTAGTTTCCTTATATGGATCCTCTACATGATCCACGAAGGTGAAATCCCTTTATTCTTATAGGGTTTTAGCATAAGTTTTTTGTTCAATCTATACGCAATATCAAACGATCCTATATTTATGTCTCCTTCACTTTTATTTCCCAGGACGTCTCCTTCGTCAGTTTAACGTTCCTCAGGACATTCCCCTTGGTCTGAACAACTTCTCCTCAGAGTCCAAATTTGTGACCCTGTATGTTTCTTTATCGGTAGAGAGGATGTGGCTTGCTCGACTAACTCGTCAGTTCAATTATGCCCGTTTTGGTATTACCAAGCCCCTCTGGGCTGACTTTATCCGCTCTTGCTGGCAATCTCTGGAAGAAGAACTGATTGATGACCCCTTTCAAATAGAGTGGTTCCGATTCATGGATACTGGGGCCACTGATGAGAATATTGTCTTTGCGTACCAGATTCTGGATGAGGCTCGAATTGATTTAGCTACTGAGGATCCAATGTGGCCAACCCCTGGGGATTAGTTTCTTCGGTATGTTGTATCTCCTTTGTAACTTTCGGTGTTCTGAACCACCTTAATAATATATGAAGGACTGTTTATGGGAAATAAATTTCTTTACAAAGTTTAAACCGGGCCTGAAGTCACTTCTTAGGTTGCCTACGTTCCCCTTTTGATTTTTACAAAGAATAAAAGTTTGAGTTGGGACTCAGGTTTACGTAATTCTTGTCTATACATGTTATATCTATTGGTAATACTTCTTCAGTCGGTCCATATTGACTAGTGAATGTAGCAATTGTCCGTCCAAGTCAGTGAGTGTGGCGGCACCTCCTGTATCAATCTCTTTGATGATGTATGGACCTGTCCACTTTTGTCCAAACTTTCCCCTTGGGTCCCTGGCTGGCTCTCGAATTTCTTTCAATACGATGTCGTTCTCATTGATACCCCGAGTCTTCACTTTCTGGTTAAATGCTGGAGCAATTCTCTTCTGATACCCTTGATGGTGGTACGCGGCTTTCAATCTTTTTTCATCAAGTAGGGCCAGCTCGTTATAACGTGCCTGGACCCACTCCAGTTCGTTGACTTGATTCTCTAGCATTACTCTGAGAGAGGGGACCTCTAACTCAACAGGGAGGACTGTTTCCATCTTGTATGTAAGCAAAAATGGGGTGGCCCCGGTGGAGACTCTCTCGGTGGTGCGGTATCCCTACAATGCATACGGTAATTTCTCAGGCCAGTCTCGACAGGTGTCGGTCATCTTGCTTAGGATACTCTTCAGATTCTTGTTGGCGGCTTCAACTGCCCCATTGGTTTGTGGTCTATACGGCGAAGATTTGTGCCGGGTGATTCCGTATTCTTCCATGACTGTATTAGCCTCTCATTCGAAGTGAGTGCCGTTGTCCGAGATGATCTCGTGTAGGACCCCATACCGGCAAATGATATTCCGTCTGATGAATCGGGCAACTTTTCTGGCGTCAAGGGTTTGAAAAGACTCGGCCTCTACCCATTTGGTGAAGTAGTCGATGGCCACTAGTATAAATTCATGGCCGTTGTTGGCTTTGGGCGAAATCTTCTCAATGACATCGATTCCCCAGGTTGCGAAAGGCCAGGGAGCAGTCATATTGTACAACTCTATTGGAGGAAGCTTCTGAGATTTAGCGTAGATTTGGCACTTATGACAATGGCGTACGTGGTTAACACAGTCGTTCTGCAGGGTAGACCAGTAATATCCTTGCCTGATGATTTTACGGAAAAGTGTATGACCACTCATATGAGGTCCATGGTCGCCCCCATGTATCTGATCCATCATTTTGACAGACTTTTCTTCAGTGAGACATTTGAGATGGGCTCCGTCGTAGTTCCTTTTATATAGCCTCCCGGCGCAAAGTATGAATCTTGATGCTAATCTTCTGAGCATAACCCGTGTTCTCTTGTCTACTTGTTCAGGATACTGATGGTTTTTCAACAGGTTCCAGATGTCGTAAAACCAAGTGGTTGAGTCCCCATTCTCTACCTCAAGGGCCATGCAGTGTGCCGGTCCTGATCTTTTTTGCACTATAAGAGTTATTTCTTCCATCCCCTCCGGGATATCGATCATGGACGCCAGGGTTGCTAGTGCGTCAGCAAAATTGTTTTGTGATCTGGGGACATAGTAAAACTCCGAATGCTCAAATCTTCCTGTGACATCTTTTAGTCGGGCGAGATAAGGGACTAATTTCTCATCTCTGATCTTCCATTCCTTCAGAACTTGGTGGACCACTAGTGCTGAATCTCCGTACACTTGTATTCTCCCTATACCCCTTTGGAGTGCGGTATCTAATCCGATTATACAGGCTTCATACTCGGCCATGTTGTTGGTGCAGAAGAAGTCTAGACGATATAATACCGGGGAGTGGGTTTGGTCTGGAGAGACTAACAGGATGCCTATCCCGTTCCCGTTTCGGTTGGCGGCCCCATCAAAGTACAATTTCCAGTCTTCATCGATCTCAACATTCATGATAGTTTCGTCTGGGAAATCGGCTTCTTCTAGCATGTCCCCCAATATCGGATTGTGGGCTAGGTAATCAGATATGATCTTGCCTTTGACTGCCTTCTGGGTCACGTAGGTGATGTCGAATTCAGAGAGCAAGAATAACCATTTTGCCATACGGTTCGAGAGAGCTGGTTTCTCGAAGAGGTATTTCAACGGATCAATTTGTGATGCCAGGATGACCGGGAAAGCCAGCATGTAGTGCCGTAATTTTTGCGTTACCCAGACGAGGGTGGTGCATGATTTCTCCAACGGCGTGTAGTTTATCTCAAATGGGGATAATTTCTTGCTGATGTAGTAGATGGCCTGCTCTTTCCGTGTATCGGTCAGATGTTGGGCAAGCATGGCCCCCGCAGCCGAATCGATGACGGTCAAGTATAGAATTAGCGGCAGTCCGGTCTATGGCGGGGCTAACACTGGGGGTTTGGTGAGGTAGTCTTTTATTCTATCAAAAGCTTCCTGGCACTGATCGTCCCATGCTCCTGGTGATGACTTCCTTAGGAGTTTGAAGATGGGTTCGCAAGTTTGAGTGAGCTGAGAGATGAACCTACTGATGTACTGCAGATTACCCAAAAATCCCCGAACTTCCTTCTCAGTACGAGGCTTGGGCATGTCTCGGATAGCTCGAACTTTGGCAGGATCTACCTTGATTCCCTTTTTACTAATGACATAGCCCAGGAGTTTTCCTTTGGTTACCCCGAACACACATTTCTGCGGATTGAGTCTCATCTGATACTGGCGGAGCCGGTCAAAAAAGGCTCGCAAGGCTGGTATATGGCCTTCCCTCTCCTTCGACTTGATTATCATGTCTTCCACATACACCTCTACTTCTTTGTGAATCATGTCGTGGAAGATAGCTGTTGCTGCCCTCTGATATGTTGTTCCAGCATTCTTCAGCCCGAATGGCATAACGGTGTAGCAGTATGTTTCCCACGGTGTGATGAATGTTGTTTTCTCCTGGTGATTCGGGTGCATCTTGATCTGATTATATCCGGCAAAACCATCTATGAATGACTTCAAGGCATGGTTGGCGGTATTATCCACTATCAAATCAATGTTGGGTAATGGGAAATCATCTTTCGGGCAAGCTTTATTGAGATCTCGGTAATCTACGCACATGCGGACTTTCCCATTCGCTTTTGGGACGGGTACAATGTTCGCTAACCATGAAGGGTACTCGATTACCTGCAAGAACCCCACACTTAGTTGTTTCATCACTTCTTCTTTCACTTTCAGGGACCATTCTGGCTTAAGTTTCCTCAACTTCTGTTTGACGGGCCTAAATTTCGGCTTGGTGTGTATCTCGTGCATGACTATCTAGTTATTCAAACCTGGCATATCTTCATAAGACCAAGCGAAGACATCCACGTACTTTTTCAGAGTTTGTGTGAATTCCTCTCTTTCTGTCTCACTTAGACTTGCCCTAATACGGACCTCTTTTCTTCCCTTTTCTGTCCCGAGGTTAATCATGAGAGTGTCTCCTTCCTTGCTATGTATACGTTTCTCCTCCCGTTCAGGGTGTTCGTTCAGTCTTTCCAACTCCTTATAAGCAATTACAGAATTAAAATCAACAGGATAACGCAAAACAGAGTTTTCTTCATTGATAATAGTGCTTACAGGTACAAGTTTAAAAAGTAAATCTAGGAGTGACTCCTCCCTAGCCTTACCCTCACTCTTATCTCTCACCCTTACAATTTCACTATTTCCCCCTTTTCTTAGTAATTTGGATCAGCGTGTATCAAGTGTACAGGGTCGTCTCTTGGCTCGTTATCCCCCAGAGCCATGATGTCGAAGAGATCTCCGATCATTTCCTCATCCTCATCTTTCTCGTCTTCATTTTCTTCCTTCGGCCCGATTGTCAACTTGGTAGAGAAGCTGTGTATGACGTTTTCCTTGATATAAAGGTCCTCTTCATAGAAGATTTCCCATCCTAGAAGGTTCTCTCCGTCGCTGTTTCTCCAAGGCTCTTGAAAGCCGCAAAAGGGGAAGTCCTCTCCTTTTTTGACGAAAAACCCATTCAGAGAGCTAAAACTCGAACACTGATGCCCTCGGCTCCTTCTCTCTTGGTCGTCTTCTTCGGTGTGTTGGTACCCTGACCCTTTTTTTCATGCCTCGTCACTGGTTCTAGGGCTTGGAGTAACCCTGGCTGCCCCATTCTAGACTGGCTCAAGGTAAATATTTCATCATTCTCAGCATATTTGTGATCTTGGTGCTTAGACCGGGAATATTGTTAGGGGGTAGATACTCGATTCTCTGGGTGGTGAGAGCTTGTACTTGAGGCTCGTAAGAAAAGCCTCCCAGCTGTATGCTCTGGCTCCCGATGCCCAAAACGGGTAATTCCAGATCTGCCAAGGTCCTCTCAGGATCTCCTTGGATGGTGATTATATTTCCTTCGAACAGTATCTTGATCTTCTAGTGTAAGGAGGAGGGGAGTGCTCCTATGTCATGTAGCCATGCTCTTCCCAACAGGAGGTTGAAACTGGAGGGAATGTCTATGATTTGGAAATCGGTCAGAAAATTTCTGGGACCGACTATGAGATCTAGCTTTAGGGAACCCAGAACGGCCCTTCTGGTGTTGTCATAGGCTCTAACAGTCACAGCTGACGGGGAAAGTTCTGAGTCTAAGATACCTAGACATCTGGTGGTCTTCAGGGGGCAAACGTTTATAGTCGACCCGTTGTCTATGAGGACCTGCGGTAGGATTTTTTCTCAAGTCCGGACAGTGATATGGAGGGCCAGGCTGTGTTTCCTCCCTAATGGAGATAAGTCTTCATCTGAAAATGACATACTTCTTTGGACTGTAAGCGACCCAATCATGTTTGGCAGTTGTTCTGGTGTGGAATATGATGATATGACGGCCTCATCTAGGAGTTTGATGAAGGCAGTCCTGTGAGGTTTGGAGGCAACCAAGAGGCTCCAAATGGTGATGTGTGCTTGAGTTTTCTTCAACTGTTCCAGTACTCGATCTTCTCCTATTTCCTTAGGAGGTGGTGATTTCTCGGCATCCATTGGTGGTGACTGGTATCAGTGGTCAAGGCGTTAATCCCCGCAGGTGGAGCATGGTTGGGAAGGGGGTTGTTGGTAACATTGGGCCCGCCGGTGCGGGGATGATTCCGGCTTCAATAAGGTCTTGGATACGATGGCGAAGAGCCAAGCAGCGTTCTGTGTCATGGCCCGCTGCTTGATGGTATGCACAGTTCTCATTCATTCTCTAGGTGCTGGGAATAGGGTTTGGTGGGGAGCGCGGGTTGAGTGGAGTGATCAGTCCGGCCTTTCGGAGTAGTTTTAGGATTTTGACCAGGGTAGTGGGAAGGGTGCAGAAGTTTCTTCTTTTCTTGGCCTCGGTGCTCGAAGAATCTCCTTGTGCAGGCCAACTCATCGGAGGGGCTTGTGGTGACTGTTGGAAGGGGTTTTGTTGATAGGGGTATGAGCTTAGTTGATTCACGGCTGGAGTGGCCGTCTTTCTCCCGGTGTATAAGGCTTTCTTGGTATCAGTTTCTGCCTTCTTGGCCAATTCTTCCTCTACTTGCGACCCCATACTCAACAAGGCCCTGAGGTGTGGGAATACATGTTTTCCCATGCAACTTAGTACAGCTGGAGTGAAATTCTTCTGTATGATCTCCAACTGTGCTTCTTCATCGGGCTGTTTGGACATTTGGGAGGCCATCTCTCTCTAGCGTGTGACGAAATCACTGAAGCTTTCTTTCTCGCCTTGCTTGGCCATTTCCAGGTGTTTACGGGTAATTTCCAAATCCTCGTTGGACCCGTATTTGGTCATGAATTCCTTGACGATATCTCCCCAAGTCTTCGTGTGGTGTCTCTCCAGATCAAAAAACCATCTCAGGGCGGCCCCCGTGAGAGTCATGTGAAAGGCCTGAGCCAGCTCCGGCTCTCCACAACCGGACACTTGCATGGATCTGATGTAGGATTGAAGATTAGTTTTGGGGGGTGTGGTTCCTGTAAATTTGGTGATGGAAGGGAGCTTGAATCCCTGGGGTAGTCTTGCTTTTGGGTATAGGGAGAATGTATTCATATATGTAATCTCGTCTGCCCCTTTTATTAGCGAGATCCCCCTTTGCAGAACCTTCATCTGCTCTTTCAGTTTCTTCATTTCTTCGCTTTCTCTTGACACCTAGTCGGGCTGTTCCCGAGCTATAACCGATTCTGCATACATTGCCCGAAGTCGGTTGATGTCTGGGTACTCATTAGGAGGGGCTACTGGGGCCGTTGGTGGAATAGGTCTTGCGGGGACTTGTGGCCATGGTTGGTATTGGGGATCAAGGCCTTACTGAGGTTGCGGCTAGATGATAGGTGGCTCTTGTTGTTGGTAAGTGGGGCCTGAATCCGGGGTCCATTGGTTTTGATTGTTGGGGTCGGTTTGAACGGGACCGTTGGTGGTGGGTTGGTTCCTTGGACCGGGGGAAGCACTTGTGAAGACTGTCCTTGATTCTGATCTCGATTTGGTGGTAGCTGCTCAAACCCTGGTGGTGCGGCCCGTCCGGCTGACAATTCCTCTACTCGGACTCGGGTACTCTGTTGCTCGCTCGTGAGATTTGCTAGATTCATGCTGACGATCATTAACAAACGATGCATCTCCGCGAAGTTTGGCTGAGCTGCAGATGCCTCGGCTAGGCTCTGATCTATCTCTTGATTCTCGCGTCCATCGGCCATTTCAGGTGTGCTTGGTCTTACTAGTCTTCCGGTATGATCTCGACTAGCCCAACCTTCCAGTCTGTCGTTGTATTACGGCTGTAGACGAAACCACGTGGCGAAGATGAAGGAAGACTACGATGTGACTCGATTTTTGCCAAAATAACCACTAAAAATCGCCGAGGAAAGACTCGGATTTAAAAAAGGTGTTGTAAAGTAAGCCGTAAGGTGGTACATCCCCTACGGCTGTTTGACAAGTGTTTTTAGCCGACTCGATCTTATATGCAGCGCAGGTGTACGAACGGTTAAGGCTTCAGGCTCCCTCCTATTTGGCAAGACCTTGCGATATACCCCAGGGGCGGGTACATGCAAGAGCCTTTTGATATACTTCCCGAGTACGTGAGTGTTCTCATCACTCGATATACCTCAGGGGCGTACTTGGCCAAGGAGAGTGGAAGTAAATGCTTTCGATTTATGTTGGCCCAATCAAGCCAACTCCCTACTCACTTATAATACTTCCGAGGACTTGGGGTAGATTCACACTCGTAGAACCAATGCATGATTTGTGAAAGTGCGTGTAAAGTTCGAAAGGTTGGTTTCACAAATATCATTATCTTTATTACGTATTTTTGAAAAACTCCCATTTTTAGAAAAAAAAGGTTTTTTCTCAATCAATTAACATAAGTAGGGAAAGCAGTAAAAATAAGTATTCAACATATAAACAAAAGTCCACATATAAGAGTCTAGTTTTGTAACATTCCCCAGCAGAGTCGCCACTGTGAGAATCCGCAAATGCGACCCCCGGGTCTCGTCCCCGTTCGTTGGGCGTCTGAAACGTCAGAACGGATTCCGTTGTTCCATTTGCTGGAGTACCTTGGTTGATGGTTCATATCGAGGGTTCCTATGTTCTATTTCTAGATGCAAGAGAGTTCGTTCAGAGTCGCCAGTACGTTTTACGAAAAAACGGACAAAAGAGGTTGTGTAAGAGGAAAGGCTACAGTTTAAGCCTTTCTTTACACGTTTGTCTACAAAACCAGGATTCTGTAGGGTTCGGAAACTATATTATGGTTTGGGAAGGTGTTAAGCACCCATTCCGTCCTTTCGGTCTCTAATGGTCTTTTATATGTTTATTGTATGTTGAAAAACTTGGATGCTTTTACTGACAGTCTACTACTTTTTATGTAAAAACCCTAATTTTGGGAAAAACGGGGAAATGGATGAAAACTTTTATATTCCAAGATCCGATGTTTTTATTTAAAAGATGTAAATACAAATGACAAAACCTTTTATTTTGAAAGAGTGTCCCGTATTATTTCTCAGATAATGACGGCTTTCTCGTATTGTGATTACTTTTGTAAAAGTTCGAATCTTATATTTGGAACTAATTTAATATGGAATTAGAACTTTTGAGGGGAGTTCTAACCGACGTACCACAATCTATGAAACAGATAGGATATATCGGGTTTTTAATTCCTAAGTAAGTTTTACCGGTCTGGGTTTGAAAATAGGTTTTTATTCGGATGGTAATATATTTACTCTTCTGGTTTTGCAAATGGTTTTATCAGGGTCTTTTGTTTTGAAAACGGTAGACTATTTGTAACTTGGCAATAAGTTTAGTCAAATAAAACGTGGGCAGAACAACATAAGTAAAACAAGTACACATATATTTAATTGTTAAATACTAGAAGAGACTTTCTTTACCTTCCCAACGAGAATAATAATAAGAAAGAAAATATAATACGGCGGAGAGATTTCCGGCGATGATGATATTTTCCTTCTTCAGATATTTCCAAAAATTCGATTCCAGAGACGGGACACGCCGAGTGTCGAGAATAGATTCGATAATTCTTCAGAAATAAGACGAGAATCGAGAATGCTTGATAAAAGACTAGAAAATCAGATATAAGCCAATAATTCTTCAATCCCAAGTTGCTGTCTTTAACCCTTGGGGGTGTTGGCCTATTTATACTGCTCAGGGAAGATTGTCGCGCGACATATCCCCAGAAAGGACAAGTGTCGCGCGACATAGTGTACAATGTCGCGCGACAAACGGCTGAAGTGATGTTTCTGACAGACTGATTTATCAGAGAGTGGATGGTCGGGGTCAGAGGGGTTTGTCGTGCGACAAAGCAGTGATTGTCGCGCGACATATTGATATGTCGTGCGACAATCCTACTTAAAAATAGGTTTGTTGGCCAACGAAACCCTTTCGGGGTAGTTTCGGGTGCTCGGGTGGGTCCCGGACTCCAAAAATAGTAGTTCTCGAAGGTCGTTAGGGTTCTTGCGGGGGTCACGGATCGGGGTGTCTATAGCACTAATAGGGTAGTACTTTTCTTCTTAGTTAGAAACAATGAAAAATAGCATAAAAGAGTACGGTTTATATAGGATAATAGTTATACCGGGGCTCACAAAACCCTGTGCAATGAATATCCTAGAAATATGAAAAATCATTCATAATTTATTATTCTCTTCATTCGAAGAAACACCTTGGAAATATAATGAACTCCTCATGTAGTTGCCCAGTGGCCATTTCCTAAAAGCCACGTGGTCAACTGGGGGCATACTTACAATAAATTAAAGTATAATATACATAAAGAAAATTATACCCGGCAAAATGGATTTCATTAGAATAAATTATACTCGGCAAAATGGATTTCATTAGAACATTTCATTAAGTCATGACAAAAAAGGTACATTAAAAAAAAGAAAAAGAGATAATCAGTTCCCATCCCCATCATCATCGACAGTATTATCGTTTTCTTGATCCCCTCCAGAAACTGGGGGAGGTTGAGCGAACAAATTGGAAGGGCAAAGTACCGGTTTATTGAAAAGTGTATCGCCCTCGAAGCTTAAGAGAAGTTTGAAGCTCGAAAATCTGAGCCTGGAGAGTCTGAACTTGATCCTCCAAATTAGCCTTAATTTCCTTAGCCGATTTTGTTGCATCGTTGTATTCGGCTTGAAGAGAAAAAAGCTGATTTCCCACGCCAGCAACTGTGACTTTGGCCTCATCAGCTTCCATTTTGGCTTTCGAAATCTCTTTTCTAAGCCTGGTCACCTTCGCTTTGTGGTCCTTCTTGGCTTGTTTGTATCGAGATGTCAATTCGGAAAAGTATTGATTCGACTGCAAGAAATAAAAAGACAATTGTCGAAAACAAAACGAATTTAAAAAAAAGGGGGGGGGGGGAAATAGTATCTTACGCCAATTTGGGATTGGAAACCTCTATATTCCAATTCAGAGGTAGGAACGGACTTTAATTTTTTGTCGTCCTATGGCAAAATCATAGCTGTTGCTAAAGCATAAGCAACTCTACTGCTTGATAGAGCATAATCCTTTACGTTAATAGGCCTCTTATCATGAGAAATTTGAGGCCTGATTATAATTTCTTCGGGAAGAGGTTCCTCCGAAGGATTCTCTTTCGGTATCTCAGTCACCTCAGGCTCAGCTGGTGAGTTGACCATATGTTCAGCACCTTCACAGTCCTGTGCCCTTGTTTTGACCGGGGGAGAGATTCTTTGAGACCCCAGCTTCTCTAACATCTTCACTGTAGGTGACTTCAGGAGGGGTCTCCTCTACAATTGGATCTCTAACTTCAGTAGAAGGAGTTTTTTCTTGTACAATTTTCCTCCTCTTAATAGGAGGAGTTACCGAACTCCCAGAAGCTCTATCCTTATAGAGTTGAGTGTTCAAAGAGTCGAGAACGCTTCGCCAACCAGCCATACCTATGTCGGAGGACTCACGAACAAACACCTCACTTCTTGGTCTTCTCCTTAAAGGAGATTCCTCAACTTCCTCCAAATTTTCCTCGACGAAAGAGTTTACTTTAACTTCCTCGACAGAAGCAGATACAACTTCACCACGCCTTCTTGAAATCAGAATGGCGGTGCTCAGTTCGGCAACAGAAACCCATTAAGCGTTCTCAGTTTGCAACACAGGACGATTGGCTGAGGAGTTACAAACTATTTCAACTACCGGCCTTTTATTTTTCTTCTTCCCTTTGCCCCTTTTTTCTCTGGCAACCAAAAGTTCGGGAAATTCTAAGTTTGGAGATTCCCCATTTAGAATACGCCGCTGAATACCTTCACTTTTTTCAACCACCCAAGGGTTCATTATATTATGGTCTCTGAAGATATCGTATTTGTCTTTATCCAAAAGGGAAGGGCCAACGCATTTAACAATATTAGTGCGGCTAGAAAAGGAGGCATACGGAGGGATAAAATTCAGAAGAACATGAGCAGATCTTGGATGACGAGAAGGCCCTACATTGTCAGGTCCATCATAGTTAATAACTACGTTCAAATGATCAAGATTGAGCTCATCCAGAAATAGCTTGCCAAAACACCTCTTTGCTCCACCAACTGTAAAGCAGAAAAATCAGTTAAGGTAAAACATCAAATAGTTGACAGGCAAGAAAAAGATCCGTGATAAATAAAAATGCGAACCAGGTGCGCCGAAATGCCTAGGATTGCTTTTGTTAACTGGGTCGGGCTTAAGGTTCCCAGTAAGAAGAACTTCGTCGTTAAATGCTCCTTTATGAGACGACGCTAGTCCCTCGACAATGGAAGGAGAATGGGGTCTAGCTCTCAAATTTCAATTATCCTCGGACTCAGACAGAAGATAGCAATATTTAATTTCTTTTAACCCCAGGTTGAGATTAAGAAGTCTATTCAGTTCAGACGTACCTAAAATAATTCTAAGTACGTTCGGAGTTATTTGGCATAAATGAAAACGAGTGTCCCTAAAAAAATCTACCAGCAAGGGATCAAGAGGAATCCTCAACCCAACAACCTTAAAGAAGGATGTATAAATGGGATATTCATTGTGAGATGGGAGTAAACCTAATTCTATATCTTTGAAAATATTCTCACGGGGCCCAGGTTCCCTCCAAGAAATCCCGTCAGGGATATAGTCCCTTTCAAATTATGATTTATCTATATCGGTATTTAAAGCATATTTTCCTCCCATGGTGATCAGTGGTTTACAAAGACGAGAGGAAGTGAAATTAGGGTTTTGTGGGAAAATGAATCGAAAATAAAAAAATGAGAAGTTAGGAACTTACAGAGAAAGAAGAACAACTGATGAACGGAATAAGTGATGAATTCGGTGAAAGGAATTGGGAAATAACGAAAAAAGTTCGACTTTTAGAAAAGAAAGGAATTTTGCGAAGAAATGGAGAAGATGAAGAGATAGAAATTAGGGGTGAAGTAAAATACCTTTTTGAAAATTTCTTTCCTTTATTTCCCTCCAAGAGACACCTTACTTCATTGATAGATATGTAAGAAGTGACCCTCATTTAATGAGATTTGACAGCCATCTCATAACACTCAATCGAAATCAGGAACTGATGATATGACACATGGAGATAACTCACAAATATAAAATTCCCTAAAAAGTTGGCTAAGTATGAGAGATTGTTCTGAAGGAAATCAAGCCTCCGAATTCATGGAATTAACACAACTCGAAGGCTTGGGGGGCAATTGTGGGAACATGATTTTAGTATTCTCTTATGGGCCGAATTGGCCTTAGAATTTTCTTATGGGCCGAATGGGAAGGACAAGGTCCAACTATCATAAAAGATAAGAAGGATCATAAATGAGGCCTAACAACGTAAGAGGTAGTATAGAATATTTGCCGAGTAAAAGGTAAAATCGCCGAATAAAAGACGATCGACTTAAGAAAGGTTCCCGACATACAGACAGAGAATATGCCGATATAAGCCTCCTAACCAATAAGAAAATGACACCTGCGATGATATAGCATGATAAGTGATCACTACAAGAACAAATGACAAAGTGACACGTGTAAAGTACAAAGAAGTTAGTTACAACAGCTATGCTTCCCTCACATGGAAGGACCATAAGGTATACCCTGGATGGTCATTTCACTTGTGACCTAATTTATCTTGGGGAGCACGAAATACAGATCTCTATATAGGCCCTATCCCAGCCGATCCCATTCAACTTGACCCTAATAACCAAATCCAATGGGCCCCTCTATCACTAAGTTTACCGGAACTACTCCCCCAAAGACTCACCTCCAATCATACAACTGGTTTATGCAAGTGTCCGATTGCGGAGAACCTGAGTTAGCCCAGGCCTTTCACATGACTCTCACGGGGGCCGGCCTGAGATGGTTTTTTATTTGGATAGACATCATACAAAGACTTGGGGAGACATCATCAAGAAATTCATGACTAAATACAGATTGAAAGAAAATTTGGAAATTACCCTTAAACATTTAGAAATGACCAAGCAGGGTGAAAAGGAAGGTTTCAACAATTTCATCACACGTTAGAGGGAAATGGCCTCCTAAATGTCCAAACGTCCTGATGAGGAAGAGCAGTTGGAGATCATACAGAAAAACTTCACTCCCGCTGTATTAAGCTGCATGAAAAAGCACGTATTCCCACATTTCAGAGCACTGTTGAGCAAGGCATCACAAGTAGAGGTGAAATTGGCTAAGAAGGCAAAGATCGACACCAAGAATTTAAAGCTTTAGTGTTGAATTAAATTTTCTTGATATCATTATCATCATATTCGGATACCGATTTAGGAGATATAATTCTCTTCTTATCAGTTTTGGTAAGCTCATAGGGTCCAACAAGAGTAACCCTCCATTGTTTAAAATCACTAACTTGTAGAAATATGCACATCCTATATTTTCAATAGCTATAATTTTTTTCATCAAACAATGGTGGTCTAGTGATAAAAGCACCTTCAAAAAGACCAGTTCCTTGATAAATAGACATGATTTTATACTTTAAGATTGTTAAATCAAAACAAGAGTCTAACCTCTAATACGAATTGTTGATCGGATAATAAAACTACATGGGGTGAATGAAGTTTTTGGAAAATAATGTGGAATTATAAATACTTTTGAAAAATGTTTAAATGAATAATGAATGGCTATATTTATATCAAGGACATAGTCAAGTAACATAAACTCAATATGAAGCAATAATGATAAGTAAGGAGCATGAGTTCAGAAAGATGAAATCGTAGAACAAAAAGTCATTTTTTTGATGTGGTTTTGTTGGTCAGACCATACGTTTGTGCTCGAGTAGTTTCCCCGAGAAGTTCCACTAACCGATTTTCTTATGGGTGAAAATCAAACATTTTTACAAGTGTAATCCTTATCACTACACTCACACAAGATACACACTTTCTCAACAATGAGAAATCCTATCACAAATGAATGAATATGATTTGTTTTGTAATGCACACCAATATACAATAATTCTCAAGTGTTTACAAAGATTTCAGATGAAGTTCACACTTAAGTTATTAAATTTGATCAAAGTTTATAGCTCAAGATAAAATGAATTGATCAAGCAAAGACTTGAATCTTTTGAATATTAGTGCTAGAAGGATAATGAGTTAAAATAGTGATTTAAGATGGTTTAAATGTGTCTTAGATGTCCAATATATAGTCCTAAAGAGTATATAGCCATTTTAAAGGTTAGGTGAGGCAGTTGCCTTAAAATAGGGGAGAAATACAAAATCCAACGGGTATATTCTGAAGCATCAGTCAACTAAGTAAAGATCCTCAGCCGATGATGGCCCTCAGTCTCAATCGACTAATGGCAGTGCCCATCAGTTGACTAATGGCTTATGTACATTAGGTAATTTTGCAAAAAATTGACTTTTACAATTTTGATCCAAAATCCATTTTAATGCTTGGGAAATGTTCTTGACATGTTTATAAGACATATAATTTTGTTTTTGACTCAAAAATATTCATTTGTTTTTATATTGAATTTATTTCAAAAACCGGTTTATGAAAAAATTATGTTTTCAAATAAATTCAATTTCAAGTTTGTTTGAATCAATCTTAAAGTGATGCATGACTATATTTGAGCTATTAGATTGATCAAATGAAAAACTTTACAATTAATTTAAGCACTCACTCAATTTTCGATTTTACGTGTTTTCGAATGCTTGATTCGTTTATGTGGTTCCTCACTTATTCTATGACTTTGATCTTTAATAAAATGTATGTCTTTGCTTCTTGATTAATGATGTCATGTGGGAAAAGCCTGTGTGAGATTAGGTTTAGATAGTCAGTTTTCGTAATCCGTGTCCACGAATAATAAAAAGAAAATGATTTGGATTTATGGCTCTGATCAATTCAACTCACATGTTAAATTACATAAGATTAAGTTATTGTTATTATCAAAGCAAGATGAATGACCTTTTGGGTCAACAAGCACAACTTCAACATACTCTAAACACTGTGACGTCCCAGTTACCTACAAAACCTTGACTTCAAATACGACTCAATACCACGAGGAAGTCAAAGCCATCCTTAGTTTAGGAAGTAAAGAAGTTGTAAACAATAAAAATGAGCCACCACTACCAAAGTTTATGCTAATGTTTGAAAAAGGTGGATGTAGACGCTGACGTTGAAATTGAACATGAGGTATGCTGTGTGGTTCAAAGAAGTGTTGAAGTTGTAAATGAAGTTGAAGTTGACCTTCAAAGTGCATTTGATCTACCTGAAAATGATGACATTCTGCTCATCTTACTCTAACACTTTTTCCTCAAAGATTACAAAAGCCTACAATTGGTAATCCTTTTTATTGGCAAGATATTTGTGTAGTTTGAATGGTGATATATTTATTATTGCTCAAGCTGACCCTGAGATATTTGTTAGATCTTGGAGCGAGCATGAACTTACTTCCATTCTCCATCTATCAGTAATTAGGCTTACGTGAGCTTAAACCTACAAAGATTACTATCTAGCTTGCTAAAAGTTCCTAAAGGAGTTGTCAAAGACATATTTGTTAAGTTTGATAATTGCATTTATCCATTCGAATTTGTTATCTTGGATACTCAACTTGTACCTAATGTTGCGTAATACCCCATACATTAAGCATGCATAAATTTAACATATTGGTTTGTTTAAGTGCAAGAACTAGCTTTGGGGATTATGTTTTTGTTCTGCATTGGATTTTTTGATTTTAACACCTTTAACATTCTCAATAGTATAATTGCACTTGCATTAATGGTTATAAGAAATTTCGGATGGTCCAATTTCAATTCGAGGTGATAACCATTCTTTAGTCGCATTTTTATCTTAAATCTTGCTTCTAATAGCCATTTTTTGTTCTGGCTGTGCTTATGTAGCTTGAACACTTCTTACATGTTATATTGATGATATTACATATGCTTGCATGGTTAAGACGCATTTCAGATAGCCGTGGTTGAATTTAGTTGTCTAACAGTGATAATTTAGCTTAGATGAAGTAAGTTTTTAGTTAACTTTAGGAAAGCATAACTCCTTTATCCAATGTGTAACTAGCCTCTTGTTTTGACCATTGGAAAGGTATTTTAATTGCCTATAACTTTTTTATTTTGATGAAGACTCAATTCATACTCCTTGTTAGACAAAGGCAAAATGGCCAAAAATAATAACGAACTTTACCCCGACTTTCATCTAGGTCATTGAATTTTTTTTTTCGTATCAATCGTAATAATAAACTTTTGGCCGTTTATCAGTTACATCCAAAATTTTAACTTCCGTCCGTTAAGTTTGAACGGAATGCTTATGTGGACATTAAAATCTGACATGGCTTATTAAAAAAGAAGAAGAAATAACACATGATAAAAAACTTACACTTAAATAAGAAAAACATTTAACACAATGGGAAAAACACGAATATAATCTAGAGAGAGAAAATGAACACAATTGAAGAGAAATGTGGAGTTTTAAACGATTAGAGTGATTGAAGGACAATTGAAACCAAATAATTTAGGGTTTATGCTCACCTTTCAAGTATAATTCTTGTTATGATTTTTTTTAGGCTTTGGCTCTATAAAGTTAAGGTTTTATATGCAACAAACCCTAAGTTTAATAAATTTAGGGTTTTTGAATATGCATACCTTCTTATGAATTTAGGTTAGTTTTTTTTTTTTTTTTTTTCGTTTGTTTACTAAAACTGAAAAAGTTTAGGGTTTAAGTTAATGGTTTCAAATAAAGTGGCTCGATTTTTTTATTCTATTTTGATATAGGCACCTTCTTATAAATTGTTAGGGTTTAAGTTAACATTTTTGAATATGCAAAACCTTCTTATAAATTGTTCAAGCGACGTGTTTTGACATTGATATACACATTAATGATATTATACCCTATTTTGTGAAGATTTTATATATCTATACATGTTGGGATTTGTTGTAAATTGATATTGCTTACACAAATTGCACATTGGAGAGTTTATATACATAGTTGCTCTTGGTACATATTGTTGCATACATCGAGTCCAGGTTGGTCTTTAATGAGGGGTTCAAAATATAGGACACATGTCTCTTTGGTGAAAGGCCTGAAACCATAAGGGTGAAACATTACGAACGCTTAGTTGTAGTTGAACATATTAGTTAACTGTCGATACTATGGCCTTGCAGTGGGAGACCACATTACATAGATTTAATTAATTATCGGTACTACGGCCCTACGGTGGGAGACCACATTACATTGATTTAATTAACTATAGCCACTACGTGCACGTGAAAGACTACGATACGTAGATTCGATAAATGATGCAATTACTAGTGCCAAGATATTTTAGTATCCAACAAAATGTGTAGGATACAAGTTGGGATGCACAATGGTGTGGCAGCATGGATGAGAATTACTTGTATAATAATAATAATAATAATAATAATAATAATAATAATAATAATAATAATAATAATAATAATATATTTTCGTATGAATAGGCACATGTGTGTGATTTACTAATTGTATTTTACTGTAGCAAAACTTTATTGTTCCCACTGAGCCCATGTTTGCCTTACTCATATTTTCCAAACAAATTTTCCAAGTACATTCTTGGGATGGCGCAAGTATTAAGTGTAAATGCCTTTGATCACACTTGTAGTATCCCACGAGAGACTTCGTAGTTATTTGTTTAGTACATGAGACCATTTATGTATATTCATATTGTATTATTTTGTACAAAAGGTTTTACCTATTGATCTCTAATTAAAGATGAATGTGGTTGGACAATTTGTACCCAAGTTTTTATTTTAACAAAATAGTACCTAAGTTGTATTATTAATAAAATTAGTCGTTTTATATTTTTCAAATGGATTTTTTTTAATATGAGAACGTTTATAACACTTGAAATCTTTATGAATCTCTCTTTTAAATTCAGGTTTATTTTTTAAAACTAATTAATTTTATTTTTCCAGTTTACACGCCATCGCGAACAGTACATGTGGCAAAACGGTCTCGGGGGTGAAAAACTCTTAAACGAGATTTGGGGCGTCACATGTTAGCACTAAAATTCTATCATTTTAGGAAGACCTTTTATTGCCATCATCAACACTATTATTAGTGTTCGAAATGGTATCACTAAGCTTTTTTTGGAATTTGACTGTTGATGTCGATATTTTTCAATTCCTAGACAGTCGAACTTTGAAGAAGATGATATTCTTGAAGGGAGCCTCATAGAAAGTATTGTGGAAGGTCATTTTGATTTGACAAAATATAAGGACCCAATTAAATCGTGTTTGACTCAGTCATTAGAAAATGTTGATGCCTGTTCTCCTATTGAAGAAGAGATAAGTGATGTTCTTCTAACTTAAATTCCAATGAGGTTTCTAATGAAGAAATTGTAGAGCATGCAATGTTGAATGAATATTTTGAAAAAATTCCCTTAGTAACTCATTGGTCATGCCCTCTATGTTTGAAGCTTCAAAGTCAGTTGTAACCCGAAACGATTAAAATAATAAAACTAATCATGGGAGATTATAATTCATGCACGACAAGAACTATTTCTACTAAAATTCAGTCCTTAATTCCACCCACCAACAAATAATATAACTAAACATTGCATATCATAATTCATGCATGACAAGAACTATACAGACCAATTCTAGCTACAAAATTCCATGCGAAACGTAAAATTCTCAAAGACATTTTTTTATTGAAATATTGCCTATGCATGGCAAAAGCAAAACCTTTTATTCTAACCATCCTTAAAAATAATTAACATAACCTTTATAAGTTTTGATAAGTAAAACATGATTAAAATAAAATCTGCCACCAGTTATGCGGTGGAAAACTAAAACCGACAACTTTTACGTATTAAAAAGATGAAAAACAAATGAACAAAATAACACCTAAACTTAATGAAGCATATGGATAACTAACCATTGATTTAAAAAGTAAAGACTGCCGTCTAATATAACAAATAAGGGTTTAGACAAAAAACGTTGATTTAGACTACTTCTAGTTCTTAATTGGGCAGAAATCAACTAGGATTTCTCATAATAGCATGCTATCGACAGGAAATTATAAGAAAATAATGGATAACACCTGTATTTAAGGCTTGGAGCGTTACTAACCCATCTCATTAGAACTAAGATAGGTGTGTTATAAGAAAACAAATATACAATAACATGTACATCAAGTATTCTAAACATGGAGTACCCCAAAAACATAGTATCATGTTCAAGCATGCATCACATATATATAAACTCAAACTACATGCGTTCCCAAAATATATATAATCCTCGGGCTAGCCGTGGCTTCCCGAAAAAACATATATATACAAAAATGAACTGTATTAGAGCTTCTATTTCGTCCCTGATCCCGTCTCTTCCTTGTGCCCATGGGACTCATGAGTACCTGTAAAGATTTGAAAGTAAACTGGGGTAAGTGTGAACACCTCATTTTGCGACCCTTGTAAGAATCCTGAACTCTAAGAAAATGAGCACACATGCATGCACAAGCATTCCTAGATGAATACATATCATATACATGAGATACAGGTTAAATAATAAAGCCGAAAGGACACCCGGATAAGAAGTTACGAGAATTACCGGAAGCAGCCGGAACCAAAAACCGTCAAAACTCCTGGAAACTTGTGAAAGGAGAGTTACTCATTCCTGATCATTCTCAAACTCTTAGGATCATTATAAATTTACACAAAGAGAAACATAATCAAAAATTAGCTCAATTCAACGGCTGGATCTCCGGGAATTCAGAAAATTGAGAGTTTACTTCGGGTAATCAAAAGACAACCTTACCGAATTCAAAATGAGCTCAAATTTGGTCAGTAGACAGGGTATATTATCGGTAACAACATACTAAAAATCATATCAATACGATAAGCCGTTTGCTGGGAATTAAGAAAATTGTGTATATACACACACCCCCAGGGGTGTGTCCCCACGACACACAAAGGTGTGTTTTGTGAGGACACAATCATTAGAGGTTGTGTCCTCAAGCCCTCCCAACCGATTTTTTGTTTTTTCTCGTTTTGATACTTCTTGATTTCTAAAAATCATGAAATTTTGTGGAGAGCTAGGAAGTGTTACTAGGAATAACATATAAAAAAATCAGCTCGATCCGAAGGTTGGATCTTTGGGAATTCAAAAAACCAGGAATTCGGCTTGAAAAATCAAACGGAAGCCTTCCCGATGTCCAAAAATTCTAAAATTTGGACAATAGACAAGTCTTAATATGGGTAATAATATTTAAAAAAACAGATTAATCCGATGTTTATTTTGGCTAGAATTGCAAAAAAATGGTCACACGTGTAAATCAGGGGCTTGTCCGCGGACAAACACTTCCAGCCTAGCCCATTAATTATTCTACAGCTTTATAATACACTTGTACTGACTCCATTTGAAGCATCCGTCATCTTTGGGACTTCGGGAATAGTGCCATAAAATAGTATTCTACTATTTTCAGGGCTCTCAGGTATTTTTTATTTTAATTTGGCTTTAATTTTTTTATTTGTCTTTATTTTTATCAGTTATAATTGATCAATTGCATACAAGAATTGATGTTTATCTCAAAATCAGTCCAGATTTTACATTTAAAACCCGTTTTCAAGACCAAAGGCGTAGAACAAGTTGTAAACCATTTTAAACATATTTTTATCAGTTTCGGTTTACGAAGGAATCAATACACGTTTGTATCCGATTTAAGCTATAAATTGCGGTGCTTAAGTAAGTATCCATTATGAGAATACTGGATTTGTCAATACCGTTCTAAATTATTAAACTATGGTACACTTTGACGAACGAATCTCGAGGATTGCAAGATATCCGATTCCACATTGAATTAGCTTCTAAAAAGTCCTAAATCTTTTCAGAAACACTTGTTTTGCTATTTATCATTATCAAAATCATCTTTCAAATCACACACACACTGATTTCTAAAATCGAAGGGTGAAATAAGAAGCACATGGTTTTCATCCCCACCACAAAATCCCGTTTTTCCTAAAACTATGGACCAATACGCAATAACATCAATTAACATGAAAATGTTCGATTATAATTCCATGCATATCATACTTAGAGACCGAAAGGGCGAATTGGGGTGCCTAACACCTTCCCGATTCGTAACTTAATCCATAAACCCTTTGAATCAACTGGTTTCACATTAATTGTGTTTAAGAGGTCGTTTAATTCATAAATGTTCCTTTTTTACACAGACTTTTGTTTGTTTAGTAAAACAAACTAGTGACTCTGATTCTTTTGCAAATCGTCACCTTTTTCTTTATAATAAAACGAATCGTTTTCCAAAATTTAAAACCGAAAAACTGGAGGAATTACCGCCATGGAGGTCGGGTGTCGAAAGCGCGGGTTCTCACAGTGGCGACTCTACTGTGAATGTTTTAAGAGGATTAGACTCTAAACAAGAGTAGAATATGCGTGGATAATCATTTTTTGTTTGCATGCCTTTTTTTTCGGCCTTAGTTTTAGGATAACATAGATGCGATCTAGGTGGATACCCTGATTCCCTTTTGCTCGCTAATTCTTATTTGAGGAAAACCTTTTTATAATTAAAATTTGAAAGTACTCGAAAAAATCTTAAAGCGCTCATCATAATATACCTCCATAATTGTTGTTTTGCACGCATGTACTACCATCATGCATTATCGCGAGTGTGAAATTACCCCATTCAACCCGAAAATATTGCTTAGTGAGTAGGGAGTTGGCTCGTCTGGGTCAGTATAAACTGAAAGCTCTTATTTCCACTCTCCTTGGCCAAGTACTAACCGAGGTATATCGAGTGACGAGAACACTCACGTACCCGAGACGTATATCAAAAGGTCCTTACACGTACTCGCCCTTTGGGTATATAGCAAGACCTAGCCAAATAGGAGGGAGCCTAAACCTTACCCATCAAACCACGCTTGCATATAAGACGTGTCAACTTAGTAATTTCTGCATGTTGTCTTGACCGTCAGTCGTGAGATTAGTGAATAAAAGGCCTTGTCATACATACCAACTCCTGGTTTGGCAAGTACGGCCGATGGCTATCCAACCTCGCCCGTAGAAATTCCTCATTAATAGTCATTAGTCAGAATTTCCCTATCACTATTTTCATGAAAAGCAACTCTAAGAGTCATTTTCCAAAAACGAGTTTTCTAAAATAATTTCCAAAAATTGAAAGGTTATAGGTGCACCTCAGAATATATATTCCTACCCCGAACCTGTCCACGGGGCTCTCAAGTTTTTGCCGATGGTCTGTTTTCATTTGAACACCAAAAAGTGGTTTTCGATTTGCATTTCATTGTCATCCTCTATTGGCAGAAAGTATCATTTATTTAGAAAAGTCACGCCACACTTATGTCCTGATTTTTTCTACTATTCTGAGGTTTTCGTACCGAAACACAATGGTCGGTTGGGCTGGTAGGGATTGTACTGGTAGACTTACTAGACCAGACTCACCTCTCACAATGCCGCCACGACGTGCTCTTGATTATCACAATGACCAGGTCGAGGACAACGAATGAGGGGGTAATGATACTGAAGGTCAACACCATGCAGTGGATCTGCCGCCCGGTCTTGTTTTACCCATCAACCCTGAAGCCCTATCTTTAGAACAACTATACCAAATGATACAACGTATGGCCCAATCTATGAACACCATGGCCAATCTACAGAGAACCACTCAGGCCCATCTAGAAACATTGCTTGCTGTCGGGGCACCTACTGAACCAAACCAGCTAAATGCAATCCCGCTCACAATCAAGGCCGAGGCCAATCAATTCCCCCACCGCAGCAGAATATTCTACCACAACAAAATGTCTTACCCATTCCTCCGCCTCACCAAGGCCCACCAGCACCAGATGCCATTAATATATGGCTTCATCCTGAACACAATCAACCCCAACAGCACCATAATCCACTCTTCAAAGGGCACGAACCAGATCCGTATATAGGGCAGTATGCTGAGTCAGTAGTCGAAGAGGCCAAGGAAAATGAGGCCAACACCCTATTGAAAGAACAAGTGAAAGCATTGAATCAAAAGGTGACTAATAAATCATATGACGTGGCCGATCTCCAAAACCTATCTCTCTTCCCCAAAGCTAGGTTGCTAGTAGGCTTTAAGCTTTCCAGCGTGGAAAAATTGTCGAGAATAGTCCACCACACCTATATCTTAAGGCTTATGTCCGTACTATGTAGTTGTATGGGTTGAACAAGGCTCACTTGGCCCAGGGTTTCTGTAACATCCGGTATTTATATTAATGTTAATTATGTTATATTAACTCCTTGATACATATATGAATAATCGTTTGGTGATTCGGGTGGTTTGAATCGATTTTGGTTGATAAATAAGAAGTTTTGGTTCCTCGCAATTCGTTAATTCTAGCTAACTTTGAGCTATCGTAAGTTCTTCATTACTTATCCGATTAAAATTCCGTTCGCATAGGTGTCTAGGTTTCATACCATTCTACAACTTTCATGTTTGACCGAAAGCTAATTCTCACTCCTCGTGGGTCAAAACAGGTCGCGAAGTAGGCCCATTGCAAAATTCTGGTAATTCGATAGTGTTTCGGCAGAGCACTGTCTTCGGTAAATTTTTGGAAATTATTTGTCCATAATTTGGGAAAAACTTCCCCTTAGGAAGTTGTATATCTTTGAAATACCTTTCCATGGACATAAAGAATGCCTCAATCGGGGTTCTGAGCAAAACGTTATGGCCAAAATACAAACAGTGCTCCAGGCCAAAAAATGTTAAAGCGCGGACCGGTATGGCATTTTTGGAATACCAATCCGGCAACAAATTTTTGCGAAAATTACAACCCGCGGACCGCTATTGGGTATTTGGCATACCAGTCTGCCAGTTAACTTTTTCAATCGACTTAAGCTCGTTTTAAGTGTGTTTTAACTCATTTTTCATCCATTTTTTGACCTAAACTCTTCCACACTCTGGGAGAGGTTTCTAAAGGGTTCTAGAGAGAGAAAGGAATAGATTTCTACACATTAATTCTTCTGCATCAACAATTTAAACTCAAAATCTTTCGAATTATCTTCAACTACACTATTCATCATCTTCTTCCTTAGGATTCCTTTGGGAGAGCTTGGATTATCTTCTTTCTTCATTCTATACGGCTAATAAACATGAGGTGGGGGTTTACTTGCTTTTATAGCAAGATAATATGACTTTATTAATTAAAAAATTTTGTGTTTGATTCATGGTTGGTTGGGAACTAAAATATAAGAAAGGTTATGATGTTGTATCATCTATAAGGCTATGATTGCATGATTTAAGACAAGGTATGCCATATTTACTCGAGATAAAGTGCTATTTGAACAAAATGATGTATCCTTTGGCGGTATGTATTGCAACTGTTGATAAAATTGGCTTATTAATGAATTTTGTATACCAAAGGATATATGGTGGAATTTTTGGAGTATATATGGCATAGATTGCCTTATATTTGTATTTAACATCATATTATGCACTATACATATATTTGTTGTGTCAACCGACTGCTCGGAAATCATATGGCAATATTTTGAACAGACTCGCGGCTTATGGATTGGTTGGCTATCTTATGAAAGGCTTTCATCATTTACAATTGATTCGGAGAGCTTGTGTCTCTCGGGAACAAATTCTTGGTATAGTAGGATAGTGCTTGCCTGGATGGGAAATAAGTGGAGCTCGGTGCCCTTGGGTTGAAAATTCCTAAACCCCCGGGGGAGCAACGTTTGGCCACCTATAAGCCACTGGTGAGGAGCCCGGGAACCTAGGCAAATAGAAAGGCACTATGATTCATATCGATATTTATGTTCTTATGAAATTAGGATGGTTGATCCCATGGCGCTATTACGATGATGGCCTTATAATTCTGGCGACTATGGATCATCTATACAGTTCGTGCTATCTATTATACGGTAAACGGTTAACACAGTAGGTAACCTGCATTAGCACGATCATGCATCTTTTAATGGTTGGCAATGATTCTTGTTTGTATTACTAAAGTAATATATTTTGAAAATGAAATGACAAACTTGTTTGAAACACCATGCCCTATACTTTTCCCCTTACTGAGCAAACCCCGTTCTTTTTTTTAAAACCCTATTGGTACTCAAGAATCCAAAGAAGGCAAGGACGCGATGGGCTCGGGAACGAATTAAAGGCTTTGATACTTGTATTTTGATATTTTTGATTGTGTATATCTTGGTACGGCAAGTCACGGCTTGCCTATGACACATCCACTTTTAATTATGTCTGTAATATATATATATATATAGCTCCCTTTTTGATATCTATATTTGTATATATGTACGGACTTGACTTGCCCTACATCATTACTATGCTTGTGAAATCTTAACTACATGGTATATGTTAGAATGTTTTGACATATTTTTCGTATCTTATACTCACCAATGCTTGATATACAATTCGTTGTTAACATATATTCTTCTTATATACCTATCTTAGTCCTACTAAGATGGGTTAGTGACGCCCCAGGTCTTAACTACGGGTGTTATCCTGAAAATTAAGGCGGGGTGTTACAATTTGGTATCAGAGCATAGGTTTTGCGATTACTTGGGTTGTGGGACGAAATTTGTGACATATTGTGATAGATTATCATCTTGTTAACATATATTGGACTATTATGACATTTTTCCTCTTGTTTCCATATAGAATGACGACCTCACCAAATCACAATGCCACCCACGGGAGTTCCACCTCCGGGGAGTCAGTAGATGCCATCCGTGCCATGGCCCGAGAGTTGGCCAATGTGTTAGGACATATAAAACAACCCCAGAGTAGAGTCCAGGAGAATAGGGCTATAGTGGCCCTAAAGAAGTTCAAAAAGCTCGCTCCACCTACATTCAACGGGACATCTGGTCCTGATACGGCAGAGTCTTGGCTTGATCAAATAGAGAGAGCCTTCGAAGTCATGACTTTACCTGATGATCTGAAGCTCAATTTGGGTACTTACCAGCTAGTTGATCAACCTGGTATCTGGTGGAGAAATATGGCTACGAGAGTGGATGATCCTACCTCCTGGGAACAATTTACTCAACTGTTCCTAGAGCATTATTTCTGGTCAGTTCATCGGAGTCTAAAGAGAGATGAATTTCGTTCGCTGATCCAAGGGAACACGTCGGTGTCGGAGTATGAAGTGAAGTTTGAAAGTCTGAGTCGTTTTGACAAGAGCCTGGATAATGACCCTAAGGAAAAGATACGTTTATTCCTCAAGGGGTTGAAACCTTCGATTCGGGAGAAATATATCATCTAAATCACAGCAGTGTTGCTGAAGCAGTGAGAACAGCGATGAAGGTAGAATAAGAAAGGATTAATGAAAGTAGGTTTCTTGATAGGAAAAGGGGTACTGAGGGAAAAAAGTCGGGTGGTCAGGGAAAGAGGTACAATAGTGGTTCTGAGTCTTCTAGCGGGGGTTGTAGTCGAGGTCGGTCCTTTGACTCAGGTAAAGAAAGCCAAGGGTTCAGGGATATAGTCTGCTACGGGTGTGGTCAATGGGGCACTTCAAGAGGGAATGTCCAAATGTGAGTCGAGAGCAGCGACAACCATCTCAGTCATTCAGTAGTCGGCCACAGTTTCAGGGTTCGAGCCACACGGGCTACGAGGGTCAGTCCTTTACTAGCGGCCAAAGTTGTCAAGGCCGTGGATAGAGTCAGGGTGGGTCCCGTGGTGGTGGAGGTCCATACTTTTGAGGTGGTGGTAAAACACAAGGTCTGATTTACACGTTGACACAATCAGAGCAACCCGAAGCCAAAATGATAGAAGGTACTATTTTGCTCTTTTGCACTTGGGTTAAAGTTTTGTTTGACACCTGTGCTTCCCATTCCTTTATTTCATGTGCGTTGGTTGATAGACTAGGATTGTGTGTTGAATCATTGAATATACCTTTACGGGTTGGTACACCCACGGGGGGATAGAATTCAATTGGGATATGTTTGTAGAAACTGCTCCTTAAGTTTTTGAGAGTCCTCGATAGAGTTTGTTCTTGTCGTTCTTGATATAGGAGATCATGATCTTATACTTGGAATGGATTGGTTAGCTACTTTCCATGTGGTAATTGATTGTTCTAAATGCCAAGTGTCGATTCCACTATTAGATAGTGATATTTTAACTTTCTAATGTGAACCTGAGTCACTTGTTCCGTGGGCATATCTCAAACCCAGAGAACAATGGAGTTACTTTGGGTGGTTGGCCAACATTGTAGCTCGAGAGGATGGTAGTCCTCGTCCTTTTGATCTTCTCCTTGTTAGGGAATTTCTTGACGTGTTCCCGATGATCTTCCAGGCCTACCCCCACATCGGGAGGTAGACTTCTCTATTGACATCATTTCGGGTACTGCACCAATATCTTTAGCCCCTATTGTATGGCTCCTGCTGAACTAAAGGAGCTGAATATTCAAATTGATGAATTATTACGGAAAGGGTTTATCAGACCCAGTGTATCTACATGGGGTGCACCCGTCCTATTTGCTAAGAAGAAAGATGGGTCTTTGCGGTTATGCATAGATTCTCGTCAGTTGAATCGAGTCACTATTAAGAATAAGTATCCGTTGCCGCGAATCAATGATTTGTTCGATCAATTACAAGGTGCCGTTAGGTTTTTCAAGATCGATCTTCGATCGGGCTATCACCAGATGTTGGTTCGTGAAGAAGACATTCCAAAAACGGCCTTTCGTACTCGTTATGGGAATTATGAGTTCTTGGTAATGCCATTCGGGTTAACGAATGCATCAGTTGCTTTTATGGACTTAATGAATCCTTTATATCATTCGTATCTCGATCAGTTTGTTGTAGTCTTCATAGACGACATTCTTATCTATTCTAAGTCGGACAAAGAGCATGAGAATCATCTTCTCTTGGCCTTCAAGTTCTTCGAGATCATAAGCTATATGCAAAACTTAGCAAATGTGACTTTTGGATGTCAGAAGTCATATTCTTGGGACACGTCGTCTCGAGAAAGGGTATCTCCGTAGACCTGGCAAAGGTAGAAGCAGTTTTAAAGTGGGAGAGGCCTCGAAATATTACCGAGGTCAGGAGTTTCTTGGGTTTGGCTGGGTATTATCGTCAGTTTGTCAAAGATTTCTCTCGTATAGCCTTACCATTAACTCGCCTAACTCATAAGGGCGTTCAGTACGTGTGGGATGAATCATGTGAGAAAGCTTTCTTAGAGCTGAAAGATAGGCTTACCTCAGCTTTAGTTCTTATTCTACCCCGGTGAGGAAAGGGTTACACAATCTATTGCGATGCTTCTAAGCTTGGTTTGGGTAGTGTCCTAATGCAGGAGGAGCATGTTGTGGCTTATGCTTCTCATTAACTCAAGCAACATGAGAAAAACTATCCTACTCACGATCTAGAGTTAGCAGCGGTTGTTTTTGCTCTTAAGATTTGGCGCCATTACTTGTACGGCGAGAGATTTGAAGTCTACTCAGATCATAAGAGCCTGAAGCATATCTTTACTCAAAAAGATCTAAATGTTAGACATCGCAGGTGGCTAGAGTATCTAGAAGATTATGATTTCACCCTACAATATCCCCCGGGCAAGGCTAATGTGGTAGCCGATGCCTTAAGCCGGAAATCTCAGGGGTCCTTAGCCACGTTACGGTGTCAGGAATGGAGGTTGAGGGAGGAATTACAATGATACAACCTAATGGTGAATCGTAATGAGAACCGAGCCTATTTGTATAATATGATTGCCCAATCAACAATCCAACAACGAGTGATAGATGCTCAGCTGTTAGATGAAGAATTTCGGGTCATACGTGATCATTTAGCTACTAAAGCTGAATATGGTGGGTATAAACTTGGAGTCGATGGGGGAATTCGGGTTCGGGATAGGTTGGTAGTACCGAACAATCCAGAACTTAGGAATGAAATTCTAAGAGAAGCTCACAATTCTAAATTCTCTATTCATCCTGGTGGTACAAAGATGTATCGAGACTTATGTTAAAATTTCTAGTGGAGCGGCATGACGAAAGATGTCACAAATTTTGTGAGTAGGTGTATGCCGTGTCAATTAGTGAAGGCTGAGCACCAAAGGCCTGCAGGGCGGCTCCAACCATTACCCATTCCCGAGTGGAAGTGGGAACATGTCACCATGGATTTTGTTTCGGGATTACCGAAGGCATTAGGGGGTTAAGATATGATTTGGGTGATTGTTGATAGATTAACCAAATTCGCTCACTTCCTTCCCATCTGAAACAACCAAAATGTGGAGAGTTTGGGAAAGCTTTATGTTCGGGAGATAGTCAAACTTCATGGGGTTCCGTTAACTATTGTGTCGGATCGAGATCCTCGTTTTATATCTCGATTTTAGGGAAGCCTTCAAAAGGCTTTGGGGACATAGTTGAAATTTATTATGGCATTTCATCCACAAACCGATGGACAATCTTAGTGGGTTATCCAAATACTTGAAGACATGTTGAGGGCGTGTGTCCTCAATTTTTGAAGAAACTGGATAGAACATTTGCCATTAGTCGAGTTTGCATATAACAATAGCTTCCAGGCTAGTATAGGCATGGCACCTTACGAATCCCTTTAGGTCGTCCATGCAGATCCTCGGTGTGCTAGTATGAAGTCTGGGAAAGAACTCTGTTAGGTCCAGAATTAGTAGAACAAACTACCGATAAAATTAAGACCATTTAACAACACCTCATTACCGCCCAGAGTCGACATAAAAGTTATGCCGATGGCGCCATCTTCCACTAGAGTACGAAGTTGGTAACCATGTGTTCTTGAAAACAAAACCTCGTTTCGGTATTACGCGATTTGGTAATAAAGGAAAGTTATATCCCCGATATATTGGGCCTTTTGAGATTCTCGAACGTATCAGGAATGTTTCATATCGTCTAGCTTTACCACCGCAATTATCTAATGTTCACAATGTCTTCCATGTATCGATGCTATGCCGGTATGTTCATGATCCTACCCATATTGTTCAATGGGAAAACCTTGAGGTGTTAGACGATGGAACATACGAAACCTGCCCGATATAGATTTTAGACCGCCGAGATCAGGTGTTACAAAACAAGGTTATCCCATTAGTGAAGGTATTGTGGTTGCATCACGGAGCCGAAGAGGCAACGTGGGAGTTAGAGAGAGAAATTCGTAGTAAGTATCCCGAACTGTTCGATTATAATGTAATATCTAAATTTCGAGGACGAAATTTTATTTAGTAGGAGAGATTGTAACATCCTGTATTTATATTAAAGTTAACTATGTTATATTAACTCCTTGATACATATATGAATGATCGTTTGGTGATTCGGGTGGTTCGAATCAATTTCGGTTGATAAATAGGAAGTTTTGGTTCCTCGCGATTCGTTAATTCTAGCTAACTTTGAGCTATCATAATTTCTTTATTACTTTACCGATTAAAATTTCGTTCACATGGGTGTCTAAGTTTCATATCATTCTACAACTTTTGTGTTTTGACTGAAAGCAAATCCGCACTCCTCGTGGGTCAAAACAGGGCGCGAAGTAAGCCCATTGCAAAATTCTGGTAATTTGGTAGCGTTTTGACAGAAAGCTGTCTTTGGTGAATTTCTGGAAATTATCTGTCCAAAATTTAGTAAAACTTCCTCTTAGAAAATTGTAGATCTTTAAATACCTTTCTGTGGACATAAAGAACGCCTCAATCGGAGCTCCGAGTGAAAAGTTATGGCCAAAATACAAACAGTACTCCAAGCCCAAAATTGTTAAAGCGTGGATCGGTATGGCATTTTTGGCATACCGGTCCGGCAACAAATTTTTGCGAAAATTGCAACCCGCGGACCGGTATTGGGTATTTGGCATACAGGTCTGCCAGTTAACTTTTTTCACCGACTTAAGCTTGTTTTAGGTGCGTTTTAACTCCTTTTTCATCCATTTTTCGACCCAACTCTTCCACACTCTAGGAGAGGTTTCTAGAGGGTTCTAGAGAGAGAAATGAAGAGATTTCTACGCATTAATCCTTCCACATCAACGATTTAAACTCAAAATCATCCGAATTATCTTCAACTTCACTATTCATCATCTTCCTCCTTGGGATGCCTTTGGGAGAGCTTGGGTTATCTTCTTTCTTCATTCTATAAGGCTAATAAACACGAGGTAGGGGTTTACGTGCTTTTATAGCATGATAATATGACTTTATTACATAAAAAAAATTCTGTTTAATTCATGGTTGGTTGGGAACTAAAATATAAGAAAGGTTATGATGTTTTATGATCTATAAGGCTATGATTGCATGATTTAAGACAAGGTATGCCATATATACTCAAGATAAAGTGTTATTTGAACAAAACGATGTATCCTTTGGTGGTATGTATTGTAATTGTTGATAAAAGTGGCTTATTGATGAATTTTGTATACCAAAAGATATGTGGTGGAACTTTTGGAGTATATATGGCATAGATTGCCTCATATTTATATTTAACATCATATTATGCACTATACATATATTTGTTGTGTCAACCGACTGCTCGGGAATCATATGGCAATATTTTGAACAAACTCGCGGCTTATGGATTGGTTGGCTATCTTATGAAAGGCCTTCATCATTTACAATTGATTCGGAGAGCTTGTGTCTCTCGGTAACAAATTCTTGGTATACTTGGATAGTGCTTGCCGAGATGGGAAATAAGTGGGGCTAGGTGCCTTTGGGTTGAAAATCCCTAAACCCCCCGGGGAGCAACGTTTGGCCGCCTATAAGCCATCGGTGAGGAGCCTGGGAACTTAGGCAAATAGCAAGGCACTATGATTCATATCGATATATGTGTTCTTATAAAATTGGGATGGCTGATCCCATGGCGCTATTACGATGATGGCCTTATAATTCTGGCGACTATGGATCATCTCTACAGTTCGTTCTATCTATTATACGGTAAATGGTTGACACAAGAGGTAACCTGCATTCGCACGATCATGCATCTTTTAATGGTTGTCAAGTATTCTTGTTTGTATTACTAAAGTCAAAATGAAATGACAAACTTGTCTGAAACACCATGCCTTATACTTTTGCCCTTACTGAGCAAATAGTTCACCCCGTTCTTTTTTTTACAACCCTACAGGTACTTAGGAATCCAAAGAAGGCAAGGACGTGATGGGCTCAGGAACGAATTAGAGGCTCTGATACTTGTATTTTGATATTTTTGATTGTGTATATCTTGGTACGGCAAGTCACGGCTTGCCTATGAGACGTCCACTTTTAATTATGTCTGTAATAAATATATATATATATATAGCTCCCTTTTTGATATCTATACGTGTATATATGTTCGGACTTGACTTGCCCTACATCATTACTATGCTTGTGAAATCTTAACTACATGGTATATGTTAGAATGTTTTGACATTATTTTCGTATCTTATACTCACCAATGCTTGATGTACAATTTGTTGTTGACTTATATTCTTCTTATATACTTATCTTATTCCTACTAAGATGGGTTAGTGACGCCCCAGGTCTTAACTACGGGTGTTATCCTGAAGATTAAGGTGGGGTGTTACAGTTTCCATCAAACTTTAACAGGGCCCGCACATAGTTGGTTTCTGGGGTTGGAAAAACACAGGGTGGCCGATTGGAAGAGTATAGTAAAGGAATTCATAGAGCATTACAAGTCAAACGAAGAGATGTAAGTTACTTGTAAACATCTTGAAATGGCTAAGCAGCGGCAAACCGAAAGTGTCAGTGATTTTATCACACGATTGAGAGAGTTAGCATCCTAAATGATCGATCGAGTCCCTGAGGAAGAGCAATTAGGGTTGATAGTCAAAAATTTCAAGCCCAAAATCAGAAATGGCATGTGGCGATAGTATTTCAAAAAATACAACGCTTTGATGCATGTGGCCAACAAAACTAAGGAAGAACTAGCAAAGGCCGCTGAGGTTAAGAAAGCCTCATCTTAGTACAAGAAAACTACTTCTGCCATTAATCAAGTGTGGTCTCAGCAGAATTCGGGGTCTTATCAGACAAGTAATTTCCAGTATCCACGAGAACATGAACCTGCCCAAGGCCAAGGGTCTTGGAGAAAAAGCGAGGACCGACATTTCGCATGTCTACTAACCTCACTAAGCAAAACCCTGGCCGCACTACAAGAAAGTGGAATAATACAACAACTGTCCCCCCCCCCCCCCCGGGCGCCCCCCGACCCACTCCTTAATGGTTGGAGGGCCAACGAGCATTATGAATATCACCAAGGCCCAGGGCACAGCACTAGACGATGCATGGCCCTAAGACACACCATCTAGGATCTAATCGAGTCGGGAAGAATCCCTGACTCAGAGTGACCAAATGTTGTGAATAATCCGCTCCCTAAACATGGAGGGGTCATCAATGCTGTATTTGTTGAAAAAGAAGAATGCGGTCCTATCTCCTTGATTGAGCCAGTAAGGGAGATAGAGGAAAGGCTATAACAGTTTATCATGTTAAAGGCCGTGTAGACCAGGGCTGGGTAAAGGATGATGAAGAAAACTTGGAAATTATGTTTCGAGATATGATGAAAGAAGCTCCGCAAGTTGTGAAGGAACCAGTTTATGATTCTCGCGTTAGCAAGTGGATGCAAGAAATGAAAATACTGCCCAGACAGGGGTTGGGCAAGAATAATCAGGGCATGGCCGAACCCATTGTTGTCAAAACCCAACTAGACTGGCAAGGTTTGGGTTACCAAGAAAGAAAAGTGAAGATTATGAAAGATACACCCAGTAGGAAGTGGTCCATCTCAAGAAAGATTACTCCAGCACATGTTAATACGATCAGCTTTGACTGGTTAAAGATAGCAGCAAAATCTGATATGGCCGAAAAGAAAAATTTGGCTAAATGGATACAATAGCTCACCCGATCGGGGAAGGTTTATCAAACCCAAGAAAAGGGAAATGAAGAAGGCAAGAAGGAAGCAGCTCAGCCCAAAAAGAGCCAAGTTGTTGAACAGGCGAAGAAAACGCAGGCTCAAATCTCCATTTAAGGGTTGTTAATATCTTCCAAACCTTATCGAGCAGCCTTCCTTAAGCTTATGGATGAAGCCATAGTCCCTATAGAATCAACTCCAGAACAGTTAACAGCCATGATTGGGACTCTAGGTTTACAGAACAATTTGTCTTTTTCAGATGAAGACCTGTCGCCTTTAGGGAGAAATCATGACCAGGCTCTCCATATATCTGTTGAAACTAAGGGAAGGATAGTTCCGAAAGTTCTTATTGATAACAGGGCAACCATAAATGTATGCCCACTCAAAACCTTCAAGGCTTTGGGACTCAATGAAGATAGCCTGGAAGAATCGCCAGTGACAGTAAGGGCCTATAACAATACCAAAAGGTCGGTTTTGGGGTCTATGGAGTTGAGCTTGTTAATTGGACCAATCAAGTTCCCGGTGGAATTTCAAGTTATCGACATACTGTCAAGCTTTAACCTTCTACTTGGGCACGCCTGGATACATGCTGTGGGAGCACTACTGTCCTCTTTGCACCAAAAAATCAAGATTCCAGTAGGGGATGAAGTTATCGTGACACATGGTGGTTGTAACAAAACCATGATGCCTAAAGACACGCCAGTATTAGGCATAGGAAGCCAATATGTGCAGTTGGGTGGTTTCTAATATGAACCGAGGGTACAGGCCTTGACCACACAGAAGATCACATACCTACCACCCGAAACAGTACCGTTTTTAATGAGCGAGTAGTAGCAATGATGCATACCATGGGCTATATGCCAGGCCGAGGATTGGGAGATAGACAAGTCGAGATAGCTGAGCCGATCGAACCCTATATGCAAGGAAGAAAATGTGCCGGATTGGGTTTCCCATGCGTCACAGAGGGTGAAATCGTGGATTATTTGGGTTGCGAAATGATCAATACCTCTCTCAATGGGTTTTTTGTAAAATGGGGGGAAGATTTTCCATTTTCTGGATTCCAAGAATCATGGGTCAATTAAGAAGGTAATAGAGTGCCAGGTTTTGAAATCTTTTATATTGAAGATATATACTACAAATAAAGCCAAATGCACAATACCGAGGGTCGGGGTCATGACATAAAGCTTCAAGATGAGGAAAACGAGTTGAAAAATATAGTAAGTATGATGCAGAATCTGTTCATTGAAGAGACACAAATCATGGCAATTACTGAGGAAAAGCAAATACCGGACCCGATCACGCTGATCCGTCCGGTTGAAGAGGTGGGAAATTTGAGTGAGATAGGGAGTGAAATTGTAAGGGATAAAATTGTGGGTAGAATGAGCGATTATAAGTTCTTAAGAGAATTTCTTAATGTTTTTGATAGCATTGTCATTAATAAGATATTATCAATTCCTCAGTATCCAAACATGTCTCATATTACCTCCGCAGAAATGGAATCCACGAATGATATTCCAGAAAAACACGAATAGAGAATCCAAATTGAGGAGGGTGAAACTATTACAGTTAACCTATGGACCGATGACGATATAAAAGAAGTAAAGATCGACCCTGAATTGAGCAAAGACGAGGGTAAAGACTTGCATGAGCTGTTGAAAGAATATGCCGATGTCTTTGTTTGGTCCTATGCAGACATGCCGAGATTGAGCACGGATATAGTAATGCATGAAATCCACACTAAGCCGGAATGCCGGCCAGTCAAACAGAAACTCAGAAAGTTGATACCAGAATGGTCATTCAAAGTTAAAGAAGAAGTAGAGAAACAGCTAAAACTGGAGTTTATTAGAGTAGTAGATTGTCTGACATGGTTGGCTAACGTGGTGCTAGTGCCGAAGCCAAACGGGAAGGTAAGCATGTGTGTAGATTATCGGGATCTCAACAAGGCCTGCCCAAAAGATGATTTCCCATTGTTTAACATTGATCTCATTGTAGATAACACCGCTAACCATGCCCTAAAGTCATTTGTTGATGGGTTTGCTGGTTACAATTGATAAAAATGCACCCCGACCATCAGGATAAGACTGGATTCATAACTCCATGGGGAACCTACTATTATACAGTTATGCCATTCGGATTGAAAAATGCTGGGGCAACATACCAAAGGGCTGCAACTACCCTGTTCCATGATATGATCCATAAGGAGGTAGAAGTTTATGTGGATGACATAATCATTAAGTCTAAAGAGAAGGAAGGGCATCTCCTCGCCCTCAAGGCATTCTTTGATAGGCTCAGGCAATTCCAGATGAAGTTAAGTCCACAAAAATGCGAATTCGGAGTAACAAAAGACAAACTGCTAGGGTATATGGTTAGCAAAAAAGGAATCGAGGTAGACCTTGCCAAGGTAAAAGCAATCCAAAAAATGCCCGTACCACGCATCGAAAAGGAAATCAGAGGATTCTTAGGTAAGCTACAGTATATCAGCTGATTCATATCACACCTCACGCAGAAATGTGAACCCATATTCAAGTTATTGCAGAAGTCATCAGATGGCCAATGGAATAAATAGTGTCACTTAGCATTCGATAAGATCAAAGAATATTTGTCGAATCCACCAATCCTTGCTTCGTCATAGTCGAGACTTCCCTTATTGTCATATCTCACAATTAATGAAACCGCCGCAGGGGCCATGTTAGCCCAACACATATCTCAGAGCCGGAAATAGCAGGTAATCTATTATATCAGCAAGAAGTTATCGCCATATGAAAGGAATTATTAGCCGTTGGAGAGATCACGCCCAGCGTTAATCTGGGCCACACAGAAACTGCACCATTATATGCTCGTATTCTCAATTACTCTCATAGCTCGATTGGACCTGCTAAAGTACTTATTCGAAAAACCGGTGTTAACTAGCCGCATGGCCAAGTGGGTATTCTTACTGTCAGAGTTTGATATTACTTATGTCACTCAGAAAGTCATTAAAGGGCAGATTATCGCAGACTTCTTAGCTAGCAACCCATTACAAAAGGGGAAGAAGGGGAAGAGCCCAATTTTTCAAATGAAACGGTTATGTTCGCAGAAGCAGAGGGTGAATGGAAGCTATATTTTGACGGGGCTGCAAACAAAAATGGTTATGGGATAAGAATCCTATTGATCTCACCTGACCAAGTCCACTCGCCATTGTCCTTTCGGCAACAGTTCGATTGCACCAATAATATCGCTGAATATGAAGCTTGCATCGTGGGGTTAGAGATCGCACTCGAGAATGGGGTAACAAAGATACATGTATTTGGAGATTCGGCCCTAATCATTCATCAGATACTCTAAAAATGGAAGATTAAAGAAGAAAAGCTCATCCCTTATTTAGACCGATTGCAAGAGGTGGCAAATAAGTTCGAAAGGGTTAAGTTCCATCATGTTCCTCGCTACTATAATAATTTTGCTGATGCACTAGCAACTCTTGCATCAATGGTAAAAATTCCTGAATATATGCAAACAGTACATATAGCCATTAAGCAAAGAGAAATTTATGCACATTGTCTCGTCCTTGAGTGCGAAGGAGAGGAAGTGGTAGACCCATCAACATGGTATTATGACATTAGGAGGGTTTTAAAGGAAGGGAAATATCCTGAGGGTGCTGACAAGAAAACCCGAATAGCACTCCAAAGATTGGCAGCTCAATTCATTATTTATTCAGGAAAATTGTACAAAAGATGTCACAACGGGGTACATCTTAGATGCCTGAAAGAAGAAAAGTTCTAACCAGTTATGAATGAGATACATGGGGGAGAATGCGGACCCCACATGAGTGGACACACCCTGGCCCGCAAGATAGTCTGACAAGGGTACTGCTGGACCACCATGCAACAAGATTGTAACGACCATGTTAGAAAATGTCAAATGTGCCAGGTTCATGCAAAATCCCAGAAGCTCCCTCCAAAAGAGTTGTACACTATGACAGCACCCTGGCCCTTTTTAGTTTAGGGAATAGATGTCATCGGGAAAATATCACCATCGGCAAGCAATGGCACGAATACATACTGGTAGCAATCGACTATTTCACAAAATGGGTAGAAGCAGAATCATATGCGATGCTTAATGCCAAGAAAGTGGCAAAGTTCATCCAAAGAAACATCATCCGCATGTATGGAGTGCCGCATGGGATAGTGTCTGATAACGGAACCCACTTTGAAGGGGAAGCCAACCATATAATGGAAGAACATGGGATACAAAGGCATAAATCATCCCCCTATAGACCCCAGACCAATGGCGCGGTAAAAGTAGCAAATAAGATCCTAAAGAATGTGATCAGTTAAATGGTGAAAAGTTTGGGAGACTGGGCCAATGAACTACCATACGCGTTGTGGGGGTACCGCACTACAGAAAGGGTTTTTACAAACGCAACACTATTCTCGTTAACATATGGGATGGAAGCAGTACTGCCGGTTGAAATGGAAATTCTGTCACTAAGAGTGATACTGGAGATCTTGGTGCCTGAATTAGACTGAGTCCAAAGCCGTTATGAGGAATTGGCACTACTTGATGAAAAAATACTGAAAGCCGCCTATCACCAGCAAGGGTATCAGAAAAGAATCACCAGAACATTCAATCAAATGGTGAAAGCAAGAGGGATACAGATAAACGATTTGGTACTAAAAGAAATCAGGGAACCAGCCAGAGATCCGAGGGGTAAATTCGTACAGAAATGAACTGGGCCGTATATTGTCAAAGAAATTCTCTCCAGGGGAGCAGTCATACTCACAAATACAGATGGACAACAGTTTAACTCTCCTGTTAATCTGGATTGCCTGAAGAAATATTATCAATAAGGATGTAAGTCGGCACACCCAAGAACTACGTAGATTTGAGCCCCACAACCAAGATTTGAGATATAAGAACAAGGGGAACGTAAGCAACCTGCGAAGTGACTTCAGGCCCAATTTAATTTTTATAAAATAAAATAAAGCCTACATTCACACTTTTCTTTCAAAACGACAAAACAAGTTTACAAAAACAAAATGAATTTTAAAAATCACCCTAAAACCTTCAGAAAGTACAAAGCATCCCTAAGCTAGTGGGGGCAGCGTGTGGTCATCCTCAGAAGAACGGTCGATCCTGACTCGATCTATAGTCTCATACCTGATCACTATAGCATCAGCAGTGGGAGCCTTATCCATAAACTCGAACCAACACATCTGGTGGGGGACACCAAGAGCCCGATCCTGAACTCTATCCCAAATCCACCTCAGATGTACCTCGGCCATAGGACGAGAAATCCCAAACTCGGCAGCTCCAAAAGACCTAGTAAAACGCTCTCTCCACATAACTAGAAGCTTAAAAGAGAGTCGGGCATCAACAAGAACAGAGTCAGCCCTGAAATCTCGAAGAGCAGGTAGGTCTATCCAGGGAACATTGATTTGTTGCAGTAACCTTGAGGGGATATAGAAGAAGTGAAACGTAGACCGTGCATCCGCACATAATGCTGCCCCTCTGTAGACAAAACCATCGACCGTAATCTCCACCAGGGCACGTGCCACCTAATGAATCGGGTAACCTCAGCAAAGACCTCAGTCCAATCATGGGAACTCCAAAAACCACCAAGCAACAGAGTACGAACGAAGAAGCGTGCGGGATTCCGCAGAATGGCAGGGCCCACGTGACTATCTGATAAAAATAAAAAACGCTCTAAAAACCACATGTACAATAATATTGGGCTACCATGAAAAAAATCAGATCCACCAGAAGATATGGAATCTAACCTATTTAGAGTCTTAGCCAAAACATATGAAATAATCGAACGTCCACTAAGAGCCTGGTGGACCAGTAAAACAATATACGGGTCAACGATGAAGTCTCTAGTAACAAATATCAAGGTGGGAAAACAACATACCATGGCACCATTAGTACGAGCATGAGAAAAACCCAGGTCATCTTGAGAATCAAGCAAAAATCTAACCAGACGACGAAGATCCAAGCCAGCAGGGCTAAACATCGATCGGCAAATGCCGGAGTCTACATGAAGAATCTTTGCAAGAATCAGATGAGAACTGAGGGTAGGAGCTAAAGTGGCAAGCTCGGCATCAATAGGCTGACCTAAGAACCAAGCGAACTCCTCATAAGTAGGATAGAGCTCGTCAATGCAAAAAAAATGATCAACAGAACCCTACAAAGGCACAGCCCCGAGAATAAAACTATACTGAATATCCACAGACCGCCAGTGGAAAAGACAACCCTAATTCCCCCAGTTTAAAGCAGTGTCGCCGCGCATGAGTAGCCTAAGAAACTGAAGGAATTGAAGAGCAACATCGGAATAGAAAACAGACATAGTATAAGTGGAAAGAAAAAAAAGTAAGGGAATGAAAGAATGAGAGGAGTGGAAAAAATGAAAGAAAGGGTGGAATATATATAGGGGCCACACTCTTTGTCCACGGACAATCACCTTAAGATGTTTGTCCACAAGACATGGATCCCCCGTTCACCCGCAGACAATCTCCTTAAGATGTTTGTCCACAAGACACGAACCCCCCGTTCATCCGCAAGCAAACACCTTAAGATATTTGCTCGCAAAACACAAACCACCTTTTGACCGCAAAGGACAAAATGTCTGTTTCTACCTACGAGACTTCTCAAAATAAGTAATACTTTCTTAAAATACTTGACATATTCTCGGAAAAGAGTCTACATTGCATGCATTTCACATATAGGACATTTTTTACAAGAGTAGCTTGCTTTCTAATAACACATATTTTCCAAAAAACTAATATACTTTTCTAAACAAAATATAACAACTTTTACAAAATAACTAGCGACCACGCTTAGCCGCAGAGCCGACGTCCTCGGCGGGACCCGACAGAGAACGGCGAGATGAGGAACTACGACGAGCCAGAGGAGCTAAAGAATACGGGTTATTATGAACCGACCCCTCGAAAGAATCAGCAAGTGAATCACGATCAGAGGATCTGCTTACATAACCATGATTCAGTCACAACGATCGACAATAATCCCTATCACGGTCCGCAGGTTGAGGAGCACAGAAACACAAGAAACTCCAAACGTCAAAAGCCCTGGCATAAATACGACGCACATCCCCCCAACGAACATAAACCAATTCATCATCTGGTGGCCAAGAAAAAAGATACATATCAAGCGTCGGGATGGAGCGAACTCTACACGCCATCGGCTTACCACCAGAAAGGTAGGGTAAAACATCAGGTACATCGGGTAAACAGAAAGGAATGAAAGATTGACCCGGGCCAAAAGGAATCCGCTATTCAACTGCGAACCTCCTAGCCGCCTCCTCCTTTAGCAAATCCCACTAGGTAGCCCGAAATCTACCTCAGAATGTTGCGGCATAGCACCCCTCGCGCCACTAGCCTTATGACTGCCCAAAAAGAGAGAACTAAAACCAGCAGCAAACTCAGATAAACCACCAGGAAAATGCGAGTCCAACCCTTGCCCCACTGGTTGACCCCTAACATTAAATTCCTCAACATAATTGGGACCAAAGAGACCGGACATGTTCACACCCACGTCATCACCCGCGGCTCCACCACCAGCATCAACACCACCGCTAACCCTACCACCATGACTACCACCCTCGCGACCAATGTCACCACCATGACTACTCATCCCATCACCATGATTACCAATCCTATCACCACCACCTCGACCACCAGACCCACTGCCACTCCCGTCACCCCCACCAAGATCACAATCCCTATCTGAATCATCATGAAGACTCCGCCCCCTAGAGCTACCACTATTCGGGTCATCACCACCCCCATCATCATCACCGTCGTTCGAGACAGCATCAAGAATAACCTTATCCTTGGTAGACTGCCCAGCGGCTATAATATAGCCTAGCCTATACATCTTCAACTACTTCTTCCCTTGGATACAATTCGGATCACCCCCAATAGCAGCATAACGATCATAGATAGCTTGGGGGGTATCCTCAACAGACTCCCGTAGCAGATAAGTTTGGATAAACTGAGGGTAAGGCATGTCTGTCAGAAAAGCCTTAAAGTCAATACCTCTAAAAAAAGGAAAACGATCCTCAGCATAAATGATACGTGGTCGCCGCATCTCGAGGGGCGAGAAAGCAGGTGAAATCAAAGCCAGCCCAGGGGAATGTTGGCACATTCCTCTCTCACCCAGGTAAAAAGATAAATTTTACTCATGTTTCAACAAACGTCGAGTCCGAGATGCCACAAAAGACTATTCAAAAGCAACTTGACCGTGTAACTCCAACCAAAGGGTCCAATTCACCTACAAAAGAAGAGCAGAAAGATGTAATGAGAAAACCGAGCATAAATAGACATAACATATAGAGAGGAAGAAAAATATACTCGATCAGGGGTGACTCCATGAACGTCTGGCCAACAAAAAGTAGAATCCTTGTATTGATAAGGTTTTTGACAAAGACCCACATGAAGCCGACGAAAATAAGGAAAACCTCTAAAAGGATGGAGCCGGGCAGGGCCATGACCAATGTAAGCAAGAAACCAGGCCTACAAATATAAAACAATAATCATAAGCAAAAATCCAGGTTAAAGTAAAAGGGTATAATAAAGAAATCACCTTCCAAAGCACAGACATCCCCCGGTGGGTGGGAGAAGAACGGCGAGAGAAATTGTCCATAGATTTATATAAAACCGCCAAGACCAACCCTCCCCAGTCCCAAGAGTGAATAACACTAAATTCCCTCAAAACAACCAACCAATGTAAGCACGCCTCATTGCTATCACATGCCACAAACAACTCCTGTAATACCAAGAGAATGATACACCGAGCAAGTTGGCGAATATTTTGCCGAGAAAGTACCCCACCGTTAGCAAAAATACGTTCATTCTTAGACCAGAGATGAGCAACTAATGCACCATGACAAATCACATTACCGGGAAATCCCCATCCTAAAGCAACAATTTTTCCTTTAGAAGAAATGCGAACGGTACGAGAAGACTCAATAGGGTTATCACCAATTGGCAAACCCATCAGAGCATATAGATCTGTGGGAGTCATGATCATCTCCCCCCAACTCTAGTGAAAGGTGTGAGTGGTGTCAAACCAGAGTTCAGCTAGCGCAGTTAACAAATGCTGACTGCGCAACAGGCGCTCTGGCAGCATGTCCATAATAGGGCCAAAAGGGGTCGCACACAAGAATTCACGAACCGCCGGTGGAATAGTAATCCAAACCTTCCGAACCAAATTTGGAGAATCTCGACATCGGCGGGCTCCAGGGCCTGTGGCCTACCATACATTTAAGAAAAAAAACATGTAAAGAGCTTGAAAATGGTAGGCATACAACATGGCATGACAGCACGCATATAACATGGCATGAAAGCACATAGGTATGCATATATCTAACAGGGCATATTGTAAAAATATGGTAAGTATACATTTAGCATAGCATATAGAAATAGGAACTTCATAGCACGCATAAACAACGTACCTCTCGGCAATAAAAAAATATATGATTAGCAGGCTCCATGAGAAGGCAAGGAGGGCGAATGGCCAGAATGACAACATCTCTGTATATAGCACAGTGGTGGACAGCACCATCAGCCTCCTGCCACTCCACACCTTCCCAATCATCATGGTGAAGAGCCACAGACAAACAGCCATTATCACTAGCCAAGTAAGGATAAGGAGAATCACTAGAGAGGCAGCCTGGCGGAAGATCTGAAGAGGTTTGGACGTTAGCAAAAGGATCTAAGTGAGTTATGGTAAAAGGGCAAGAAATTGAGATATAAGCTAGAGGCTATTGAAGAAATTATGCTAGAAAGCAATGGAAGGGGTGAAGAAAAGCAATGAATAAAATCGATATATATAGAGCCATAACCTCTGTCTGCAGACACACCCTTTCCCAACCTTTTGTCCGCAAGACCCTATTCACCTCTTTTATCCAAAAAAATAAAATCTAATCCTTGATAAGCTCTACTCAAAAATGATTTAGGGTCATAAAACCCTAAGATTCTCAGATCGAAAATCATAAAGCACACGCACGGTGAAAGCAAATGCAAGATTTCGAACTAAAGACTCCACATGGCACAGGAGATAAGCTCATAATAGTGTGAAAACTAGCTGAGGAAAACAAAGTGGGTACAAGAAAAAATTGAAAGAGTAGAAAAGCGGACAAATCCCACAGCACAAAAAAAGGAAAAATCACAAAAATGGAAATAAGGAAAGATGGCAGCGAGAGCCACATCAAAAGTGACAGCTAGGCCAAAAAGGCCCAGAGCTATGTCTTGGGTGAGGAAGGCTGCTGACCATGCAAAAAAAAAAGAGAATAAATAAGCTACATCATAAAGCTTTCAATCAAATGAGATGATATAAGGGCATCAAGAACAGAAAAGATGCGGTGCAAAATAATGTTCCCCAAAAGCCAGAAAAAAACACTGCAAGAGTCTAAAATCCTGATACTATAGAAAACTTGGCAAGAATTCGAAGCAGGAGGTGAGAAACCCAAGAAAAAACACGCACGAGATCTGAGGATCAATGGAATGGCAATCCCCAAAACATTCAACGCAAAAATTCATCAAGAATTGATTTTTACCGGATAAAGGGGGTTCCCCCAAGCAGATCATCAATCGTCCTTCACCAAAACAAAGACTCCCATAGACCACCAATCATTATATCCCCAGCAGATCATCAACCTTCAGCCCCCATCCTAACCAATAGGAATCATCATTCCCCAGCAGACCATCAATTCTTATTTCTGCAGCAACCTTTATCCTAAAGCACCAACCTCCTTCACCAAAATAGTACTTCCAGCAGACCAACAACCATCAATTTAGATCACCTACCCTCATCCTTTTAGAGGAACCCAATCAAATTATTGATAGAACCGACCCTACCGATAGAAATACATCAACTCAATGCCCCAATCAAATTGTTAACAAAACCGTCCCTACCGAGGGAGTACATCAACTCAACACCGGAATCAAATTGTTAATAGTACCGTCCTTACCGATGAAAGTACATCAGTTCAACACCCTAATCGAATCGTTGACAAAACCGTCCCTACCGATGTGAGTACATCAGCTCAACACCCTAATCAAATTGTTGACAAAATCGTCACTACCAATGGGAGTACAATAGCTTAACAACCCAACTAAATTATTGATAGAAACGTCCCTACCGAGCTCAACACCCAATTAAATTGTTGATAGAACTGTCCCTACCGATGAGAGTACATCAGCTTAATACCCCAGTCAAATTGTTGACAGAACTGTCCCTACCTAAAAGAGTATATCAGCTCAACACCCAATCAAATTATTGACAGAACCATCCCTACCGATGGGAGTACATCAGCTCAACACCCAATTAAATAATTGACAGAACCGTCCCTACCGATGGAATATATCAGCTCAACACCCAATCAAAATATTGACAAAACTAACCCTACCGATGGGAGTACATCAACACAACACCCCAATCAAATTTATGACAGAACGGTTCCTACCAATGGGAGTACATCAGCTCAACAAGCCAATCAGGTCGTTAACAAAACCGTCCCTACCGATGGGAGTACATCAGCTAAACACGACAATCAAATTGTTAATAGAACCGTCCCTACCGGTGGGAGTACATTAGCTCAACACCCTAATCCAATTGTTGAGAGAACCGTCCCAACCGATGTGAGTATAGTATTGTTGAAAGAATTGTCCCTATCGATGGGAGTCCATCAACTCAACAACTCAATCAAATTGTTGACAAAACTGTCCCTACCGATGGGAGTACATCAGCTCAACACCGTAATCAGATCATTGACAGAACCATCCCTACAGATAGGAGTAATCAGCTCAATACCCTAATCAAATTATTGACAGAACCGTCTCTATCGATGGGAGTACATCAGCTCAACACCCTAATCGAATTGTGGACAAAACCGTCCCTACCGATGGTGTTACATTAACTCAAAACCCCAAACAAATTGTAGACAGAATCATCCCTACCGATGAGAATACATCAGCTAGTGGTGTCAATCCTATCCGGTCCGGTCATTTTAAACCATCCGCATCCGATCCGATCTGATGTCGGTTTTAAGTTTTGGCATCCAATCTAATACACTTTACCAATCCAATCCAATCCAATCCAATGTTGGATTGGATCGGTTTTGATTCGATCCGATTAGAAGTTTTAAAATAAGATATATTATATTCTTAAAATGTTCAATTCTAATGTAAAACAAGACGTAAACTAAATATTAAATAAAGTTCAAGTGTTCAACCAAATAGGTTCAAGTTAAAATGTCTAATTTCTAACTAAAAATACATAATTAAACCAAGTGACGAACCATGCATGATTAAACTAAATATTAAATAACAAACTAAGATTAAATGATTTCAAAGTGACCATTTGTATATAATATATTATGCCACCAATGAGGGAGAGACATGTGACAATTCTAATAATGGATTGGATTGGATTGGATCGGCTCCTAGAGCACATAAAACCAGAACCGATCCAATTCTTTTCGGTTTTCAAAATTTGCATCCGATCCAATCCAATCATCCATAAAATCTAGGAAAAATGGATTGGATTGGATTAGATCGGTTCCTCGGTTTGGATTGGATTCTGAACACCCCTAACATCAGCTAAACACCCAATCAAATTATCGACAAAACTGTAACTATCGATAGGAGTACTTCAGCTCAATACCCCAATTAAATTGTTGAGATAACCACCCTTACCGATATGGGTACATAAGCTCAACACCCTAATCAAATTATTGAAAGCACTGTCCTTACCGATGGGAGTCCGTTAGCTCAATAACTTAATCAAAATGTTGACAAAAATGTCCCTACCAATAGTAGTATATCAACTCAACACCCTAATCAAATCGTTGACAGAACCGTCCCTACCGATAGGAGTACATTAGCTCAACACTCTAATCAAATTGTTAACAGAACCATTCCTACCAATGGGAGTACATCAGCTCAACACCCCATTTAAATTGTTGTCAGAACCGTCCCTACTGAGCTCAACACCCAATCAAATTATCATCAGAACTGTCCCTACTGATGAGAGTACATCAGCTCAATACCTAATCAAATTATTGACAGAACCGTCTCTTCCGATGAGAGTACATCAGCTCAACACCTAATCAAATTGTTAAGTCAACCGTCCCAACCAATAAGAGTAAATCAACTCAACAGCCTAATCAAATTGTTGATAGAACCGTCCCTACTGAGGGAGTACATCAGCTCAACAACTCTTTTAAATTGTTGGCATAACCGTCCTTACTGATGGGAGTACATCAGCTCAACACCATAATCGAATCGTTGAGAGAACCGTCCCTACCGATGGGAGTAAATCAGCTCAACACCATAATCGAATTGTTGATAGAACTGTCCCTACCGATGGGAGTACATCAGCTCAACACCTTAATCATATTGTTGACAAAACCGTCTTTACCAATGGGAGTACATCAGCTAAACAACCTAATCAAAATGTTGATAGAACCGTCCCAACCGATGGGAGTACATCAGCTCAACACCCCATTTAAATTGTTGACAGAACTGTCCCTTTCGATGGGAGTACATCAGCTTAACACCCCAATCAAATTATTGAAAGAACCGTTCCTACCAATGGTTGTACAACAGTTTAACACTCAAATAAAATTATTGACAGAACCGTCCCTTCCGTGCTCAACACCCAATCAAATTAGTGACAGAACCATTCATACTGATGGGAGTACATCAACTCAACATCCTAATGAAATTGTTAATAGAACCGCCCCAACCGATCGGAGTATATTAGCTCAACACCCAATCAAATTATTGACAGAACTGTCCCTTTCGAGCTTAACACCCAATCAAATTGTTGGTAGTACCGTCCCTATAGAAAGGAGTACATCCGCTCAACACCCTAATCAAATTATTGACAGAACCGTCCCCACCGATGGGAGTATATCAGTTCAACCCCCAATCAAATTATTGACATAACCGTCCCTATCGATGGCACTACATCAGCTCAACACCCCAATCAAATTATCAAGATAACCGTCCCTGCTGATGTGAGTACATCAGCTCAACACCCTAATCAAATTGTTAGGAGAACTGTCCCTACCGATGGGAGTCCATCAGCTCAATAGCTCAATCAAATTATTGACAAAATTGTCCTTACCGATGGGAGTACATTAACTCAACACCCTAATCGAATCGTTTACAGAACCTTCCCTCCCAATAGGACTATATAGCTCAACACCCTAATCGAATTGTGGACAGAACCGTACTTACCGATGGTAGTACATTAGCTCAACACCCTAAATAAATTATTGACAGAACCATCCCTACCGAGGTCAACACCTGATCATATTGTTGACAGAACCGTCCCAACAGATGAGAGTACATTAGCTCAAGACCCAATCAAATTATTGACACAATCGTACCTACCGATGGGAGTACATCAACTTAACACCCCAATCGAATTATTGAGATAGTCGTCCCTACTAATAGGGGTACATCAGCTCAACACCCTAATCAGATTGTTGAAAGAACTGTCCCTACCGATGGAAGTCCACCAGCTTAACAACTCAATCAAATTATTGACAAAACTGCCCCTACCGATAGTAGTACATAAACTCAACACCCTAATCGAATTATTGACAGAACCGTCCTTACCGATGACAGTACATCAGCTCAACACCCCAATTAAATTATTGATAAAACCATTCCTACCGAGCTCAACACCCAATCATATGATAGATAGAACCATCCCTACCGATGAGATTACATTAGTTCAACACCCAATCAAATTATTGACAGAACAGTCCTTACCGATGAGAGTACATCATCTCAGCACCCAATCAAATTATTTACAGAACCGTCCTTACTGATGGGAATACATCAGCTCAACACCTCAATCAAATATATGATAGAACCGTTACTACCGATAGGAGTACATCAACTTAACACCCCAATCAGGTCGTTAACAAAACCGTCCCTACCAATGGGAATACATCAGCTCAACACCCAAATCAAATTGTTGAGAGAACCGTCCCTACTGATGTGAGTACATCAACTCAACACCCTAATCAAATTGTTGAAAGAATTGTCCTTACCGATGGGAGTCCAAGAGCTTAATAACTCAATCAAATTATTGACAAAACCGTCCCTACCGATGGAAGTACATCAGCTCAACACCCTAATTGAATCGTTGATAGAACCGTCCCTAAATATGGGAGTAATCAGATCAACACCCTAATAAAATTATTGACAGAACCGTTCTTACCGATTGTAGTACATCATCTTAACACCCCAACCAAATTATTGACAGAACCATCCCTACCGAGCTCAGCACCCTATCAAATTATTGACAGAACCATCCCTACCGATGAGAGTACATCAGCTCAAAACCCAATCAAATTATTAACAGAATTGTACCTACCGATATGAGTACATTAGCTCAACATCCCAATCAAATTGTTGATAGTACCGTCCCTACCGATGTGAGTACATCAGTGTAGACACCCCGATCCGTGACCTCCGCAAGAACTCTAACGACCTTTGAGAAGTTCTATTTTGGAGTCCCAAACCCACCGAGCACCTGAGACTGCCCCGAAAGGATTTGTTGGCCAAACAAACCTATTTTTAATGGGAATTGTCGCACGACAAATGAGTCTGTCGTGCGACAATCTCCCTTGTGTCGCGCAACAAACCCTTCTTACACCAGACCATCCACTCTCTGACACATCAGTCTGTCAGAAACATCACTTCAGCCGTTTGTCGTGCGACATTCTACACTCTGTCGCGCGACACTTGCCCTTTCTGGGGAAATGGCGTGCGACAATCCCCCCGAGCAGTATAAATAGGCCAACACCCCCAAGGGTTCAAAGGGGGGGGGGAGCTTGGGATCTAAGAATTCTAAGCTTTAAATCTGATTTTCTAGTTTTTCGTCGAGCATTCTCTATTATTGTCTTATTTTTGAAGAATTATCGAATCTATTCTCGACACACGACGTGTCCCGCTTCTGGAATCAAATTCTCGAAAATAACTAAAAAAGGAAAAAATTATTGTTGCCGAAGATCTCTTTGCCATATTATATTTTCTTTCTGATTATTATTCTCGTCAGGGAGGTAAAGAAAGTCCCTTCTACTATTTTAAATTAAATATCTGTGTACTTATTTTACTTCCGTTGTTCTGTCCACGTTTTATTTGAACAAACTTATTGCCAAGTTATAAATAGTCTACTGTTTTCAAAACAAAAGACCCTGATAAAAATCATTTATACAACCAGAAGAGTAAGTACATTATCATCTGGACAAAATTCTATTTTCAAAACCCAGACCGGTAAAACTTACTCAGGAATTAAAAAAAACCCAGTATATCCTATCTCTTTCATACACTGTGGTATATCTGGTAGAACTCCCCTCGAGAGTCCTAATTCCATATTAAATTAGTCCCGATACAAGATCCGAACTTTCCCAAAAGAAGTTAAAACCCGAGAAAACCGTCATTATCTGAGAAATAATACGGGAAACTCTCTTTAAAATAAAACAACTTTTGTCACTTGTATTTACATCTTTCAAAATAAAACATTGGATCCCGAAACACAAAGGCTTTTATCCCTTTCCCCGCCTTCCCCAGAAAACAGGGTTTTTCACTTGAAAAGTAGTAGACTGTCAGTAAAAGCATCCAAGTTTTTCAACATAAAATAAACATATAAGGCCAGTAGAGACCGAAAGGGCGGAGTGGGTGCCTAACACCTTCCCAATCTGTAACATAGTTTCCGAACCCTATAGAATCCTGGTTTCGTAGACAAATGTGTAAAGAAAGGCTTATCTGTAGTCTTTCCTCTTGCGCGGCCCTTTTTGTCCATTTTCTTGTAAAACGTACTGGCGACTCTGAACGAATCCTCTTGCATCTAGAAATAGGATATAAGGACACCCGACATTGAAATATCAATGCAACGAAGCAAATGGAACAACGAAATCCTTTCCGACGCTTCAGACGCCCAAGAACCGGAGCGAGACCCTGGGGACGCATTTGCGGATTCTCACAGTGGCGACTCTGTTGGGGACATTAGAAAACTAGACTCTTTGTTTATTTGTTAAAAATTTACTTTTACTGCTTTCCCTACTTTCTTTTTATAATAATTGATTGAGAAGAAACATTTTTTCTTTTTTTAAAAAAAAATGAATGAAAGGTTTCCAAATATACGTAATAAAGATAATAATATTTGTAAAATCAACCTTTCGAACTTTGCATGCACTTTCACAAATCATGCATTGGTTCTACGAGTGTGAATTTACCCTAAACACTCGGAAGTATTATAAGTGAGTAGGGAGTTGGCTTGCTTGGGCCAACATAAACCGAAAGCATTTACTTCCACTCTCCTTGGCCAAGTACGCCCCGGAGGTATATCGAGTGACGAGAACACTCACGTACCCGGAAAGTATATCAAAAGATTCTTGCACGTACCCGCCCTTGGGGTATATCGCAAGGTCTTGCCAAATAGGAGGGAGCCTGAAGCCTTAACCATTCGTACACCTGCGCTGCATGTAAGATCGAGTCAGCTAAGACACTTGTCAAACAGCCGTAGGGGATGTACCACCTTACGGCTTACTTTATAACACCTTTTCAAAACCCGAGTCTTCTCTAGGCAATTTTATTTTAGTAGTTCTTTTAGCAAAAATCGAGTCGCACCATAGTCTTCCTTCATCTTCGCCACGTGATTTCATCTACAGCCGTAAAACGACGACAGTTTGAAAGGTTGGGCCGGTTGAGATCATACCGGAAGATTAGTGAGACCAAGCACATTCGCAATGGCCGATGGATGCGAGAATCCAGAAACATATCAGAGCCTAGCCGAGGCATCAGCAGCTCAGCCAACTTTATCCGAGATGCATCATTTGCAGATGACCGTTAGCAAGAATCTAGCAAACCTCATGAACGAGCAACAGGGTACCCGGATTCGAATAGAAGAATTGTCAGCCGAACGAGCCGCACCACCAGGGTTTGAACGACTACCACCGAATCGAGATCCGAACCAAGGACAATCATCACAAATACTTCCCCCAGTCCAAGGAACCAACCCACCACAAATAGGTCCCATCACAGCCGGTCCCATCCAAACCGACCCCAACAATCAGAATCAATGGGCCCCAGATTCAGGCCCTACTTATCAGCAACAATAGCCACTCATAGTTTGGCCGTAACCCCAAGTACAATAAGGTTTTGATCACCAGTACCAACCATGGCCACAAGTCCCCGCAAGGGCCATTCCACCATCGGCCCCAGTAGCCCCTCCTAATGAATACCCAAACATCAACCGACTCTGGGCAATGTATGCAGAATCGGTCATAGCTCGGGAACAGCCCGACGAGGGGTCAAGAGGAAGTGAAGAAATGAAGAAGCTGAAGGAACAGATGAGGGTCCTACAAAAGGGGGTTTCTCTAATAAAAGGAGCGGACGAGATCACATATATGAATGCTTTCTCCCTCTACCCAGAAGAAAGATTACCCCAGGGATTCAAGCTCCCTTCCATCACCAAATTCACAGGAACCACACCCCCTAAAACCCATCTTCAATCCTACATCAGATCCATGCAAGTGTCCGGTTGTGGAGAGCCAGAATTAGCTCAGGCCTTTCACATGACTCTCACAGGGGCCGCCCTGAGATGGTTTTTTGATCTGGAGAGACACCACACAAAGACTTGGGGAGATATCGTCAAGGAATTCATGAATAAATACGGGTCCAACGAAGATTTGGAAATTACCTGCAAACACCTGGAAATGGCCAAACAATGAGAGAAGGAAAGCTTCAGCGACTTTGTCACACACTGGAGAGAAATGGCCTCCCAAATGTCCAAACGGCCCGATGAAGAAGAGCAGTTGGAGATCATACAGAAGAATTTCACTCCAGCTGTATTAAGTTGCATGGGAAAGCATGTATTCCCACACTTCAGAGCCCTGCTAAGCATGGGGTCACAAGTAAAGGAAGAGCTGGCCAAGAAGGCAGAGATAGATACCAAGAAAGCCTCAAACACCGGAAGAAAGACGGCCACTCCAGCCGTAAACCAACTAAGCTCATACCCCTATCAACAGAACCCATTTCAGCAACCACAACAAACACCTCCGATGAGTTGGCCCACATAAGGAGACTTTTTGAGCACTGAGGTTAAGAAAAGGAGGAACTTCTGCACCCTTTCCACTACCTTGGTCAAAAGCCTGGAACTACTCCGAAAGGCTGGACTAATCACTCCACTCAACCCGCGTCCCCCACCAGACCCTATTCCTAGCACCTGGAGAATGAATGAGAATTGTTGTGTACCATCAAGCTGCGGGCCATGACACAGAATACTGTTTGGCTCTTCGCCATTGTATCCAAGACCTAATCGAGGCTGGAACCATTCTCGCACCCGGCGGGCCCAATGTTACTAACAACCCCCTTCCCAACCATTCTCCACCTGCGGGAATTAACGCCTTGACCACTGATGAAGAAGGTTTTGATCCCATGGGACTCATTCGAGACGACCCGGCCTACAACGGGACCCATTTACAATGTCTCACAGAAGAAGAATCTATCAAAATGATGGATAAGATACACGGGGGGGATTGTGAACCTCATATGAGCGGCCATACACTTGCCCGCAAAATCATCAGACAAGGTTATTTTTGGTCTACCCTGTAGAACGACTGCGTTAACCACGTACGCCGTTGTCACAAGTACCAAATCTATGCTAAATCTTAGAAACTTCCTCCGAAAGAGTTGTAGAACATGATTGCTCCCTGGCCTTTCGCAACTTGGGGAATCGACATCATTGGAAAGATTTCGCCCAAAGCCAGCAACGGCCATGAATTCATACTAGTGCCCATCGACTACTTCACCAAATGGGTAGAGGCCGAGTCTTTCCAAACCCTTGACGCCAGAAAAGTTGCCCGATTCATCAGACGGAATATCATCTGCCGGTATGGGGTCCCACACGAGATCATCTCGAACAACGGCACCCACTTCGAAGGAGAGGCTAATACAGTCATGGAGGAATATAATATTACCCGACACAAATCTTCGCCATACAGACCACAAACCAATGGGGCAGTTGAGGCCGCCAACAAGAATCTGAAGAATATCCTAAGCAAGATGACCGACACCTGCCGGGACTGGCCAGAGAAGTTACCATATGCATTGTGGGGATACCGCACCATCGAGAGAGTTTCTACCGGGGCAACCCCATCTTCCCTTACATACGGGATGGAAGCAGTCCTCCCTGTTGAGCTGGAGATCCCCTCACTCAGAGTAGTGCTCGAAGAGTTAACGAGCTGGAATGGGTCCAGGCGCGTTATAATGAACTGGCCTTGCTAAATGAGAAGAGATTGAGAGCCGCATACCACCACCAAGGGTATCAGAAGAGAATCGCTCGAGCATTTAACCAGAAAGTAAAAACTCGAGGTATCAATGAGAACGACATTGTGTTGAAAGAAATTCGAGAGCCAGCCAGAGACCCAAGGGGAAAGTTCAGACAAAAATGGACAGGGCCGTACATCATCAAAGGGATTGATACAGGGGGTGCCGCCATACTCACTGACTTGGACAGACAATTACTGCATTCGCCAGTCAACATGGATCGATTGAAGAAGTATTACCAATAGATGTAACATGTATAGATAAGAACTACGTAAACCTGAGCCCCAACTCAAAACTTTTGCTATTTGAAAAATCAAAAGGGGAATGTAGGCAACCTGAGAAGTGACTTCAGGCCTGGTTTAAACATTGTAAAGAAATTTATTTCTCATGAACAGTCCCTCGTATATTATTAAGGTGGTTCAGAATACCAAAAGTTACAAAGGAGATACAACATACAGAAAAAACCCTAATCCCTAGGGGTTGGCCAAGCAGGGTCCTCAGTGGCCAAATCAATTCGAGCCTCATCCAGGATCTAGTACTCAGAATCCATGAATCGAAACCACTCCATTTGGAAGGGATCATCAACCAGCTCCCCTTCTAGAGACCCCCAATGAGAACAGATGATATCAGCCCGGAGGGGCCGGATAATACCAAAACGGGCGTAGTTGAACGGACGAGTCAGTCGAGCACGCCATATCCTCTCCACTGATAAAGAGACACGCGGGGTTACAAATTTAGACTCAGAAGAGAAGTTATTCAAACCAAGGGAAATGTCCTGAGGAACGTTGAACTGCCAAAAAAGACGTCTTGGGAGATAAAAGGAGGTAAAGCAGAGTCCACGGAGCCGAACGTAGTTCTGACCTCCCATACTAAGCACCATCGTCCTCAACTTCCACCAAGGAATGTTCCACCGAATAGCCTGAAAGTTCTCTGAAAACCACACCGTCCAATCAGAAGAAGACATGGTCAAAGCACCAAAGAGAGGACGACGGGTTGTCAAGACGAACCCCGTTGAAACCCACCGATCGAAAATGCTCCAACAGCCACATGTAGAGCAAGCGGGGACTTCCCCTGAAGAAGGGTGAAGTTCCCCTTTAGAGATCATCTAGGCCGTTCAAAGTTTCTGCAAGAACGATGGGCACTATAGACTCCCCATTCCTAGCATGATAAATCAAACTCAGAATAGTCGGATCAACACGAGAAGAGCCCGTCACTAGTAGCATATCAGAAACAAGACAGATCAAGGCCGCCGTAGTACGCTCCACGCTATATGAGGCTCTCTCTTTGTAACGATGAAAGAACCTCACCATTTTGTGGAGGTCAAGAAGCCCGTCGATAATAAAACCATCACAGGCCGCTTAGGGAATGGATAACAGAGCAATCAGCATATCTCGAGGACCGATTTCTTCTATGGGAACAGCCATCGGGAGACGAACATTAGAATGCAACAGCCAGAAAAACTCCTCGTACGTCGGGTAGAGCTCGTCTAGCCTGAAATGGAAGAGATGATCCGCAGGGCTCTAGAAATACAAAGCGCCTAACAAAAAGGAAAAATCTACAAGACGATGGCACCAGCCCGCTAAAGGACTGAATGCACTGAAGTTCAAACCATTCTCAGAAGATACCAGAGCATCTCAGGCTTTGACATAAGAAAAATCAGAATTTGAACGATAAGAAGACATTTTAGAAAGGTGTGGGGATGAAGGAAGGCAGATGGGTGTATTTATAGCAAAAAAGATGGTCATGTACCTGTTTGTCGCGCGACAAACCTACATCTAGGAGGGAATGTCGCGCGACAATCCTCTTTGTGTACCCTATTTTTTGGCATTTCTTACACGTAAGAGTCATTTTTGCAGAAAGAATCACTGTTTGTATGAATTATGCTCACTCTGTTCTTTTGCAGGAACCCTAAGTACCACTGCATCGTATGGTATGGATCCTAAATCTATTAATTCATATAAATTAATCTTTCAACAACAGATATGGAATAAAAATATATCACCGGCACAAATAAAGCTTTTCATAAAAAAGAATAGTTTCCAAAAACTACTAAACAAAACCTTTGTCTAAATGTCTAGAATCTAGAATATAACTACATGTCTAAAACTAACAAAATGCAGGAAAACTAATCTATCCTAGCGCGCTTCGACACGCTCCCACTATCACCCAAACCCTCTTTCAGAGTAGGATCGACCGCTGGGACATCCGAATGAGAAGGAACTGCTGCCAGAGAAAGCCCCGTTGACTGAACCAGAGCTGTAGGGCGGATCATTGAAGATCGTGAACGCCTAGAGGTCCGGCTACTGCTCCTCTGAGACTCTGACCAAGCGTGAGAGGAGGACAGAGGGTCGTCCACCCCTAGAGACACGTCGATCGCCCTATGGTAATCGCGCATGTACGCCGTGGGGTCCCGACCAACGAATTGGAGGAGGTTCTAGTTGTAGAGGTACTGGGCATGGAGAGTTCTCAGATCTGCTGCACGAACACTCACCCGCTGCAAAAAGACACAATAGAGGGAATTAGTACATTTTTAAGATAAACAGATATGAAAGAACAGCAAAAAACAGAAATGAAGGGACGTACCTCATCACCCACGTGGCCGCCCAGATAATCAAAACTATCCTCTGGTAAAGGATACTCGGGCACGGTATAGCGACGAAGACCGGCACCAATGTAAGTAATATCCCGAGGAAGGGATGGGATGTTAATCAGAGGAACGGATGGACCCGCCGGTACCGCCGCAGAAGTAGACCCACCCTCCTCACGAATCAGGAATAGGGGAGGCCGGGAAGAAGAACCACCGAGACCAGGAGAACGGGCCGGAGGGCCCATGGTAGCCGATGGAAGAGGGGTCAGCGTGGCATAAGTACGGACACCCGGAGTATCAGCAATGGCAGTCGCTCTCAGAGGTGGGACCCCGCTAGAAGGAGTGGCAACAGCAACAGGATGGGTCCGCCCAAACTGTTCATAATCAGCCCCGAAGTACTCAGGCTCCCAGGACCGCTAAGAAAAAGCTGCTCCCCCTCTCTCAGCAGCCTCAGCAATATAAAAAACTACCCCCGAAGATACCGTCGGACCGGTAGGAAACTCGAAACCCTCAGCATGCTGCTCCTCTCTAGGTGTCGTCTGAGGCGACTGCTCTGAAACCGCCGCTGCCCCACCTCCTTTACCTCCCTCAGGTCTATCATCACCGGCCTCGGCAGCGGCAGGAACATCCCTCTCTCCCTTGGGGTCATCGTCATCAGAGTTCAAAATATTGTTCCTTTGATCAGGGACAGACGGAAGATGACCGGGGACCGTCCTGGACAAATGGGTCTGTCCTCGTATATAGTTGGGGTCGCCACCCAACGCCCGGTACCTCTCTTAGAAGACCCGCCCTCGAGCCCCCTTTCGCTCCCTCATCAAGTAACGGGCAGCGAAGGCAGCATAATCTCCCTCCTCGGTGAACGTCTGAAAATTGAGCCCGTCGACCAAAGCCTGCACCGTCACCGGGTCGATCTCGCCCGTCCGCCTCATCAGAACTGGCGGGAATAAAGGAACTCGAGGCCACTAGGTCGGGGTATGCTGGCAAATGACCATCTCGCCCAAATAAAAATGAAGGCCATACTCATCCCTAATAAGCCGCTTGGTCCTCGAGGAGGTCAGAGCACGGCCATATCCAAAATGAAGACCCAGATCGCCCCAAGGGGCCCACTCAATCTGAAAAGAGAATAAACTTCATTCAGTTGTTTCTATTTTTCTATTATTTATTTTTTGGAAAGAAAGAAATGCTAAGATATTTACCTGCTCCTCCAGCAGGTCATGGATGGCAGCGGCTCCGATCTCCCGGGTTCGATATACATAAGGAGCTCTATAGTTTCCCGCGATGAATCGGCGGAGAAGGGGAAATTGATCCTCGTTCTCAATGAGGAGATCCACCTGGGCATGACCCAGACGGGTATAAGCCACGAACCAACTCTGAAAAAGAAAGAAGACAAAAGAGTATCAGCAACAATCAACAGATAACATGTAAAGGACTAAAGCAAAGATAAGGGGACAGAACTATATACCTCCCACATCAATGAGAAGCCCTTGAGGTTCAGGGCCAAATGACGGGAAACCTGGTCCATAGCATCATAAAGAACGACAAGAATGAAGCCCCCCAGTCATAGTCGAACATGATACTGAAGTCTCGAAGATAGGGCAGCCACCAGAGATGGGTCGTGTCCCCCCCACGGGCCTCGAACAAATCACGAAGCGTTAGTAAGAGAAGGACGCGGGCATACTGATGCGCCTCCTGGCGGGTCATCGGCGCTCCTGAAGCAATCAATCGAGCTCTCTCTGTCGCCAGACGCGTAACCAAAACCGCCCGAGGGATCGTGTCGCCCGAACTCCGTCGCTCAAGAAACCACCCTAGTGCGCCCACTATACCCTTTGCCGTCAGACGCAAAGGGACATCAATCTGGATAGGGACCCCCCTGAAGGAATCCCGGTCAGAGCAAATAGGTCCATGGGGGTCATCGTCATCTCGCCCCAGCTCCAATGGAAGGTATGAGTAGTATCCCACCAATGGGAGGCCAGCACCGACACCAAAATCGCCACCCTAGATACCCGCTCCGGGAGGGCGTCAAAGAAAGGACCAAAATGAGTCGCAAGGAGTAACTCCTGGACAGGGGCCGGTGCCTATCGCCACTCTAGAGAAATAGTGTTGGGAGAACCCCAACCTCAGCCAACCCACTACAGACAAAAAAGAGTGATGTATATATAAATATAGGGTTATAGGGGTAAAATTATGTAATTTTCCAAAAACCTGAGGGTACTTTGGTGTAATTATGAGAGTTATAGAGTTATAGGGGTAAATTATGTAATTTTCCAAAACTTGAGGGTACTTTGGTGTAGTTATGAGAGTTATAGGGGTAAATTATGTAATTTTCTAAAACCTAAGGGTACTTTGGTGTAGTTATGAGAGTTATAGGGTTATAAGGGTAAATTATGTAATTTTCCAAACATGAGGGTACTTTAGTGTAGTTATGAGAGTTATAGGGTTATAGGGGTAAATTATGTAATTTTCCAAAACCTGAGGGTACTTTGGTGTAATTATGAGAGTTATAGGGTTATAGAGGTAAATTATGTAATTTTCCAAACCTGAGGGTACTTTGGTGTAATTATGAGAGTTATAGGGTTGTAGGGGTAAATTATGTAATTTTCTAAACCTGAGGGTACTTTGGTATAATAATGAGAGTTATAGGGTTATAAGGGTAAAATATGTAATTTTCCAAACCTAAGGGGTATCACAAGTAAAAGTATGTGTTCAATAAATCGAATGTTATTTCTAGGCAGACATGCATACTAAATATAAGAATTGTTTAAATACAGGCAGGAAACGACATAAATAATCGAACAAATAAAATACACGAAAAGAAGACATACTAGAGACCGTCGACGGATCTCATGAGAAACAGGCTCCATCAAGAGCCAAGGAACATCCGGGACTCCATCAAGAGCCAAGGAACATCCGGGACTCCATCAAGAGCAAAAGAACATCCGGGACTAGAGCAACCCGAGTAAGGTCTCGGTAGACCACCGCCCGACTGCGGTCCACCCCATCCTCGCCGTACCAGTCGAGGTCCGCCCAGTCATCATGGTGAGGGCTGCACCGGAGAACTCCCTGGGCATCAGTAAAGGTGACCTCCTCTTGGTCACCCTCAAGTTGATCAGGTTGGGCAGGATCCATCAGCGTATGAATAAAATGAAGAAGAGGGTCGAAAAAGTAAAGAAAGCGGCAGGGCTTCCGCGCTTGAGAGAAGAGAGAAAGAGAGCTAGAGAGAGAAAGAGAAATGAGAGAATGAGGTGGAATGAGCTCAGCAAAGGGCTTATATAGTGGTTGAAAATGCCGCGCGACAAATGGGCTCTTTGTCGCGCGACAAATGGTCCTCTCCCCTGATTTTTTGACCTTTGTCTCGTTTTGTCTCCTGCAGGAATACTTCAGAGAAGCAGTTTTCAAAAACCTTTTCTGAATACTGCACACTCATGATAAAAATTCGAGGAAAAGACTTCCAAGTCATCTCTCCGAAAAAGCGAAAGTAAAATACAAACGGTTAAAGTAATCTCTGATCTCCCAAAAGGAACTAAGACCATCAATGAGAAAAAGAAAGTATCAGAATAAGACGGGAATAAAAAAAAGTGAAAAAGTAGAAAAGAGAAGGAACCCGCATGAGCGCCCAAAGCAAGTGAGAAAAATATAAATGCAGAGTGACAGGGAGAGCCACACCAAAAGTGACAGCTAGGCCAAAACCGGCTCAGGGCTTCGTTTTGGGTGACTAAGGCTCCTGATCACGACAAGGGATAAAAAAGGACTCTTGGTCAAAACAGAGAAAGCCGGGAAAAGTCTTTTCCAAAAAGAGGGAGAAATAAGGGCATCGAAAAATAAAAAGCGATGTGGGCCCACAAAAACGAAGGAATGAGAACTAAAAAAAGACTAGAGATCGGAGATTGACCTTTCCTACAAATTTTCTTTTCAGCACGATACAAAAAAGATAACTTGGAAGAGTAAAACCTTCGAATCATCACTCTGCGAAGAGCAGAAGAAATCCGAAAACTTCTTTCTAAGAGAAGTATCCTCACTCGAGGAAAACATAAAAATTTTAGAAAGATACGGGAAAAAGGACATTCGGATATAGTTTAAACTCCCAATAAACTCTTTTCACCCTCGCAAAATTTCTCTCTCACTCTAGCAGTCTAAGAGAGACAACCAAATTCATCAGAGTACAACACAAGCCCTCCTCGAGGCAAATCATGAGCACAAGCCCTCGCCAGAGGCAAAAGTACTCACAAAAAGCCCTCCCAGAGGCAATTTTCTTTCTTTCTACAGATCAAAGCCCTCCCAGAGAGGCACAGTGGAGCAAAGGTAGTCCTCCCACATGAGGCGAGAAGAACAAAGCCCTCCCAGAAAGGCACAGTGTAGCAATGGTAGTCCTCCCACATGAGGCGAGAAGATCAAAGCCCTCCCAGAGAGGCAAAGTGGAGCAATGGTAGTCCTCCCACATGAGGCGAGAAAAACAAAGCCCTCCCAGAAAGGCAAAGTGTAGCAATGGTAGTCCTCCCACACGAGGCGAGAAGAACAAAGCCCTCCCAGAGAGGTAAAGTGTAGCAATGGTAGTCCTCCTACACGAGGCGAGAATATCAAAGCCCTCTCAGAAAAGCAAAGTGTAGCAATGATAGTCCTCCCACATGAGGCAGAAGATCAAAGTCCTCTCAGAGAGGCAAAGTGTAGCAATGGTAGTCCTCCCACATGAGGCGAGAAGAACAAAGCCCTCCCAGAGAGGCAAAGTGCAGCAATGGTAGTCCTCCCACACGAGGCGAGAATATCAAAGCCCTTTCAGAAAGGCAAAGTGTAGCAATGATAGTCCTCCCACATGAGGCAAGAAGATCAAAGTCCTCCCAGAGAGGCACAGTGTAGCAATGGTAGTCCTCCCATCTGAGGCGAGTGGAGCAATGGTAGTCCTCCCATCTGAGGCAAATGGAGCAAGTAAAAGTCCTCGAAAGAGGCAATGAGGTAACAAAAGCCCTCTCCGGAGGCAAAACCAAACACAAACCCTCTTCAGAGGTATTCACAAACACTTTTTGCATACACACACTTCTTTAGAGTTCTTACGAGAGCCATGGACCACGGTCTCTTCCAGTCGCCTCAATTACTTGCCAGCAAGGAGCTTGAGTCGAGAGGGTCTGTATACACCCCGATCCGTGACCCCCGCAAGAACTTTAACGACCTTTGAGAAGTACTGTTTTAGAGTCCCAAACCCACCCGAGCACCTGAGACTGCTCCGAAAGGGTTTGTTGGCCAAACAAACCTATTTTTAAGGGGAATTGTCGCACGACAAATGAGTTTGTCGCGCGACAATCTCCCTTGTGTCGCGCGACAAACCCTTTTGACACCAGACCATCCACTCTCTGACACATCAGTCTGTCAGAAACATCACTTCAGCCGTTTGTCGTGCGACATTGTACACTCTGTCGCGCGACATTTTCCCTTTCTGGGGAAATGTCGGGCGACAATCCCCCCGAGCAGTATAAATAGGCGAACACCCCCAAGGGTTCAAAGGGGGGGAGCTTGGGATCTAAGAATTCTAAGCTTTAAATCTGATTTTCTAGTCTTTCGTCGAGCATTCTCTATTATCGTCTTATTTCTGAAGAATTATCGAATCCATTCTCGACACTCGACGTATCCTGCTTTTGGAATCAAATTCTCAAAAATATCTAAAGAAGGAAAAGATTATTATCGCCGGAGATCTCTCTGCCGTATTATATTTTCTTTCTTATTATTATTCTCGTCGGGGAGGTAAAGAAAGTCCCTTCTAGTATTTTAAATTAAATATCTGTGTACTTATTTTACTTCCGTTGTTCTGTCCACGTTTTATTTGAACAAACTTATTGCCAAGTTATAAATAGTCTACTATTTTCAAAACAAACGACCCTGATAAAAATCATTTATACAACCAGAAGAGTAAGTACATTATCATCCGGACAAAATTCTGTTTTCAAAACCCGGACCAATAAAACCTACTCAGGAATTAAAAAACCCGGTATATCCTATCTCTTTCATACACTGTGGTATATCTGGTAGAACTCCCCTCGAGATTCCTAATTCCATATTAAATTAGTCCCGATACAAGATCCGAACTTTCCCAAAAGAAGTTAAAACCCGAGAAAATTGTCATTATCTGAGAAATAATACGGAAAACTCTGTCTGAAATAAAACAACTTTTGTCACTTGTATTTACATCTTTCAAAATAAAACATTGGATCCCGGAACACAAAGGCTTTTATCCCTTTCCCCGCCTTCCCCAAAAAACAGGGTTTTTCACTTGAAAAGTAGTAGACTGTCAGTAGAAGCATCCAAGTTTTTCAACATAAAATAAAAATATAAGGCCACTAGAGACCGAAAGGGCGGAGTGGGTGCCTAACACCCTCCCAATCCGTAACATAGTTTCCGAACCCTATAGAATCCTGGTTTTGTAGACAAACGTGTAAAGAAAGGCTTATCTGTAGTCTTTCCTCTTACGCGACCCTTTTTGTTCGTTTTCTCGTAAAATGTACTGGCGACTCTGAACGAATCCTCTTGCATCTAGAAATAGGATATAAGGACACCCGACATTGAAATATCAATGCAACGAAGCAAATGGAACGACGGAATCCTTTCCGACGCTTTAGACGCCCAAGAACGGGAGCGAGACCTGGGGGTACATCAACTCAACACCCTAATCAAATTGTTGACAGAACCGTCCTTATCGATGGGAGTACATTAGCTCAACACCCTAATCAAATTATTGAAAAAACCGTCCTTACCGATAGGAGAACATCAACTAAACAACCCAATCAAATTGTTAACAGAACTGTCCTTTTCGATGGGAGTACATCTGCTCAACACCCCATTCAAATTTTTGACAGAATCATCCCTACCGAGCTCAACACCTAATCAAATTATTAACAGAACCTTCCTGACTGATGGGAGTACATAAGCTCAACACTTCAACCAAATTATTAACAAACCCCTCCCTACCGATGGGAGTATATCAGCTTAACATTCACTCAAATTATTGACAGAATTGTCCCTACCGAGTTCAACACTTAATCAAATTGTTGATAGAACCGTCTGTACCGATAGGAGTACATAAACTCAACACCTCAATCAAATTGTTAATAGAACTGCACCGACCGTTGGGAGTCTATCAGCTCAACAGTTAATCAAATTATTGACAAAATCATCCCTACCGATAGGAGTATATTAGCTCAACATCCAAGCAAATTTTTGACTAAACCGTCTCTACCAATGAGAGTACATCAGCTCAACACCCAATCAAATTATTGACAGAACAATCGCTACCGATGATGGTACATCAGCTCAACACCCAATCAAACCATCGAGAGAACCGTCCCTACCGATGGGAGTACATTAGCTCAACACCCAATCAAATTGTTGACATAACCGTCCCTACCGATGGGAGTACACCGGCTCAACCCCCAATTAAATTATTGACAGAACCGTCCTTACTGATGGGAGTAGATCAGCAAAACAACCTAATCAAATTGTTGAAAGAACCGTCCCTATCGATGGGAGTACATTAGCTCAACACCCCAATTAAATTGTTGACAGAACCGACCCTTTCGATGGGAGTACATCAGCTCAACACCCCAATCAAATTATTAACAGAACCTTCCCTACCAATGGGTGTACAACAGCTTAACACCCAATCCAATTGTTGTAAGAACAGTATCTACCATGGGAGCACATCAGCTCAACACCCCAATCAAATTATTGATAGAACCGTCCCTGCCAATGGGAGTATATTAGCACAACATCCAATCAAATTGTTGACAGAAACGTCCCTACCGAGCTCAACACCTAATCAAATTATTGATAGAATCATCCTTGCCGATGAGAGTACATCAGCCCAACACTCTAATTAAATTGTTGACAGTACTGTACCGACCGACAGGAGTATATCAGCCTAACTACCCAATCAAATTGTTGATAGAACCGATGGGAGTACATCAGCTCAACACCCAATCGAATTATTGAAAGAACAGTCCCTACCGATGGGTGTACATCAGCTCAACACCCAATCAAAATATTGATAGAATTCTCCCTACCGATGGGAGTTCATCAGCTCAACTCCCTATCAAATTATTAAAAGAACCGTCCCTACCGATGGGAGTACATCAGCTCAACACCCCAATCAAATTGTTGAAAGAACCGTTCCTACTGAGCTCAACACCCAATCAAATTATTGACAGAACCGTCCTTACCGAAGTGAGTACATCAGCTCAACACCCCAATTAGGTAGTTAACAAAACCGTTCCTACCGATGGGAGTACATCAGCTCAACATCACAATCAAATTGTTGACATAACCATCCCCACCGATAGGAGTACATCAGCTCAAAACCCTAATCGAATTGTTGACAGAATCGTCTCTACTGATGGGAGTACATCATCTTAACACCTTAATAAAATTATTGACAGAACCATCCTTACCGATGAGAGTACATCAGCTCAACAACCCTAATCAAATTATTGACAGAACCGTCCCTACCGATGGGAGTTTATCAGCTCAACAACTCAATTAAATTTTTGATAGGACCGTCTCTACCGATGGGAGTACATCAGCTCAACACCATAATCGAATCGTTGATAGAAGCGACCCTACCGATGGGAGTACATCAGCTCAACACCATAATCAAATTATTGACAGAATCGTCCCTACCGATGGGAGTACATCAGCTCAACACCCTAATCGAATTGTTGACAGGACCATCTCTACCGATGGGATTACATTAGCTTAACACCCTAATCAAATTGTTGATAAAACTGTCCTTACCGATGGGAGTACATCAGCTAAACAACCCTAATCAAATTGTTGATAGAGTTGTCCCTTTCAATGGGAGTATATCAGCTCAACACCCCAATCAAATTATTGACAAAATAGTCCCGACCAATGGGTGTACAACAGCTCAACAACCCAATCAAATTGTTAATAGAACCGTACCTGCTTATTGCAGCACATCAGCTCAACACCCCAATTAACTTGTTGACAGAACTGTCTCTACCGATGGGAGTGCATCAGCTCATACCCTTATCAAATTTTTGAAAGAACCGCCCCTACCGATGTTAGTACATCATCTCAAGACCCTAACCTAAATGTTGAAAGAACCATCCCTACCGATGCGAGTACATCACCTTAAAAACTTAAACAAATTGTTGACAAAACCGTCCCTACCAATGGTGTACATTAGATCAATACCCTAATCGAATCGTTGACAGAATCGTCCCTAACGCTGGGAGTACAGCAGCTCAACACCTTAATCAAATTGTTGACATAACCATCCCTACCAATGGAAGTATTACAGCTCAACACCCAATCAATATATTGACAGAACCTTCTCTATCGATGTGTGTAAATCAGCTCAACACCCAATCAAATTGTTAACAGAACTGTCCCTACCAATACGAGTACATCAGCTCAACACCACAATCAAATTATTGACAAAATCGTACCTACCGATGGGAGTACATCAGCTCAACACCCAATCAAATCATTGACATAATCGTCCTTACCAATGAGAGTACATCTTCTCAACACCCGATCATATTATTGACAGAACTGCCCCAACCGATGGGAGAACATCACCTCAACACCCTAATAAAATTATTAATAGGACTGTCCCTACCGATGGGAGTACATCAGCTCAACACCCAAATCAAATCGTTGACAGAACCATATCTCATGATGGGCGTACATCAGCTTAACACCCTAATCAAATTGTTGACACAACTATCCGTACCGATGGGAGTACTTCAGTTCAACACCACAATCAAATCATTGACAAAATCGTCCCTACCGATGGGAGTACATTAGCTCAACACCCCAATCAAATTGTTGACCGAACCGTCCTTACCGATCCGAGAACATCAGCTTAACATCCTAATCAAATTGTTGAAAGAACCGTCCCTACCGAGCTCAACACCCAATCAAATTGTTGACAGAACTGTCCCTACCGATAATAGCACATCAGCTCAACACCAAATCAAATTATTGACAGAACCGTCCCTACCGATGAGAGTATATCAGCTCAACACCCAATCAACTTATTGACAGAACTGTCCCTACCGATGAGAGTACATCAGCACAACACCCCAATCAACATGTTGAGAGAACCGTCCCAACTGATGAAAGTACATCAGCTCAAAACCCTAATCAAATTATTGACAGGACCGTCCCTACCAATGGAAGTAAATTAGCTCAACAACTCAGTCAAATTGTTGACAGAACCGTCTCTACCGATGGGTGTACATCAGCTTAACACCGTAATCGAATCGTTGATAAAATAGTCCCTACTGATGGGAGAACATCAGCTCAACACCACAAACAAATTGTTGATGGAACCTTCCCTATCAATGAGAGCACATCAGTTCAACACCCTAATCGAATTATTGAGAGAACTGTCCCTACCGATGGGAGTAGATCAGCTCAACACCCAAATCAAATTATTAACAAAACTGTCCTTACCGATGGCAGCACATCAGCTAAACAACCCAATCAAACTGTTGACAGAGCCGTCCCAACCGACTGAAGTACATCAGCTCAATACCCCAATCAAATTGTTGACAGAACCGTCCCTTTCGATGGGAGTACATTAGCTCAACACTCCAATCAAATTATTGACATAACCGTCCCTACCAATGGGTGTACAACAGCTCAATACTCAAATTAAATTGTTGACAAAACCGTCCCTACCGATGGGAGTAAATCAGCTCAACAACATAATCGAATCGTTGATAGAATCGTCCCTACCGATGGAAGTACATCAGCTTAACACCACAATTAAATTATTAACGAAACCATCCTACTGATGGGTGTACATCAGCTCAACACCCCAATCAAATTGTTGACAGAACCGTCCCTACTGATGGGAGTACAACAGCTCAACACCCAATAAAGTTTTCGACAGAATCGTCCCTACCGATGTGAGTACATCGGCTCAACAACCAATCAAATTGTTGACAGAACCGTCCCTACCGATGGGAGTACATCAGCTCAACACTCCAATTAAATTGTTGGCAGAATCGTCCCTACCGATGGAAGTACATCAGCTCAACACCTTACCAAATTGCTAGTTGTGTAGCCTAAAACTTATGGATACTCCTACCGCTTTTCATTCTAGTTTTTAATTAATTTTTTTTCATGTTTAATTAATTTGGTATGTTGTTCTTAGTCTCATTCTTATATTGCATACTTCCTTTATTTTAGTTTAATTACCCTTAGCATAGTGAGGCATTGCTATAATTTTGCATTAGTTGCATGTTTTGTTTAGTTGTATTGCCTTTAGTTAGTTTAGTTAGTGATTTCACCTCTACGCCATAAATCATATTTTCCTTATTTTTCTCATCTCCTTTTTGAAAGAAACATTTCGAACTCAAAGAACTACACATCCAACTTGTGGATTCAACCTTAGATATATCAAAAATTTATTGCTCGACTGACCACCAACACTTGGGTGTTATTAACTCACATTGTTTTTTCCAAATCAAAGTTTTTGAGGGAGACGTTACGGTATTCTTTTTTTTTTTTTTTGTGATTCTTGGATACAAATAATTGTGTACTTTGTTTTGAAAAAATCAAAAAACAATTCAAAAAAGAAGCAGCTAAGATTGCAAATCAAGTTGTCCCTTACCATTTTGTTTATTTATCATTGTGCGACAACACATTCATGAATAACTTTAACTTGTGATGTAGTGTTAGATACAGTTAAGAAGTTTATAATTCTTTTGTAATTTGAAGGATGCATGTTAATGAACCAATCTTATGCATTAAAGACAAAGAATGATGAGATACCGGGAAGGTATAAAATAGTGAAATGCTCTATTCAAAACAAAAGTGGAGACATTTAGCCCATGAGTTTAGAGCCAATCTTTCTTTTGAGAGCTAAAAGCAAACTCTTAACTTTTTAAAAAAAAATGCTTTATTCATTGTGACACTCGAAATCTTGCTTTCGATTCAAGTTTAATGAGCTAAGTATATGAAATGGTAAATGAGAATACCTAGTTGCCACCTAATCTAAGAAATTGATATAGGCCGTCTTTGTTTTAGCCCATAAGCCTTAGCCTTCCCTAAGAATTTATGCTTAGTCAGCCTTTTTTAGCCTATTAGTCTTGTTTATTTTATAACTCGCATTAGTTTTGGCGCCGTTGCTGAGAAGGAGGATATATTTGTTAGTTTTTATGTTAAGAAAGTTTCTTTTTCCCTTTTTCAATATGGTAGTATAAATATAATTCAGTATCTAGTATCATATTTTGAGAGTGTGATTAATCATGCCTTATCTTATATAGTTACCTTGCTTGATGAAAAACTGAATTAATTATCCTCTAGATAACTTATCATCCTAATAAAAGTAACTAGAAATTAGGTAGAAGGTCTTACTACACATTGATTTTTATCAAAACTCCAATGAATAATATTTTTTTGAATGAAGGGTCTATTTTTAATTGGTAATTAGTGTAAGAGGCCTATTTTATTTTATATTTTAAATGAAGGTATTTGAATAAATTTAAATATCATTTAATTAATAAAAACATGTTATATATTACCTAAATTACCCCCTCTTTATGAAATTTGCACAAAAAATATGAATATTGCAGTGAAATATGGACTGCAATATGAACTTTGTACTAGAAATATGGACTGCAAAGTTCACATTGCAGTAAAATATGGACTGCAATATGAACTTTGCACCAAAAATATGGACTGCAAAGTTCATATTGCAGTAAAATATGGACTGCAATATGAACTTTGCACCAAAAATATGGACTGCAAAGTTCATATTGCAGTGAAATATAAACTGTAAAGTTCATATTACAATCCATATTTTAATGCATATTGGTATTTTTTAGTTTATTTTAAGAGTTGGGATGTCATTTTATAATGAAAAAAAAAACACATGTCATATTATTAATAAAATAAAAAATAGGCCCTTTATTTACAAAAAAATTATTTATTGGATTTAGTGTGAAAATCTTTCTCTAATAAGACCTTTTTTTTAATTGTCCCGATAGTGCAATATGTAAAAAAGGTCAAGTAAATTATTATGTTAATGTCTCTAATTAAAGTTGCTTTTCATGTTCTCACCTAAACACTGCTAAATAATGCTACACGTGACTCACAGATATGCCCCATAATAAGTAAATAAATTAAAATAAAGTTGTTTAATTAATCATGCATGTTACTCCTGGTCCAGGAACAATTATTTAATTATTTTGTTACATTATTTATTTTAATTGGTAGTTGGTGGCCATGAATGACCTACTGACCAATATATAATTTAGTTGAACGGGTCGACACTAAAGTGCACATTCATATTTTTAATTAAAAAATAAAAAAAGTCAGTTCATTTGCAGTGTAAATAAAGAAAACATGAATTTTGCGAAAATATCTTTATAATTACTAGTCATTCGACTCATTCTTACAAAATTTAATCAACAAATTCCTTTTGAAAGTGTAATGAAAATTTATTTTTTTCATGAAATTGAAACCGGATCATCTTCACAAAATTTGAAGAAAAAAAAAATCATCCATCTATCACTCGAAACGAATGATTTTTTTAAAAAGATGACCGTCCTCTATAAATCAGTCTTTTTAATTAAAACTAGTTCGTATTGACTTTTTTGTAATTTATTTTTTGCTATATAAATATAGAAACAAATAATTAACTATTCATACTATATTATAAAAAAAAGAAAAGAAAAAGTTCCTTTCCTTTTTGGAGGAGACATATTTCATAAATAATGGTTTCCGAAGCTGCAAAATCTCCTTGGTGGGGTATCCCACAAGATCGGCAGTACCTCTGCATTTTATTAATTTAATTATTTTTTTAAACAAACAGAAAGATAATATAATTCTGGTATTCAAATCTATTTGTTCCACAATCCTTAAAAATAAAAGCCAATGTGAATTCAACTATTACCGTTTCCGTGAGTAAATTAGGATTCTACTGTTTAGTTCGGACAAATGCACTATTATCAAAACAAAATATATTATATATTATAAAGTTAAGTCTCAATTCACTGCCCAAAACTATATCAAATTTTTGTAGTTCTTTTTTTTTTTTACTCCTACAGCCTCTTTTTAAATTTTTCTAGTTCCTTTTTTATCCATACAGTCCCTTTTTTCATTAAAAAATATACTCTTACAAAAATACTTGAACTTTGGACCTTTAGTAAAATAATCTGGTACTTAACTATTAAACCACTTAACATATTTATTTTATATTTTAATTTAAATTAGATATATCTGAATAGTATATATATTACACATCCAAGTAGTCTAATATATTTATATATATTGTAGCAAACTCAATAATTGTTTGCTTTGACAAAAGTTGGATTTGACAATAACATCTTTTTTATATTTACTACGGTTATAGTTGCAGTTAAGCATGTCTTATTCAAAGCGAAATCTTCCATTCTTTACAAAAGTAAATATTTTATAAAAAAGGAACTACCACCGAGTACGGAAAAGCTATGTAAAGTAAAAGAAAAAAAATTAAAAGTAAAATTGTAGTTAAAACTGTGACACAACTTTAGGTTGAATTATTAACACTGACTATTGACATATATATATACACACACTTGTGGATTAACTTTTTATTAATTAAAGTATTTTATTTGTTTTCCATTTATCTTTCCAATATTAGATTGGAGTAGAAAAAACTAGTTTTATTAGTGGATCTCATAATCTAGTGGCCACAAAGTAAAAGTCTAAGAAACATTTGTAAAATACTAAGGCTTTCTACTAGTATACATTATCATCCTTTGATCCATATCTAAATTATTTAAGTGGATCTAAGTGGATATCAATTTATGAACACTTAAAAGTGGAAAGTAGTGAGGCTAATTCAATGGGCAGTTGGTGTGCAATGATGTCTTTGCAATAATGTTAGTAAAAGGGTAATGATATTAGTATTTTTTAAAAAATAATTCAATAGTTTAAAATTATTTTTAGTGATATTTTATGTGAATTTTTTGAAACACTTGTTTGTCACTAAATATTATTTTGAAGTGATAAAAATATTTTTTGTGAAGTGTTAATTTCATTACCCGTACTAAAAAGGATGAATTATAAAATTTAAATATAAATATAAAATTTCATAATCATAAATGACAATATATTTATTGCTGATACTAATCTCGTGACACACTCTATGTATATAATATGATACATAGCGATTTCTCACATTTCAGACATAGGGTAATTAAATGAGCTTTTCATAATTATGGTCATGGGATAATGTCCTTACATTACCGTTATTTTTATTGTAATTTTCATTTGATCATTTCAGAGACATACCAAAATCCGCTCTTCACACTTTATATATTGTATCAGTGGATTAATAATAAATGACTTGGTAACAATATGCATTATAGAAATTAGAAAACTAAAATTAATCAGACACTCGATGTGTATGCACAATTCTGTCCTTTTGTTGCTTTATAATTATATATATATTGGAAAACGGATAATTGTAGTGGGTAGTTTTCCCTCTTAATGGAAAAGCAATAACACAAGAGATGGTTTGGGATATTCCAAGTTTAAATTTCTGCAGATACAAAACCATTTTAGTCAATGGTAGATTTAAATCTGTGACGCGATTTAGTCTTGTATTTAATAGGGTAATTAGCAAAAATGACCCCTAGATTTTAACCAATGTCCATCGCTCGCCCTTAATGTTTAATTTTTGGTTGAAACATACTTAAAGTTTTCAATACGTCTCTCACTCATCTAAAATTGGATGTCCCGTTAAAAATTTGGACGGAAACGACACATGGATGGACGAGTGAGGGACAAATTTCAAACTTGAGAGGGTTATTCTCAGAAGTTTTCAAACTTCATGGGTTATTTTCTAAGGTTTTCTGTCAAGTTTTGAACGGAGCATCCAGTTTTGGATGAGTGATGGAAAATTAGAAACTTTAAGAATACTTCAGCCGAAAATTGAACTTTAAGAACAAGCGATAGACATTGGTCAAACTTTAAGGGTCATTTTGCTAATTACCCTATTTAATATGATGTAGAGACAACTCGTGAAAACTAAAAAAAAATATCAAATGAAACTTGTATAGGAATAAAATTTTGTTCAAATAAAGAAAGGGTTTGAAATAGAAATATATGGACACATGGGCCTTCCCCAATCAACTTTTTATTATTTTTGGATCTGAGGAAAGCATTTGGACATGGATTGTTGGAGCAAAAAATGTTTGTCGTGTTTCAACATTTAATGGATGAACTAGAGACGGATCCACATATTTATTGTGAGTGTTAGGTGGAAGGGCGCATATTATATCGTATAAATAATAATAATAATAATAATGAATAGTAAACTTATCTCTTTTAATATGACGATGACATGTATCATTATTAGATTGTCTCTTTTATTTTGTTTTAATTAATCTTTCATCTTCTTACTCTCGGATATCTAACTCTCTCCATCTTTTACTATCATTTCTTTTCTATTTTTTTATTTTATTGTTACTTCATTACCCACTTTTATACAAATTTAATTTATATGTCCATGTATGTTAAAATACGGCTAGAGGTTAAAAAAATTTACGAGGTTTATAAATTTTAAACAAAATAAGAATATACAATATTGATAGAGATGCCCTTACAAAATAATTTCTGCTTCACATGGTCATGAAAAATTTAATTTGAATTTTAGCTACACAGTTGTAGTTAAATTATACTACATATTTTTCGCGCATGTCAAGAGGGAGCACACACTTTATATCAAATATAATAATGAATAGTAAAATTGTGTCTTTCAATGTGATAATAACATGTGTCACTATTAAATTGTGTCTTTCGTTTATTTTAATTATTCTTTCATCTTTCTCCTCTCTCATATCTCTCTCCCTATATTACAAACATTTATTCCCTATTTTTTATTTTATTGTTATTTCATTTACCACTCTTAACATTACACCTCACTTTTACACAAATTTTGTGTGTCCAAGTATTTTAAAATAATGCTAGAGATCAAAAATTTTACAAGTTGTATAAATTTTAGACAAGACAAGAATATACAATATTGATAGAGATACTATTAAAAAAATATTTTTCTCTTCAGACAGTCATAAAAAAAATTAATGTGAGTTTTAGTCACGTTGTTATAGTTAAATTATACTACATGTTTATCGCGCACGTTAGGTGGAAGCGTGCACATCAGATCGTATATAATAATAAACAGTAAAATTATGTCTTTCAATATGATGATGACATGTGTCGATATTAAATTGTCTCCTTCATTTTCTTTTAATTATTTCCTCCTCTCTTATATCTCCCTCCATATTTTACTATCATTTCTTCTATATTTTTCATTTTATTGTTATTTCATTTACTTCTCTTAACATTACAACTCACTTTAACACAAATTTTACGTATCCAAGTATATTAAAATACTGCAAGAAACTAAAATTTTTACAAGTTGTATAGATTTTAGACAAAACAAGAATATACAATATTGCTAGAGATGCTCTTACAAAAGATTTTTCGCTTCACATGGTCATAAAAAAATTAATGTGAGTTTTAGTTACAATATTGTAGTTAAATTATACTATAACACTACTAACTAATAATCATGTTATCATTGATGGTTATATATAAAATTTTTGAAAATATACAATTACTTATAATACCCCATTAACATATTAATATGAAGAAATATTATTGTATTGTGTTGGTGCAAAAAACTGAACAATGTTAGTTTCGACCACACAGTCAAATGATTAGTTCAAATGATTGGAGCATAATTGAAATGAGCTAAAGAGTCAAAGATGTATAGAGGAGGTTCGTCTCATACGAAGATATAGGTTAGCCCTCCTCTGTGGAAGAGAGCTAAGAGCTTGGGTTGCCTTGTATTATAATAACTGAGTGAATATTACAAACTTTACAAAGTCTCTCCAAATAGTTTATTATCACAGAGTTACGATAAGAGTGTTTCTGAGCCACACGAGCTCTAGACTCTCTATACTAAGAGCTTTGATGTGTGCTCTCTAGCTCTGTCTCTTTATATCTCTTGTGGTAGAAGTTTGGTTGTTATTCTCTTTTGGTTACTCACTGTTTGTTGCTTGAATGCCGAGTTACTTGGTTTGTTATTGGTTGGTGAGAGAAGTAAATGATTCTTCTATATATATGATATAGAGGAAACGTGTAGAAGGAGCCTTGTGGGGCAGGTCTAAGGCCATCCTACATCTCCAACAACTTTGATGTTGCTTCTTTATGGATTTTGTACAGTAAATGCAATTGTTATGCATTTAATGAAGGTGAGAGAAGTTATGTGTCTATTCCAGGGTAGTCGGTAGTCTCCCATGCCTTTGTCAATCACTTTGACATAGTGGTTAGGTGCCACCGACCTCAATTAAACAAAGGACGTTTGGAGGTCGGAGCTCCATAAATTTGGGACCTTCATTATATAAGAGATTTATTTTGAACGTTCTCACGAGCTCTTTTTGAGTGCTGACCTGGGGGTAAACCTCCCAGCTCCTCCCCTTTGCCTCCGCGATAGTATCTACGTGTCTGCTCTTGATTGGTCCATGGCGTAGAACACTATTTTACACCATCAATTGCCCCCTATTGTGAGAACCCGCGTTCTCGATGCCTAAGTCCTCGTGGGCGGTGATTCCTTTGGTTTTCCAGTTCATTTAGAAAATGGTTTATTTTATTATAAAGAAAAGGTGATGGTTTGTAAAAGGAATCAAAGTCGCTAGTTTATTTTACTAAACAAATAAAAGTCTGTGTAAAAAAGGAACATTTATGAATTAAATGACCTCTTAAACACAATTAATGTGAAACCAGTTGATTCAAAAGTTCGGGGATTAAGTTACGAATCGGAAAGGTGTTAGACACCCAATTCACCCTTTCGGTCTCTGAGTAGGATATGCGTGTAAATATAATCAAAAATTCATATGCTTATTGATGTAATCGTGCATCAGCCCATAATTTTAGAAAAACAGGATTTTGAGGTGGAAATGGAAAGCATGTGCTTCATAATTCGCCTTTTGATTTTAGAAATCAGTGTGTTTGTGATTTGAAAAATGGTTTTTATAATGATAAATAGGAAAACAAGTGTTTTTGGGAAAATTTAGGGCTTTTCAGAAGCTAAGTCTATTTGGAATCGGATATCCAGCAATTTCGAGATTCATTTATCAATAGTGTTCCACAGTTTAATTACTTAAACCAGCATTGACGAATCTAGTACTCTCATATTGGATATTTAGGTATACACCGCGATTTATAGATTAAATCGGGTACAAACTTGTGTTGATTCCTTTGTAAACCGAGACTAATAAAATCGAGATTTTGTAAAATTAATTGATAAAAATATGTCTTAAAATGATTTCAGCTCGTTCTACGCCTTTGGTTTTGAAAATAGAGTTTAAATATGAAATCTAGACTGATTTTGAGATAAACAGCAATTTTTACATACGATTGATTAATTATAACTAATAAAGAACACATATAAAAAATTAAAACCGGACATAAATCTCAGTTTTGTCCGTGGACAAATCCTGTCTAACATGCGACGATTTTTGTAATTTTGGCCAAAAGAAACATCGGATTGATCTGATTTTTAACATGTTGTTACCCATGTTAAGACCTACCAACTATCCAAATTTCATAATTTTTGGACATCGGGAAGGCCTCCGTTTGATTTCCCAAGTTGAATTCCCATTTTTTTGAATTTTTGGAGATCCGGTAGTCAAATCGAGCTGATTTTTGATTACGTTATTCCCTATACCATTTCCTAGCTCTCCATAAAAGTTCATGATTTTTGGAGGTCGAAAAGTATTGATACATGAAAAATGGAAAAATCGGCTGGAAAGGTTTGTCTGCAGACACAAATCCATAGAAGTGTGTCCCCACAACACACTTTTGTATGGACACACATCCCAATAAGTGTGTCTACACGAAACACACCTTGTGTGTCGTGTGGACACACCTTCAGGGGTGTTTGTCTTTGGGCAGTTTTCTTCATTTCCCGTCAAATGGATTATCAGATCGATCTAATTTTTTAATATATTATTCCCCATTATATACCCTTTATACTGACCAAATTTGATCTTATTTGGACTTCGGGAAGGTTGAATTTTGATTACTCGAAGTAAACTCCCACTTTTCCAAATTTTCAGAGATCCAGCCGTTGGATCAAGCTAATTTCTAGATATGTTTCTCTTTATGGAAATTTTTAATAACCCTAAAAGTTTTCGGATGATAATATATGGGTAACTCTCCTTTCAAAAGTTTCCAAGAGCTCTGACGATTTTTGGTTTCGGCGGTTTCTGGTAATTCTCGTAACTTTTCTTCCTGGTGTCCTTTCGGCTTTCTTTTTTGACTTGTATCACATGTATAGGGTATATGTGCATCTAGGAATGCTCGTACATGCAAGAGTGCTCATTTTCTTAGAGATCAGGATTCTTGCGAGGGTTGCAAAATGAGGTATTCACAGACCCTCTCGACCTAGGTTCTTTGTGAAGCAAACAAACTAGGTCGATAACGATAACACATCATTTTGCAGCACTTACATGAATCCTATGTGCTATTTTAAAAATGATGCCATGCATATCATGTCATGTTATGCTGTTTATCTCCGCATTGGATGGGTGATTCCGGGACAGCTCTAAATACGACCGTATTTTACTGTGATTTTGAATTGGTTGTTGAACTGCTGTATTTCTACTGGCAGGGATGGATCTTGTTGATTGATTCTCTGACATATTCCTATGGGCAGGGACTGTTATGTACTCCCACGGGCAGGGACAGTTTTATACTCCCATAGGCTACGTACTCCCACAGGTAGGGATGTACTCCCACAAGCAGGGACGGTTCTGTCAACAATTTTTTATTTGGGTGTTGTGTTTGAACCGTGTAGAGGGGTGAGCCCCCTGCTTTAGCAAAGTGTGTGGACTGTGTAGAGGGATGAGTCTCCTGCTTTAACGAGGTGCGTGGACCGTGTAGAGGGGTGAGCCCCCTACTTTAGCGAAGTGTGTGAGATGGTGAATGTCTGCTGGGGACATGATGATTGATGGTCTGTTGAGGGGGTATAAGAATTCCTACTAGCTAGGATAAAGGCTGAGAGTTTATGTTTTGATAGGGATATGAGAACTCTTATTGGCTAGGATAAAGGTTGATATGAGAGTTGATGATCTGCTAGGGAGGTAACTCCTACTGGCTATGATAAAGGTTAATATGAGAGTTGATGATCTGCTTGGGAGGTAACTCCTATCGGCTTGGACAAGGGCTGATGCGAGGGTTGATGCTCTGCTGGGAAAATAAGAACTCTTACCGGCTAGAATAAAGGCTGCTATGAGAGATGATGAATGCTGAGGAGGTAAGAGTCTCTGAGAAGACATAGAAAAATAGAGAGAGAAAGTTCTAGTGTGATATCTTTTTTAAAAAAAACAAGAACTTTTGGCTGACTTATTTCTTTTTTAAGAAAGGATCGAGTTACATTCTCTCGATTCTCGAACCTCATGTATGAGTTTTAGACTTTGCCTCTTTCTTTGCTTCTGTGGCATTTTTCTCATGTCACCAGGGTGCGATTCTGCTTATAGTTTCCTGATTTCGCGAGAAGAGAATTTTTTGTGTTCCTGCATTGTTTTCTGTTTTTTAATGCCTTTATTCCTCTTTGATTGATTGAAAGTTTTCAGTACAGCTTGTTTTTTTTTCTTTTACAAGGTCAGCAGGCCAGTAGCCTTCCTCACCTAAGATGTAGCCTTGAGCCTTTTGGCCTAGTTGTCACTCTTGGTGTAGCTCTCGCTGCCATCTTTACCTTTTTTTTTATTTTTTTCAATATTATTTTCTTTTGGCACTGTGGGATTTATTCTCTTTTCTACTTTTTCTACTTTTGCAATTTTTTCTTGTACGCACTTTGTTCCTTCTCACTTTGTTAGGTTTTTGAGTATCATCATCCTTGTGATTTGAGAATGTTTGCTTTAAAAGTTCGCATTTGACATCGTTGTGTTGTGTTTGTGATTGTTGCTTCGAGAACCTTTGAAAGCGTATCTTAAAGACTTCTTAGGAGAGAAGAAGCTAGGCCAAAAGCCCTTTTATGGGGTTTGTTCCCCGCGTATTAGTTGTAAGATTTTCTCATTCCAATATTTATCTCCCTAATTGTGTCATATATCTCTTTAGAGGGGGCTTTTTTGGTTGCGGAGAAGGCCTGGGTTTGCTTGTAGAAAGGGATTTAGTATGTGCTTGTAGAAAGGGCTTGGGATTGGCTTGTGGAAAAGGGGTTGGTTCATGCTTGTATAGAGGGCTAGGATTCGCTAGTAGAAGGGGATTTGATTTGCTTATGAAAAGGGTTTAGGATTTACCTATAAAAAGGAGCTCTGGGTTCTACATATGATTTGACTATCTGGGAGGAATTATGATGTGATTTGACTCTCTGGGAGGAATTATGATGTGATTTGACTTTTTGGGATGAATTTCTATGTGATTCGACTATCTGGGAGGAATTTTGATGTGATCTTATTGTGATGATTAGTAGTGTGCTGGTTGGAGGTGTGATGGTGTATAAGGTTAACCATCGAGGTATATATCAGGATGAGGTGGCGAAGCCTGTCTAGCAGGCAGGTCACGGGGCTTAATGCTTATGTTTTCTTGGACCGGTACTTGGTACACTTATGCAAGTGTTCATATGTTTGCACTATGCAAATGCTTATGCCATGCTTTCCTAAATTTCAAGTATTTGTATACTTTTAAAATCATCTCACCATTGTTATGAAAACTTGGTTTTGAAAAGGTCATTATTCTAGGTTGCCTGATTAAAAAAGTATGTTACGCCACTTGAGATTATCTAAGTGCAAATGTATGCATGCAAGATCAATCATTTTTCGAGAATATAGCAACACTTAAAGGCAAATATTGATTTCCGGTTAATTAGTCAGTGAGAGGTGACAAGAAAAATGGCGTGCTTTCGTTTTAGGATTTTGCTGATCATGTGTTATGCTTCTGTTTTGACAAGTTTCTCTCTCCTTTTTTATTATTGAACTTGTCCGAGCCTGTATGCTACTGCTTTTGCTTATACTCTTAGTCCCAGTAGGATTATCAATGTTCTGCATTTTCATGGGTGGGTGCGCATTGCTCAAGACTAGCTTGATTCTTGAGAGAGGCGGAGGTTTTTCGTTGCTAAACAATTGATTTCGTTGTCTTGATTCTACCTTTCAGAGGTAGAATTTTTTTGGTTCTGTTGATAGGATAACCACGTAGTCGTTGTGGTGTGGGTAGAGCACCCTCTTTGGAGAGCTGTTCGGGTGCTTTTGTCGATACCTTCAGTGCATGTATCCTCGGCACCCTCAATGTGTACGAGTGATGATGGTGAGGCTACTCTTCGGGGTGCTATTCTGGTCTTCTTGTCAAAACTCTCAGTACATCTACCCTCGACACCCTCCATGTGTGCAAATGATGAATGGAGAGGCTAATTTTTAAAGAGCTGTTTGGGTCTTCTCATTGATACCCTCAACACATATACCTTCGGTACCCTCAATGTGTGTGAATGATGATGGAGAGGCTAGTCTTCAGGGAGATGTTCTTGTAACAACCCGACCCAACTAGGTCTGAAATGCGATAAAAATAAATAAAATTCAACTCCATTTTATAAATCAAAATAATTTGTAAAAATATAATCTTTACAATAACTCTAGTCTCCATAATTATAATACATCAAAATCTCTCTCCTATAATCAACAAAAATAATAATCTACACCGCGCTCGACCCACTAGTCAAAAACCGACTCTGTCCTGAGACACCTGTGGCATAAAAATGAAAGTGGGCAGTACATAACACACAAGAGTGGAAAGTATCTCAATATAATATTTTGTACACAATAAAATATTCTAAACAACAACCTCGGTAATTCAATATTACCAAAAAAATTCAACAAATCATCAACCGGTGTCATACACGGGTCCCTCTCGGTAACATGTTAAAAACTATCCGCCCCACACACCTCACCACGTCGAAGCTTATCTCCAAGTCTTACACTACTAGCTTATTAGGATTGATTGGCGAGTGAACTTAACCATTCACCAATTGATTACACCGTAATTTAGCCAACATCAATAAATAACATCAATTAATGAGGCTAAATAAATATACCGAATTCAATCAACGTAATGAATTCAAGAGGAATACAACGTATGGGACAACAAATGAACACTCTAGAGATTTAGATGCGCGTTAGGTATAGCCCGCTACCTCAAAAATAGCACCAGAATAATACCGCATAAACACTGCCATAATTTTCATAATCTCCTTGTGAAGCTCAAAGTGCATCGCTACATTAATCTAATTTCATTACCTCACCTTCATATACTAAAATGTATACACCAAAAATAATAAAAAGACTTTAAAAGTGGGACCACCTAAAATCTTTAATGGCCACATAACATGAAGTGGTGACTAATTCCTTACTTTTAAACACCAAAATATGCCACCTAGCTAACATACAATTTCCCATACCCCATGAGACACACATACAATATATATATATATATATAATACTCACACACACACACATATATATATAAATATATTTTATCAATAAAAAAATACAGGATGTCACAGTTTTGGTCTTTTTGTCGAAACCCTCAGTGCATCTATCCTCGGCACCCTCAATGTTTGCAAATGATGAATGGAGAGGCTAGTCTTTAGAGAGCTGTTCGGGTCTTCTCATTGATACCGTCATCGTATATACCCTTGGCACCCTCAGTGCTTGTGAATGATGATAAAGAGGCTAGTCTTCAGGGAGTTGTTTTGGTCTTCTTGTCAAAACCCTCAATGTATCCACCCTCAATGTATGTACCCTCGGCACCCTCAGTGTGTCTATGGTAGCTCCACGCTCTTCGATTTAGATTTGTCGCCCGAATCTTTTTAGGAATATTGTTTAAGCAGAGGCTATTATAAATAAAAAAATGAATTTATTTTATTACTGAAATGAATGGTTATGTTGATAAGAAATTCCTTATTCTACCCTTATCCCTTACAATTTCACTCCATTTCTCTCTCAATTCCCCCTATTTCTAAGATGGGTCATGTAAACTGGATCAGTGATGTCCGCCTCTGCTTAGGGCTTCTCTCATCTAATATTTGGTGTCTCAGGGTTAGGGATCTTTTCTGCCTCAATCAAATCTTGGATAGAGTGCCTTAGGGCTACGCATTGGTCAGTGATGTGTCCCTGGCCATAATAGTATTCGTAACATTCATTGGCGCAATTAGGAATAAGTGACTCGGGAGGGGCCCGAGGGGCCAATGGTTGTATAAAGGCGAGCAAAATGTCGACCCCTAGTTCTTCTAGTATTCCGAGTTTAATTAACAAACCCTTGGCCAGGTGCAAACCCCTGCACTCGTGGGTACTGAAAATTGGTTCGTTAGTAAAGACCCAAATACTAATAGGACCACACTTGATTAACAGCAGAAGCAGATTTCTTATATTGGGATGAGGCTTTTTTAACCTCGACGGCTTTTGCAAGCTCGTCTTCTGTTTCATTAGCCAAGTGCATCAAAGCCTTGTATTTCTCAAAGTACTGTCGCCCCATGCCAACACTGATCTCAGGCTTAAAATTCTTAACAATTAACCCCATATGTTCTTCCTCAGAAATTCGGTCAATCATCTGTGATGCCAATTATCTCCAATGTGTGATGAAGTCGCTGACACTTTCATTTTCTCACTACTTAGTCATTTCGAGGTGCTTACGGGTAACTTTTAGCTCCTCGTTCGACTTGTAGTGTTTCATAAATTCTTTTACAACACTCTTTTAGTCTGCTACCCTATGTTTTTCTAACCCTAGAAACTAATTATGAGCGAACCCTGTCAAAGTCTAATAGAAGCCTTGGGCCAAGTGAGTCTCATTAAACCCATACAACTGCATAGTATGAACTTAGGCCTTAAGATGAAGATGAGGGAGAGTATTTCCCGAGAACTTTTCTATATTAGGAAGCTTAAAACCGATTGGCGACCTGGCTTCTGGAAAGAGTCATCGGCTTTATCTGTCACCTTCTGATTCAAAGCTTTCATCTGCTCTTTCAATATAGTGATAGCCTCATTCTCCTTAGCCTGTTCAACCGTTGATTTAGCATACTGCCCTATATATGGATTTGGCTCGTGTCCCTCAAAGAGTGGATCGTGGTGTTGTCGGGGTTGGTCGTACTCTGGATGGTGCCACGAGTTGACAAGATCATGCTCTGGTGGGGATTGGTGCAGTGGGGGAGCTGGTGGGATGTTTTATTGAGGTGGGGGAATTGGTTGACCTCAATCTTGGTTATAAGTGGGGTTAAGGTTCGATTGATTCAATTCGACTGGTGCTCGGGTGGCAAGCAAGGTGTTCACAGATTAAGCCAATCCCTGTATCATTTGGTAAAGTTGTTCTAGAGCTAGGGCTCCGGGGTAGATTGGTAAAATGGGACCAGGCAGTGGTCTGCCACATGAAAGGCTTCACCATGGTTACCCTCAGTATTATTAACCCCAATTTGATCAATTGGTAGCTCGGTATTGCAACGAGGAGGCATGATCGGTGGTGAGTCTGGTCTCGTGAATCGTCTGATGCGATAGATAATCTGAGTGTGGAGAAGAACAGGGAGAAAAAAATCGGGGATTGACCAAGAAATCAATATTTTGCCATGGGTTACATAATTCTCAAAAAAACTATGACTCGACAGAAAAAATAAAATCAAAAACCACTTTTTGGTGTTTAGGCAAAAACAGACCGACAGTAGCAACTTGAGAGCTCCGTGGACAGGTTTAGGGTAGGAATATGCATTCCCGGGGTACCCTTTTAACCTTCTGATTTTGAAAATCAATTTTTCAAAAATTTATTTGGAAAATAACTCATTTTAAAAAAAAATAACATTTTAGAAAACATTTTGAAAAACCGGAAAGTTCTCTTCTCTTAGAGTTGCTTTTCATGAAAATAATGATAGAAAAATTCTCACTAAAAAATCCTCAGTGAGGGATTTCTACGGGCGTGGTGGGACAACCTCAGGCCGTACTTTTTAATACCAAAGATTAGTTTATGCATTATAAGGCCTATTGATTCATTATTTCTCACGACTGACGGTCAAGAAAAATATGCCGAAATCCCGTGTACTAGGTTGACTCGTCCTATATGCAGCGCAGTTTAAAGGGTAAGGTTTAGACCCCCTCCTATTTGGCAGGTCTTGCTATATACCCCAAGGGCGAGTACGTGCAAGGACCTTTTGATATACGTCCTGGGTATGTGAGTGTTCTCGTCACTCGATATACCTTGGTTGTTACTTGGCCAAAGAGAGTGAAAATAAGACCATTCGGTTTATGTTGACCCAGACGAGCCAACTTCCTACTCACTAAGCAGTATTTTCGAGTTGAATGGGGTAATTTCACACTCGCGATAATGCATGATAATAGTGCGTGCGTGCAAAATAACAATTATGGCAGTTCATTATAATGAATGCTTTAGGATTTGTTCGAGTATTTTTAATTTTTAATTATGAAAAGATTTTTTCTCAAACAAATAATCACAAACAAAAAGGAAATCAAGGTGTCCACCTAGATTGCTTCTATGTTATCCTAAACCTAAGGCCGAAAAAAAAAACACGCAAACAAGAACGATTATCCAAGCATATTCTACTCTTATTTAGAGTCTAATCCTCTTAAAAACAAAATCCCCAGTAGAATCGCCACTGTGAGAACCCGCGTTCTCGATGCCTAAGTTCTCATGGGCGGCGATTCCTTTGGTTTCCTGGTTCGTTTGAAAAACGGCTCGTTTTATTATAAAGAAAAGGTGACGGTTTGTAAAAGAAATCAGAGTCACCCGTTTGTTTTACTAAACAAACAAAAGTCTATGTAAAAGAGGAACATTTACTAATTAAATGACCTCTTAAACACAATTAATGCGAAACCAGTTGATTCAAAGGTTTGGGGATTAAGCTACGTATCAGGAAGGTGTTAGGCACCCAATTCGCCCTTTTGGTCTCTGAGTAGAATATGCGTGTCATTATAATCGAAAATTCGCATGATTATTGATATAATCGCGTATCAGTCCATAATTTTAGGAAAACAGGGTTTTAGGTGAAGATGGAAAGCACATGCTTCGTAATTCACCCTTCGATTTGAGAAATCAGTGTGTGTGTGTGTGTGTGATCTGAAAAATGGTTTTGATAATGATAAATAGGAAAACAAGTGTTTTTGGAAAGATTCAGGGCTTTTCAGAAGCTAATTCGATTTGGAATTAGATATCCGACAATCCTCGAGATTCGTTCGTCAATAGTGTACCACAATTTAATTACTTAAACCACCATTAACGAATCTAGTACTCTCATATTGGATATTTAGGTACGCACCGCGATTTATAGATTAAACTGGGTATGAACATGTGTTGATTGCTTCGTAAATCGTGACTGATAAAATCGAGATTTTATAAAATTAATTGATAAAAATATATTTAAAAATGATTTCATCTCATTATACGCCTTTGGTTTTGAAAACAGAGTTTAAATATTAAATCTGGATTGATTTTGAGATAAACAGTAATTTTTACATGCGATTGATCAATTATATGTAGAATAATTAATGGGCTGGGCCTGAAATTGTTTGTTCGCGAACAAAAATCGTGGAATTTATGTCTGCACTGTTAGAGTGATATTCTAAAAGCCATGATTTTATTATTATTGATTTTGATATGTTATATAGACTCGATTTTGCTGCTTTTGGTACATGTTACAGAGCAATACATGTTGAGTATTTTAACTAAATAAATAAAAAATTAAGGAAATTTTGCTCTTGAAACTTTAAACCAAATCCATGGAAAGTTGGGAATTGGTGAAGAAGGGTTTCTCGAGGTTTAACTAGAAGGTTTTGAGATTAATGGATATCTTTGCTAACTATATGACGCCCCGAATCCCGTTCTGAGATTTTCACCTCCGGGACCCGGTTAATCACGGTGCCGTACGCGACGGCGGGATTAAATTAAAACAATATCTAAAACATTTCTTGTGTAAAATTCCAATTTAGAATTTTATTGGCATGTGGAGTCTATAAATTTAATAATTCCAAAAACATGTATATAACAATGTAAGTTTCAAAAGCCTTTGAAACAAACTCCACGTTCACATAGATTCATATTCAACCACTTAATTACAGTTGTTGTACAATCCAATTTCCTCCAACGAGGTCCCAAGCAATACTAATAAGTTATACAACATTTTCACAATACGTGATATCTTAATTCAATTATACAAAGTATTCAAAAGATTTGGGTTTTATAATCATCAAGTCATTCTTAGACAACTACATAGTTCTAAGCTATCAGAGGCTCCCTATACTCGTACACGTGCCATCCCTCGAATAGTACCTGCAAAACTGTTTTGGGAAAATGGGAGTGAGCCAAACGGGTTCAGTGGGAACTAAAAAGTTTGTATATAAAATATGTTTTAGAAATAATGCGTGCAAGGTGCAGTAGTGAAAGTACTTTCCTTTTTTGTAATAAAAATCAATTTATAATATGCATGCCAATGCTTTCCCCACCTGAGAACATAATGAAATATAGGGATTATCCGAAAATACAATTAAAACCATAGTATTAATATAACATAACCTTGAACCATATAGGTACTATAAAGTAATTATCATTAGAGTACTAGTAATCCATAGCTAGAAAATATGTGTTTACATCTCGTGTATAGATATATAAAACCATTGGTGAGTTTATAAAGCATGGTACTACCATATGTTAGAAATATTCATTTTTCTATAATTCCCAGGCCATATAGTAACATTTTCGTAAACCAAATCCCGAGCCAATATTTCAATAATCCCGCTTCTACCCATATGTCACCAGGTCTGCATTTCGTGGCCTTTTAACCATGCGGCAGCATGGCCTCCCTTTATTTTTCGTGCACAGTTTCGGGTTTTTCACCCAGGGGCGCTCTGTCCCAACTTTCGGCCCCAACCGTTAAAGACCAAACCTGGGAACGTATCACAATATCCATAATAGTAACTCAACGGCTCATCCGGGACGCAATCATGTCACAATTCCACATTTCGGCTTTCATAAGCACTTTCCATGACTTGACCAACATGGGAATTTATAGTAAAAACATTTATAATAAGTATAAATAATCATCTTCGTCTTAAAAGTGTTCTCAACACATCCATAACTGTATAAATATCATAATTATATTTACTAAGGTATAGAATACTATAATCTATATACTTAGATCAAATGTACGTTCAATATACATATATAGTATATTTATCATACTCACTTTCTAAATATTATATAATGATACATGCGTTGTACATTAAACCATCTTCGCCCATTCCGTCAACTAGTAGCTTAATTAAGAATTTAGTTTCCAAGTTCACAAATGGGGAATTCCTTGGTATAACATCAAACTGGCCCCAAGCCAAGCACAAGCCATAATTTATAACACTTTAGCTTGATATAAATTTCCCACATGGTTTTCATATTATTTCAAAACCAAAAGAGCGTTAAAAAACTTGTTTGGCATAGTTACGGACTTGGCTAGTTCCAACAATTTTTGTCTCAAAACTAGTTCTTAATGTATGTATGTAACAACAATGCCATAACATAGATAGTTATTATCAAACCATACTTTTAATTCCATGTACAACTCAGTATATATGCGTATCATAGTTTTGTGTTCACTATCATACTCGTATATAAGGGCCGTATGCTAATCTTCCTCATAATCAATTTGTAATTAGGGCTTTTTGTATAAAAATAATATTTAAGTCATATGCAATGCAAATCAACCAAAGAATCTCAAGAAAGTCCCCCCTAAGCCCGATGAACATGCAATTTGATTAAAAGCCCCAAGTTTGGTTTAATTAGAAGCTTACAATACATAATATTTTGAAATAAAGCTTGGGTACTAGTGTTCCCACCTCTCAAGAGCTTAAATTCCATAAATGAAGGCTTAATGATGCTTCCTCGTCAACATCACGAAACCCTAGCTTCTCCACTTGAGCTTCAATGGTGGGAGAGATGAAAAGGATGATGAATAGTGTGGATTTGTCCCTAAATCATCTATAAAAAAGATGAACCCTCAACGATCCCTCAAAAATCCCTAACTCTCTCTCTAGAACCCCCAAATGTGTTGTGTATGTGTGTTGGTCGAAAATGGTGATGTATGGTGCTTAAAGAGGTGAAAAATTGAGTTAAACACAGTCAAAACCAACATTCAGGGTACCATGATCGATCATGGAATACCCCATGATCGATCATGGAGTCCACTGCCGAAACAGGCATTTTGGATCTGGAGCACTGTTCGTAATTCTGTCATAAATTTTTGCTCGGGACTTCGATTTAGGTTATCTTTATATCCACAGAAAGCTAACTCGAAAATCTACAACTTTTTAAGAGGAAGTTTTCCCAAATTATGAATGAAAAATTCTCAAAAATTCCCGGAAGACAGGACTCTGCCGAAGTGCTACTGAAATGATCAGAATTTACTAACCGGCATACTTCGCACGATGTTTTGACCAATGAGGAGTACGAATTGGACTTCGGTCAAAATACAAAAGTTGTAGAATGGTATGAAACCTAGACATAAGCACAAATAGCAACCAATTCGGACACGAAACGCAAAAGTTACAATAGACCAAAGTTGGCTAGAGACAAAGAAATCGCGTAAGACCGAAACTTATGATTTACAAGCCAGAATCGATTCGGACCACCCAAATCACTAAATGATATTTCACATAAGTGTAAAGAGGCTACTGTGACTAGTGAAAGATAATAGTATGCTTTAAGGCTCCACAATACACTATTTCACCTCTCACGGTGAAATGGACGAACAAGTGAAGACGATTATAGTGAATTGAAAGGACGGGGTATTACAATCTCCCCTCCTTAAACAATTTCGTCCTCGAAATTGAAATAGAGAAGTATGAGTCAAAAGAACACATAGATTCCAAATTCTCTTGTGGTATCCCCTCCTTAAAAGAGGAACCACAGCCACACCCGAAACAATCTGAGAATCAAAATGGAATGAACGATCATTGAGCGCACATCATGGATTACCAATCGAGAAGTCTTACATACCATAATCCATTATCCACAATTCCCAGTGTATCAAGTACTAAGTGAAAAGAAGTAAGACTCCCCAATACCCATCCATGAGTTATAATCTCATCAGTCGAAATAATTCTCACTATCTGGTAATCAGGTTTCCTCATCTTAATAACCCTATGGGCTTGGTCCGAAATGAAGATTCACGGTGAGTGAAATTCCAAGGTTTCAAATTTCCCCATCATTACAAATGGCAATAAAAGGAAAAGCTTAACTATATCCTAGGCAGACCTTAAATCATCCATTAAAATAAAGTAAGAGAATTCGCCCATGAATCTATATAAACTCCCAATCATACCCACACAAGGAGTAAAGTCTCCTATTGCATGAATCCCATCAAAAGAGTCCACACAAAATAATTTAAACTACAAGGCTTGAAATGAAGTTCACATCTTACTAATGGTATAAAATACTCAAGGCCAATCTAAGATGAGGTTGCCTAATCTCCCAAACGGATGGAGGATTTTTTGGAAGCTCATAGTAGCACCGGACTCCTCCGAGAATCACCCTCACGGACGTAACTGCTTCGTAACCAGAGTGTGAACCATCTATGGTACAACATGACATGTGTAGTACTATCACATACAAGTGTGCACTAATGGTTGTGTTATGGAAGGAAAGAGGTTCGCGATACAATTCCACAAACCTAGTTCGTCATCTGCCATCCTTCTCTATACGTCTAAGTCTTGTGTTTGGAATTGAGTTACTCCTTATAACTCAACCAAACAAAGAAAAAAAAAGAAACTCGGATTCTTACATTAGGCCTGTTATAACCTACTTACCAAAAATCATAATTTAGAAGATTCACTATGAATCCATTCCAAGCGAGTGACAATTAGAATTATGAACTATTAATCAGAAACATACAAAGCAAAAAGAATCATAAAGCAAAATGGATTCGTCTATGGCTTTGTAATTTTTCGAAGCACCGCCTTAGCCTCGGAGCCTGACTTGAGGAAGGTAGAATAATTCTATCAAGATTTAACACTAGTTTCCAAGGTTCAAACATAAAAATAACAAATTACTCAACTTAAAAATTCCAGGCATGCATATCAATCTCGACTTCGTTGGTCGTAAGGATCAACCAATGATCCGTTTGGCTTTTGGTGACATTATACTAACTTAATACACGAAAAGTCCTAAAACCAAAGTCATTTAATCGCTCACTAACGGGTTTCTAAATCACATCTATAGGACTATTTATTAATGTTTCAAACTAACAATAATTATAGCTTAAATATCCAGCACTCTTCCGCTACGTCACTCTGATAAATCCTCCTAACTATAAGGGAATAAAACTATGCTTAAGTTGAATGCTCAGTCAACTATTCCACCCTAAATAAGTTTACGGAGAAATACTCATTTTTATAGAGATGAGCAAAAGGAACACGTGGGCCTATGGAGACTAAAGCGGTAAACAAGTTTCCCCTGGTAGATTCAATCTTCCCTAAAGGAATGCATCCGTCACAAACATACTCTAGAGGCTGGAATCATAAAAGAATCTATATCCCTTCCTTATTCAAATCTGAGCTCTAAGGATTTAAAGGCTTAGTAAAACTCGATCATACATTCTAATTCATCATCCGACTCTAGGAAATTCTATTGTTTCACTAAAGATGAAGCACATGTAGAAGGCATGTGGCTTCTCACACGAAGAGAATTCTAGTACTCTAACCACTTTATTACTATGTCACTCAAACTAGGACCAGTTGACGTATTCTCTCTCGTAACTCCGAAATTACATGCTCGAGTACAACTGTACTGGTTTGAGATCCCAACGTTGATCATATATGAGGCTCACCCACACGAAAATCAAAAGAGAGACAATAGCGTGAACGCAAGGAATGGAACTTTAATGGTCACCTGGCATAGGTTTACCACGTTTTAATTCCCGTTGGCAACAGTAAACTGATGATTTATAAGGTAGTCAACCGTTGGCCGGCGGATGATGAAGGAATAATCCATCGGTCGCTTGTAGCTAATCATGAGGTAAAACTAGTTCCGAACACGAACAAGCATTTGAATAAGAGAGGAATAGGAGCCAAGGATTGAGTCGGTTACCAAAGGAGGTCAAAAACAGTGAAAAATAAAATTTTAGTGGATTGATGCTGCCAAGACAAGCAAACATCTCATTCCACTATTCTCCCATTTCCCAAGTATTCTAACGGTAGAAATATCTATTGCATAAAAACATATCGATATTAAGGGACACCACCATGGTTTGCCTCTTTAAATTAGGATCTACCCATGAACCCCGCGAAGAAATATTGAACCTAAACCTCTGATACCAACTTGTGATGCCCCAAATCCCGTTCTGAGATTTTCACCTCCGGGACCCGGTTAATCACGGTGCCGTACGCGACAGCGGGATTAAATTAAAACAATTAAAACAATATCTAAAACATTTCTTGTGTAAAATTCCAGTTTAGAATTTTTTTGACATATGGAGTCTATAAATTTAATAATTCCAAAAACCTGTATATAACAATGTAATTTTCAAAAGCCTTTGAAACAAACTCCACATTCACATAGATTCATATCCAACCACTTAATTGCAATTGTTGTACAATCCAATTTCCTCCTATCAGGTCCCAAGCAATACTAATAAGTTATACAATATTTTCACAATATGTGATATCTTAATTCAATTATACAAAGTATTCAAAAGATATGGGTTTTATAATCATCAAGTCGTCCTTAGACAACTACATAGTTCTAAGCTATCAGAGGCTCCCTAGACTCGTACACGTGCCATCCCTCGAATAGTACCTGCAAAACTGTTTTGGGAAAATGGGAGTGAGCCAAACGGGTTCAGTGGGAACTATAAAGTTTGTATATAAAATATGTTTTAGAAATAATGCGTGCAAGGTGCAGTAGTAAAAGTACTTTCCTTTTTTGTAATAAAAATCAATTTATAATATGCATGCCAATGCTTTCCCCAACCGAGAACATAATGAAATATAGGGATTATCCGAAAATACAATTAAAACCATAGTATTAATATAACATAACCTTGAACCATATAGGTACTGTAAAGTAATTATCATTAGAGTACTACTAATCCATATCTAGAAAATATGTGTTTCCATCTCGTGTATAGATATATAAAACCATTGGTGAGTTCATAAAACATGGTATTACCATATGCTAGAAATATTCATTTTTCTATAATTCCCTGGCCATAGAGTAACATTTCCGTAAACCAAATCCCGAGCCAATATTTCAATAATCCCACATCTACCCATACGTCACCAGGTCTACATTTCGTGGCCTTTCAACCACCCGAATTAGGAAAGTACCATTAAAAACAAAATTTTATGATAAAAATATTCAGCCCAAAATTTTAGCCGAACTAGTCCACATTAGCACGATGTGTACCGGTTTACCTTTTACTGCCGGACAGGTACAAAACGACCAATGTGTACCAGTCCACCTTTTACTACCGGACCAGTCCAAGAAGACTAATGTGTACCGGTCCACCAGCAAAGGAATCAAATTTCATTGAAAACTTCAACTATAGCCGGACCGGTCCAACACCCAAACCACGTACCAGTCCGAATTAGTCTTTTTCAGAAATTCTTTAAAAACTTTATGAAATTGATTTTAAAACACTTCAAAATAAACTTTTATGAAAACAACCACCTCAGAAAGAATCAAATTCAAGTGCTAATGCTTGCCGTGTATTTCTTGAATTAATCTTCAGTGCATCACTTCAGTCGCTTGGCTTGCTTGTAGATCTTCAGATATAATCTCGAGCAACTTAAACAATTTACAAGCAAACGTGTTTTTGTTGAAGGAATAAAGCCAACTAAAATATAGAATTTATAATCTCCCCCTTTGGCTATTCCGAGACAAAACACATACAGCCTAAACAAACTTAATAACTTTATAACTATAACTACGTTATCCCATAGGCAATTATAATAACAAAATCAATTCTCACATATTAAAAAAACAACTAAGAACGCAAGACATGCCAACACCTCGAATCTCTTAGTTGGCTGCTTCAAACTCATGTTTCTCCTCATCCTGCACTTCAACCTGAAACACCAAGGCTCAAAACAAACCTTTGAGAAGCATTTGAGTTATACAAGACATAAATAAAGAAAGAAATCAATTAAATCAAAATCTCCCTTAACCCAACAATTCCCTTTATAACTTCTTCTCCCCGAAACATATAGAATCAAAATATATGTACTCTTTCCCCGAAACATACATAATCTATCTCTTAATGTTAAGAAAATACAAGAAAATCAAGGAAGGAATACACGAAAAGTAGCAAAACAAGGAAACCAAATATCTCCAACTCCCAAAGAAAATCAGTTTGAAAATATGAAATAAAAATTTGCCAAACAAAAGCAATTTAGCACAACTTAACATGCATCGCTATATACATATATCAAATTCGAAAATTATCAATTAAGATAAAAAAAAAAAAAACTTATGATTTCCATTAGATTGATACATGTACTATGGCCAAAGTATGATAATCAACTAGTAAGCATATATACGCTAAGAAACAAAGAGTATTCAAATATATCCCATTGTGCATGCGAATTGGATCATACAAAGTGCAATTCGAATAAACATAGGTCTTGAAAGATTCGTGCACCCACATGTGTGAAAATTTAAAAAGCCGCTAAGACAATAGATTTTCAACTTTTTCCCCCTCAGAAGTAATATTTTTATCTTAAACATGCAATTTTTTGCATTTAATTTTTTTTTCATTTAATTGATGATGTTTTTATGCAAACAATCATTTAATTTTGATGGAGACTTTTATCCCTTGTGGAGGCCATCTATACACCATTTTGGGAGCTTTCAGTTATCCTTCCATTATGGTAGCCCTTTTCCATCCCCTCTATATTTTTTTCTCACTTTGCTTGTCTTTTAAATTTTCACTCAAAACTACATCACCAAAACTCACTGCATATAATCACAACACTTAGACTACTTCTCTCCAAATAGTCCATCTATGGGAGCTTATGAATTTTCAATTTAAAGAACCATGTCTAACCCATGTGATTGTTCAAATATTCCAACGTAGATCGTGCAGTGTAGTGTGCAGGATATACTAGCAAACGCTTATGTTATTGAAATAACATACTACCAGTTTTAATCAAGTTAAGGCAATATAGCACATATATCTCAAATTAAGCATTTATATAAGAAAAATCAAGATATATCCGGAATTGAAAAGTAACAATCACATTGCATGCAAGTATTCAAGAAAATCTTGGATTTTAAATAGTTTAGCAAATTTCACAATGAAAATCCAAACTTGTATAGAAATCGGGATCTAAGCAAGGAGTTAAAATATGACCGATCCTATACACAACTACCTAGCATAGGCAACCAACCAATCCCCCGTATACTAGGCAAACTCCTAATCACCTAAGTGGGTGAAACGGCCCCCTTAGGAACCCAAACTTGTGAAACCCAAGGAGTACTAACATTCACATATCCCCCAAATTGCCGACCTCTAGGAACACCACCAAAACATAAAAGCCTTAAGCTCATTGATAACCTTGTAGACTCAAAAACTAGAGCTCTAACCCTATCCTTAAAATTGAAATATATAGTCTTTGCTTTGGGTTTAGATCTAATGGGGATAAACTTTGGCGAATTCCTTGGAAACGAATTCCTCGCTCGTTAACAAAACTCTCTTAAGTGACCCTTGTGATTGCAAAAATCACACCAAAAGGTTGTGGTAATGTGTGCTTATAAAATTTAAACGGGGTCACTTCTTGAACTTCCTCTTGTGTGTGAGAACCCGGCTTAGGAATTCTAATGGCCTAGATTTTCCTAATGGGTTTTCTCTTCACAAAATTCTTTTATGTGTCTACCTTGACAAAAGTCAACTTTTCCTTGGAAACCTTTTCCTTGAAATTTGAACTAGAAGCAAACATATCAAAACCTAACCCACTTTTGTCATTCGAGAAGCAAATAGGACATGTAAGAATATGAGTGAGTTTTTCAAATCTGTTCTCAAGATCAACCTTGACAAATTTAGCCTTATCAAGTTCTCTTTCGAGTTGCATAACTTACGGCTGTCATTATCTTTACCCAAAGAGATAAGGTTGTCGTTTAACTTCTCGTTCTCATCAAGGAGAGACTACCTTATGAGTTCAAATTCAGAAACTTTGACCAAGAGAGCGCTTTTCTCATCATTCAATCGGCCTATCAAACCTTTGTACTTTTGAATTTGTTCCAACTTTTTATTGAGATGGAGTTCTCTCCTCTTGGCCTTAATCAATACTTCACACAGTTGGTCATAGGCTATTTGAAGATGAAGTTCTTATCCAACTTCTTCATCAAAAGCATCATCTGACTTGTGAGAAAAGTTATAATTTATGGTCTCTTTTTCTTTAGAATTTGAAGACTCATGTGGCACATAACTAGCAACAAAACCCATATATTCTTTCTCCTAATTGGATTGCAAATCATCCTCATCGTCACTAAGTGTAGCATGCATGGCACGGTTAGACTGATTCACTTTCCTACTTGTTAAATTTAGTCGCACATTCCTAAGCTTGATGACCTTTCCCATAACATTCAAAGTATTCATTGCTCTTAGCACTATTATTCCCATACTGCTATTGAGACCTTTAATTTCTCTGATTTGATGACCAATCAGTATTTTTGTTTCCATTCGGTTTAGAATAATTTTTTGAAATTTTTCTCAACTAGAGGAGTTTTTTAAAACTCTAAGAAAATTTAGCAATCTCTCCTTCATCAAAATCAAGGTCTTCATCATCATCAGAATTTTGAAAATTTTCAGCTTTGAAAGCAATATTGTCTTTCTTTTGTGATGATGATTTGGAGAGAGTATTAGCTTCAAAAGTTTTAAGAGATCCTATGAGTTTATTCTCTTTCAAATTATTTAAATCCTTACTTTCTTCTATAGCAGTAATTTTGGGAATAAAGCGATCTGTCAAAGATTGTAGAATTTTCTTTACAATTCTATGTTCAGAAATTATTTTATTCAGATTGTAAGGAGAATTAACTATATCTTTAAGCGTACTATGGAACTCTGTGATGGTTTCACTGTCTTTCATTCTAATTGTTTCAAATTCTGAAGTTAAACATTGAATTTTAGAATTTTTGACATTGTGTGTACCTTCATAAACCACCTCTAAGATTTCCTATTCCTCTTTTGAAGTCTCACATGTGACAATCTTTTTAAATTCATCCTCCGTCAAATGAATTTGGATTAAATTTAACCTTTTAGAGTTTCACTTAGCCGATTCTAATTCACCAGTAGTCCACAATTCAGAAGGCTTGAGATCAATTTTTGTAACATTCTCAACCGTGGTACTTGCGGTAGGTGCTTTCCAACTATTCACAACTGCAAGCCATACGCATTCATCTTTAGATTTTAATAAAATTTGCATTCTGGCTTTCCAGTATGAATAATTGGAACCATCCAAAATAGGAGCAATAGATGTTTGATCATTACCCATAATAACCAAACAAACAAAAAGCAAGCAAGAAAAACAACGCAAACCTAGGTTAATATCTAACCCTAGCAACTTAAGGTAACCTCCTCTGATACCAAGTGAGAAAACTACTAAGGTGAGCAGAAGCGAATTAAACGAATCAACCCTAGGTTTGTTATTAGGCAATTGTATTATCAAAAATCAATTTTAATCGAATCATAAAGTAAACTTAGGATTCTATGGATTTTAATTCCCAAAAACCTGTTTTATCTTTTCTAGTAATTAATAAAGCAATTAAACAGAGAAGGAAACACCATAATTCACGAGGCATCCCTGCAGTGCAGGACTAATCCTCAACAATCCACTATATGCACAAAGGTTTACATACTCGATTAATCATAAATCACACTGACTTACAAAACTTGAATCGCACAAGCCATTGCAAAAGTCTCTACTATTTGCGCGTACAATCCTCCTATCTTAATCGCATGAACAGGTTCACAATGAATCACTTGCCACGGTATCACATCGTTCTTCAGCTTCGTTTGCAAATCATGCACACGCACTTTGGGATTTGATTTGTTCTTTAGATAAAGAATGATTGCTTTGGAATGAATAAAAAGACCTAAGGTGGTTTTATATTTTGAGGTTTTAATCTCTCTCTAAGGTCTAAAAAACACTCTCAAAACATATGTTAAAAGTGTGTTTTAAACTCAAGGCCATGGGTTGTATTTATAGGAAAAAGCTTCAGTCAGATACCTTTTTGGATTAGGAAAGTACCATTAAAAACAAAATTTTATGATAAAAATATCCAGCCCAAAATTTATAGCCGGACTAGTCCACATTACCATGATGTGTACCGGTCACCTTTTACTGCCATACCGGTACAAAAAGACCAATGTGTACCGGTCCACCTTTTACTACCGGACCAATCCAAAAAGACTAATGTGTACCAGTCCACCAGCAAAGGATCAAATTCCATGGAAAACTTCAACTATAGCCGAATCGGTCCAACACCCAAACCATGTACCGGTTCGAATTGGTCTTTTTCAAAACTTCTTTAAAAACTTTATAAAGTTGATTTAAAACACTTCGAAATAAATTTTTACGAAAACAACCACCTCGAAAAGAATCAAATTTAAATGCCAATGCTTACGGTATCTTTCTAGAATTAATCTTTAATGCATCACTTCAGTAGCTTGGCTTGCATGTAGATCTTCAGATATAGTCTCTGATGGAAACTAAGTTCCAGAATTGTTTAATATTGCGTATAGACCGAACAAAATTTTTATGTAAAACCCTAGTGTGGAATCGGATTTTACCTTCGAGATCTCTCTGGTTTGATCTCGTCTCAGCACGAACAGGGATTGGTGGAGACAAATCGAGAACACGGGCTCGATAGAACCTCAAGATCTTTTATCGTATTCCTTTCGCCGTGCAATCCTATACCGAGTGTGGGCTGCGGTATCACAAAGATCTCCTCCTCTACTCACTACGGCACAAACCCTAAATTCGTGAGAATTATTGTGTCGAGAGAAGAGGCAAGGCTGGCATATATAAAAGGCTACGATAGGGACCCTAAGGAGAAATAAGTGTTTGGGCTTACTATGGAAAACTGAATCCTAATTTGATTAAGAATTGATTCCTTCCATAAATTATAATTCACACCACTAAAGAATTATAATTGCACTCCCGTCCTTATCTCAAAATTATATTTCGAGCTTCTTATTATTAAATACTTGTTATTCTCCCCATGTTAAGATTATAGATAACCGTCATTTAAATTAAATTACTGACAATTATATTTAAATGACTTCTTAATCCTTGAGCCTACCACTTAACTTATTTGACATGTCGGATTAACATAATCCACCTACAAGATTTGACATGATCAAAACTTATAAGCTTCTCAAGGGGTTATCATCAATCCCTATACTGGGACGCGGATTCCGTCAATAATTAATATTCATCATACATATAGTGTCGCCATCCAATTCACGAAGATTATTGATCCATAAATGAATCTCACTTTTAATAAGTCAAAACAATAAACACTACATATATATGTCTATTAATTATTTCAAGATTAAGAGCATAAGTAATCATAATAACCATGGGATTTTAAATTGTTTTATATAGTCAGTATAAAAACAATTAACCCAAACTAGTCCTGTTCAATACACATAAAGTGTACTAGTACAACGAGTTAAAACTGCACCATTTCCTGTAGTCAAGATAAACTACTAAAACTTGTGCTACAATCCTACCGATGGTTGTCCAATTCCATCTAAGATCGTGAACCAATAAACTTATATTTCACAAGAACCGATGATATGATCCTCTGTGTGTAAGCTATACTCTACACACCAAAGCATCTACTATATGGAATAAAAGACACACACATGCACAATATTTAAATAAATAATATCATGTAACCATTGCCCATAAAGATTCTCATTAAAATAGCAAAACCGAGTCTATATAACATATCAAAACCAATAATAATAAAATCATGGCTTTTAGTATATCACTCTAACAGTCTCGAACGACTCAAACAATTTACAAGCAAACGTGTTTTTGTCGAAGGAATAAGGCCAACTAAAATTTAGAATTTTCAGAGGCCATAATCCCCTTGGAGGTCAGCTTACCTATTTTAAGAACAACACAAATAAAAAATGGCAACAATAATAAGGCTCTTGAAAAGGCCCTAGACTTTGTTGAGTCAAGAAGAGAATGGCCTCTATTCACTTAACAAACTACCAGAGTTCCCAAGCAAAATAATGAATAAACCATAAAAATCAAAAAGAGTTATAGGTCGACGAACTAGTCTTTTAGAAAACACTTGGGATAGTTATCCAGCCAAGACACGATAAACTCAAGAAAAATTGGAAGGGTCCTTATATGGTAACTTCATCAAGTAATACGTGATCCTATCAGTTCCAACATATGATTAGTCAGCCAACCCCTAATCCTTGGAATATGGCCAATTTGGGGAACTGTTACCACTTATTGTAAAGCTAGCAAAAGGGCTCTTGTCTTTGCAATTTTTTAATATTAATGAAATGTTCATATTTCAAAAAGATTGTGTCCGAAACCAAAAGACTTCCAATAGGGGAAAATGCATGGCAAATAAGACCATTTTTGTCAAAGGCAACTCTTAAGTAAGACCTTGCTTAGTAAGGAAAAATTTAAGCCCTTTCTTGACAAAAGAAATATTCATGTAAGTCCTTATACTTTTAAAATTTAAGCCCTTGTTCGATAAGGCACAGATTAAGACCTTTAACAAAGGCAATTTTCAATTAAGACCTTGTTTGGTAAGGCAAAATTTAAGACATTTCTTGCCAATAGTAATTTCAATATTTTTTACAAATGTTAGAAGTTTTCATATTAACTCATTGTGTTCGGGAAACAAGCTAGTTCATTTGTTAAATATGTAGAGCAAATATTTGGAAATTCTTTATAAGTACAGAATTCTTGTTTACATGATATGATCGGCTTATTCAAGTCAATTCATCAAGCAAACACACAGGGAAATTACATGTAACACCCCCGCCTTAATTTACAGGACAACACCTGTAATTAAGACCTGGAGTGTCACTAACCCATCTTAGACTGACTAAAATGGGTATGTGAATATAAATAATTCAAACAACATATATAACATATGTTAGATCAAACCCCAATATACAGGATGATAGCTTTTTACATACGTCTAATATTTCTATCACGTGTCAACCAAGCATAAGGTGTCAAAACAATAGTAAGGTTCATACACAAGCTTGTAACCATTATACAAACCAACTAAGTAAAGTTAAGATAGTATACAATACTTCGGGCTAGCCTTGGCTTCCCGAGCTAACATATACACAACAAAAATGAATCTGTATCAGAGCTTTCTATTTCGATCCCGAACCCGCCGTCTTGTTAACATCACACGTCCCCTGTGTACCTGTATTAGTTAGAAAACGGGGTGAGCTCACAGCTCAGTAGGGGGGAATATAGGGGATAACGTGTTTGAATATCATATTAATTTGGTAATAGTTTATACTTCAACCATAATTCTATAAAACAATGCAATTTGATGATATTCTACTCCTTAACCATCAATCCATGTAAATATCATGATTTCACAAAAATAATGCATGCTCATGCATGCAGGTTACCTCCCTTTGTGTCAACCATTACGTCGAATCACCAGAACAGAATATGGGCCACCTTTCCAAGAGAATAATGATAATGATGACACCATCTTATCATCTCACCAAGAGAACTGCCGAAGCTGAGCCGAATCATAGTCATTATAATAATATTAATGCCAGTGGGCCTGACCGCCCCCAAGAGAATAAGTATCAAGATCATAACATGGGCTCGGCCGCCCCCATCGAGATCATAATATGGGATCACATATAACTAGAATATGGCCTCTCCGTCTCAGGTGAATACCAACAGATAATTAACAATTGGACCACAGTCCGCAATATCACATCAACCGATCATTATCACACCAATTTTCTAGATCTTCGGACTATTCACCGTGGGCTCTAGACAGTCGATGACTCACTAGTGTCTTGCAGTTATCTAGATTTTTGGACTATTCACAACGGGCTCTAGACAGTTGATGACTAAATGTCCCCCCGGAGGTTTAGGGCTTTTCAACCCAAGGGCACCAGGCCCTGCCTATTTTCCATACCAGCAAGCACTAACCACAATTATTCCCCTTCACTAACGGAAGGCCCAAAAATAGATACTGATAACTGTGGGCAACATCCCACCATATATAACATAATCGAGAATATATCCACATACAAATAAAGAACTCCCAAAAATAGATAATCACGTGTTCAAGAATGCCACTTGAGCATAGGAAGCCATCCACAACATGGATATAAGATACAATTCTTCCAAGAAGCATATAATACTCCATACGCCATGAGAGTACTCCAAACTTGTCCAGAATATTGCCAAGAATGCCAGGTTGACACAATAATTATGCATAGCGTGCAATTCATGCTTTAAATATAAACTAGAAACAACCCATGCCACTTAAACTTCATTCATCATGTATCCATGTTCCTTAGCGCATACATAATTCATTTACAAATCCACTTGGATTCAACCAAGCGTATATGTCCAAGGAACATCACTTACAAGTCTATGTTACATAGATGTCAAGTTCAAGTGGCATATCTTGTTTCAATTCATGCATCATAGATACAATATAAACCACATATGCCATATAAACTCTAACCGATTCACGTCCATGTTCTTTGGTGTATACGAAACCCTTTACCAACATATACACATTCAAAGAACATCCGTATGAATCAATAACATGTAATCATGGAGCTTAGATGGCATATCTTGCTTCATATCGTAAAATCATAACTCAATCATGCAAAACTTATGTATATCCAATGATATGATCAACATATTAACATATATGTATAAAATCATTCTTGTGTAATCAATAATAAGGAAATATGTGCTTCATATCGAACATATATGTATAAAATCACTCATCTTTAGATAAATAAAATCATATTATCAAATTTGGAAAACATATAACCCCTACCTCGACTTATGAGCGAATAAGAAGAAGAAATGATGAAGATTGCGGCTCTCCCCAAGCAATCCGCACGAAGAAGACGATGAATAGTAGCAAGGAAGAAGAGATTCAAGTGATTTGGAGCTTTAATCTTTGGTGTAGGAGGTTGGATGGGTGGAGATCCCTCAAGAACCTCTCATCTTTCCCTCTCTAGACCCTTCTAGAGTTTGGTGGATGTTTTGGGTCGAAGTTGTGACAAAAAGGGGTCAAAAGAATGCTTAAAAATGCTCAAACCGACATTGGTCCACTGCCGGACCGGTCTAGAAAAAGACCAGACCGGTCCGGGCTTGAGTCTGCAATCCCTAGACCGGTCCGCGTGTAATTTTGGGTGCTCTGATGCACTATTTGTAATTTGGCCATAACTTTTGACTCGGAATCTGATTGAGGCATTCTTTATGTCCACGGAAAGGTATTTCAAAGATCTACAACTTTCTAAGAGGAAGTTTTCCCAAATTATGGATATATTTTCTCCAAAAATTCACCGAAGACAGCGCTCTGCCGAAGCGCTACCGAATGACCAGAATTTTGCAATGGGCCTACTTTGCGCCTTGTTTTGACCCACGAGGAGTGGTAATTGGACTTCGGACAAAACATAAAAGTTGTAGAATGCTAACGGAATCTTATTCGGATAAATAGCGAAGAAATTACGATAGCTCAAAGATAGATAGAAATAACAAATCGCGAAGGATCAAAACTTCTTATTTACCAACCAAAATCAATTCGAACCACCCGAATCACCTAACGATCACTCGCATGAGTATAAATAAGCTAATATAATTCAATTTAAAAATAAATTAAAGTACGGGTATCACATTATATACTTCAAAAAGAAAATTTTCATTAATTTAGAATATAATGTACAAGAGTGTGGCTTCTCAGCCCAATAAAAACAAGGAAAATTAACCTGCATTAGTAAGGGGTAAGACATCCTTCCTCTGGTCGGCCAAAGCTTAAGAGCTAGCGTCAGGACCATTCTCAACTGCTGGAGCGTTGTCATCAACCAGACCTCCAGCATCAATCTAACCCTCGGCAAGAGTTTCTGAAAGGCAATTAATAGCATGGGCATTTTTTGGTTCCTCGGCCAACTCCCCATCCTCCTCTTCCTCTCCTTCGTCAAACTCTTTGGACTTCTTAACACTAATCCAAGGCTTATGATTAGCAAGAAGGTTGAGCTGTCAATGGAAAAATCGTAACCAGCCTAAAACTCCCTTTGCCAACTGTTTGACAATCTCATCAGCACAAGATTGAATTCCCTCCATCTTCCACTCCTACTTAAGAGTAGGAAGGTTTTTATTATGAGCCTTCTGGGCCTGCTCAACTTTCTAATGGCAACGGTCAAAGTAATGTCCCTCTCAGCTAGTTAAGCATTAACCTACTATTTCTCTTTGCTCCAGGTCCCCTAGAATGCACTCACATCATTCCAGGCTTGATCCCTTTATTTGATCATAGCTAGGTTATCCCTCTAAAATTTTTTATTTTTCTCTTTAGCCGAGGAGATTGTGCTCTCCTTTTGCTCAGACTTGTATAAACCATTGTTCTCCAGTGCATAGAACAAGTAGGCCAACTACGAGAAAATACAAAATGGTCAATAAAGATTAACAACAAATTGAAGTTCATAAGTATTAAAGAGTTATAAGAGGTGAAGATTACCTTCATCAGGTTATAGAGTGACTAAGGATCGTGTACGCTACGCTAAACAACTTTAGCGCAAACTCCTTGGTAAGTAAGGGTTTGCCTCCTATAAAAGAACTTTGGCTGGTGAATTTTTATGTTTCAGAATCCATGGCAGCCATGATCTACGAGGCAAACTGGCTCCTTGTGCTTGCCTTCTCAATCATAGCAGAGGACTTGCTACCTTCACCGAACACTTCCAAGGAGAAGTCATCAGCAAAAGGCTTTCCCCCTTAATTATATTGTTTTGTTCGTTTACTATATATAATTTAATCTCAAATATGGAATTTAATCACTAATAGGAAGAAAAAATTAAAGAAGAACAAAGAACATAATATGAACAACCAGAAAACCCCAAAAGAAAACCTAGAAAAAGTGCCAAAAACTTACTTGTTCTAGAGTTTCTTGACTTTAAGATTGAGGATGAGACTGGAAAGCACAAAGAAATAGGACATTTTAAAAGAGGGAGGAGCTTACGAAGATTTCAGTAAATTTTTGAGTCTTCTGGCAATGGGATTCAAATTCATAAAAGTTTGGCTAGGCAATGAAAGGTAATGAGAAAAGAAAGAGGAGAATAAAGGCTTTTATAGCCACAAACAGATCTATTTCCAACATTAGGAACCGGCGCACAATGATGGTGGGCATTAAATGCATGGAACTCAAGTGAACATCTTGCCCATTTTTTAGCGTACATCAAACCAATAGAGACGCTGATAGGTGGCCTAGTACAAAGCTATAGCTGTTAGACATATATCTTCTCAAATAAGCCACTACCATTCAGAATTCTTCGATCAATAGATAACTACAAGTACAATTTCTTCTTTACCACATTTTGGACATTTAGGCGAGTAGATTGTTAACTACTCTTTTAGGCTAAGCATCTAATCCCAGCATATAAGTTGAGATTAAATACTCGAGAGGTAATTGTGGGAAATAAAAATTATATTTGGGCTTTTGATGTAACACCTCGTACTTTAATTTATTTTAAAATGAATTATTTTAGTTTATTTATACTAATGTGAGTGACCATTTGGTGATTCGGGTGGTTCAAATCGATTTCGGTTGGTAAATAAGAAGTTTTGGTTCTTCGAGATTCATTGATTCTAGCTAACTTTGAGCTATCGTAATTTCTTTCATTATTTATCCAACTAAGATTCCGTTCGCGCAAGTGTCTAGGATTTGTACCATTCTACAACTTTCATGTTTTGGCCAAAAGCTAATTCACACTCCGCGTTGGTCAAAACAGCATGCGAAGTAGGCCGGTTAGTAAATTCTGGTCATTCAGTAGCGCTTTGGGAGAGCTCTATTTTTGGTGAATTTTTGAGAAATATCTATCCATAATTTAGGAAAACTTCCTCTTAGGAAGTTGTCTATCTTTGAATTTCCTTTTCGTGGACATAAAGATCACTTCAATCAAAGTTTCGAGTCAAAAGTTATGACCAAATTACAAACAGTGCTCCAGAGCCAAAATTACACGGGGACCGGTCTAGAACTCTAGACTCATACGCGGACCGGTCTAGGAATTTCTAGACCAATCTAGGAATTTTGCATACCAGTCTGCCAGTTACTATTCATCACCGACTTAAACTCGTTTTTAAGTGTGTTTGACCCCTTTTTCATCCCATTTTCGCGAGAAGCTTCTAAAGAGCTCTAGTGAGAGATGAGAGCTCATATGTGAAGGTTTTTGGAGAGATTTCTACACCAAAATCATTCTGATTCAAGATTAAAGCTCCAAATCATAGCTTCATCTTCTTCACTATTCATCGTTTTCCACCTTGGGATTTCTATGAAAAGGAGCCTGGGTTATCATCCTTCTTTCTTCCTTTCAACTTATAACCTCGAGGTAGGGGTTTATATTTTTTCAAAACTCGATACTATGGTTTAAACTTGTGATAATCGTTTCGATTGGGTTATATTTGACTTGAATATTACAATATGGGTATTGAACGTATGTTTCATGGTTTATATAGCTCTAAAAGGCATGATTTGAAGCCATATATGTCATACACACTTGAAACCACGTGATATTTGAAATCATATGACATATTCCATGTTCATGTAGCTACTATATGTTGATAAAAATGGAAGTAGTGATAAAAGCATACACCATCGAATATCAATTGAGGTTTTTCTTCAAGTATGTATGGCATAGATTATTCGAGTGTCCCTTTCATTTGCATATATACATGTTTCATGACTCATATAGATTTAAATACGAGATTTGAGACAATATATACCACTTACACTTGATGTTCTTGTATTGTTAAACCCAATGAAGAATCCCATGGCACGAATACATGTATTGAGGCAAAATGTGCCAATTATACCTGGTGTAGTGTGTTAATTAAACTATACGAGATATCCCTTGGATGTATGGATACTATTTGTGATAAAATTGATTTGTTAATGATTTATACACATCAAGGGATATCTAATGAGACTTGCTAGAGGGTATATGGCATCAATTTGCTCCATATGTTATTAAATAGCATGTTACGCATATTATGCATCAAGATTGTGTCAACCGAAAATCTTGGAAATGCTTTGGTAAGCCTGGATCACTCTTATGGCCGGTCACATTGGGCGTATATTTATTCTTGATGATGATGGCAGCTCATTATGATTATTATACCGTTTGGATGTGATATGATCCTGATATGGATTTGGATATAATTCTATTGTGGCCCTTCGATGGTGAGGGGATTGTGTATTTATTTGGTGCCTGTCGGTATGAAAAATAAGTGAGGCCTGGTGCCCTTGGGTTGAAAATCCCTAAACCTTCGGGGGACAACAAAGCATCGGTTTCTAGAGCTAGCGGTGAGTAGTCTGAAAATCTAGACAATGGCGAGGCACTGATGATTCTATGGTTGTGATATTATTGTTGGACTGAAGGTCTGATTTAGTTATGATCTTATGATATTCTCCGAGGTCAATGGGCTAACTTATGATCATTGACGGATGATTCCATCGGGCGGTCAGGCCTTTATTAAAGTTTGGCTCGATGTTGATATATATATATATATATTCTGGCTACATGGCTTAACGGTTGACACAAGGGAGGTAACTTGCATATGCATAAGCACGTATAGCTTCATATGATGATGGTTTTAAACCGAATCATTGGTTAAAGTATGATTTGTTTTTGAACTCTAAATTATGTTTTTAACATGTTATTCCTTGTTTCCTCCCCCTACTGAGCTGTGAGCTCACCCCGTTTTTGTTAACCAAATACATGTGTACAGGGGACGAGTGATGTTAATGAGACGATGGGATCAGGAACGAAATAAAAGGCTCTGATATAGTAATCCTTTTTGCTATGTATATGTTTTCACGGGAAGCCACGGCTAGCCCGAAATGTTGTATATTTACTGGAACATACTTAGTTTGGTTTCGCACAACGGTTATATGCATGTGTAAGAATTATACTATCGTTTTTGCACTTCATGATTAATGATACGTGACATGGATATTACTTTGGTTCTTAGTCACATTAATACCCATTTTAGTCAAACTAAGATGGGTTAGTAACCCTCCAGGCCTTAATTACGGGTGTTATCCTGTCAATTAAGGTGGGGGTGTTACATTTAACCAGGCCCATTTGAGAATACCATGTCATGGTCGGTCCACCGTCCAGAATTCCCAGGTTCATTCCGCCGTAGAAGTGAAGTTGTCTAGCTGAGCAAGATATTTTCATAGAACAACATACCACCATTTGGTTACCACAACTAGCTGACTAAGATGTGTAAATTCGATTACGACCGACCAATCCCAGTCGGCCAACAAGCAAAGGAAAGCTAAGCTAGAGGATAAGTGATGGATGACCAAGTTTACCGTATATGGTAGTTTCCATATCCCACCAACCCTAATGTAACCATATCCTATACATATATATATAGGAAGGAAAAACCCACAGTTATTCAATTAATTATCTCCCCTCTACAGTCACTCCCACATAATCCTTCTTCCTCTAGCCAAGCCCTAAACTCTTTGTAATTGTATTACCTTGTTGAGCTCTTAAGCTAATATATTCAACACACACACCAGGGAGGACGTACAGCCGGATTGAGAATTAAAGTCATCAGAAGAACCTACCCTTCAACAAATCTGGTGTTCCCTGTTACTTTCAGTTTACTATTTTCTGGCTGAATAATACTGTTCATTTTCAATTTCCGATTGCCAATCGATCTTATTGGGCTGATTCTCTTCAAATTGAGCTCAGTTAACTTTTAGCCACCCTCAATGAGATTTTATATATGAATTATACAAATAATATTCACGTATTATAATGGTGGTAACTGTGAATTCAGAAACAATATTCGTACATTAATATATAAGAATATGCGAATTCTATTAACAAAATCTAAATTATAATAACAAGTTATGTGAAATTATAGTAACAACATTTGTGCATGAACAAGATTTAAAGAAAAAAATGACATGAACCGCATTCAAAAAAGTTCCAAACTCAAGAACTCAATTCTATTTAATTTTTTTTGTTCGTTTACTGTATATAGTTTAATTTCAAATATGGAATTTGATCAGTTGACAAATAATAAAAGCATGATATGTTTTTGAAAGAAATTTGATCATTAGACAAAGAAATAAAAAAACAAAATGCACGTCATTATCTACACTTATTGTGAAAACCTAATTCATAATCTGAAGGACATCTAAAAGGGGCCCTTCAAGGATTTGCATTGTTATGAGGAGGCAATGCACTTGATCGGCTGCTTCCACAATTATATTTCAAAATAAAAAAATTCTTTTAAAACAATGACAGTTTTTTTTTTCTCTACCAAAAATATATTCCTTTCATTTATTTGATTTTGAAAAAAATAAAAATAAAATATTTGAACAGCGTTGCCGATGCCACCTACAGTCGCCAAATGTCAAACCTCTTTCGAGAGAAGGAAATAAAAATGTTTGATAAAAGCTCTGACCTTTAAAAAATAAATAAGAGCTTCCTTGTGACTAAAATAAATTGTGTGAGAAACCCTCCAGCTGTTAGTGAAAAGTAAGATATCATTTATATGGATATGGCTGTAAAAAAAGATCCTAGCTAAATCCATTTTACGTATTATGAAATATGACTTTAGTTCTAAAATGTAATGAATATGTAAATAAATAAATAATATATTAATTCGAATAATTTTTTTTTCAAACACGGACTAAATAGACCGTCACTCACATAAACTTAATGAACTATTGAACCAACTTTATGGAATCTTACTAATCAAAATAATTAAAAGTGTTAAGTTAATATTCGCCAGTTCACCGAAGTTTAAAAACCCCCCCCCCCCCCCCCCCCCCCCAATTGTGGACCCATACGCATTAAATATCAAATTTGGTATACCAAATTAATTTAGTGCATTTAAGTACAATATATAATATATACTTATAATACAAATTAGGGATCTACTATTCACTGATTTAACCGTTAATTTTTACAATGTAAAGATCACATTTGTCTCAAAAAAATCTAAAAGTCCACTTTATTTATAGATTTTTGTTTTATTTATAATTGTTATTTTATTTACTATTCCGTGCCCTCGAGCATAAGTATATTGTAATAGTATAATATTCCAAAGTAGTGGGGTTCCACAATTGTTGGAAACGCTTAAAAAAAATCGTCCCTGTCTATTTATAATTGCACCAACATAATTTGATTAAGCAATTAATGCTTTGATCTAGCAATCATGATATTAAGACAGAGATGAAATAAAAAATTAATTACAAAGAAGATTAATTCTTTTTTTTCAAATATTTAAAATATATCAGTCAATTTGAAGATCAATTATTTGAAGAAGGTATATAAAAATATATCAAAATATGAAAGACATATATAAAGAAAATATATGAAGGTACACTAAAATTTGAAGGCGTCGTGACCATATATAAAGACACATTCAAATTTGAAGGAGGTATTTAAAAGTTCATTAAATTTTGGAGGGAAGCACGGTCCGTCCAACCCCTGCTAGTTTTATTCATGCGCCTGACAAAAATTAATTGAATTGATAAAAAAAAAAAAAAAAAAAAAAAAAAAAAAGTCTTCTTTTCACTTGTCAATGGGTTCAATTCTTGTAGAGAGTATATTTTAAGAGTTAAAAATGTTATAATAATAATAATAATAATAATAATAATGATTAAACACAATAGATTAGTATGATAAAATATGTTTTTAAAATTATTTAAAAGAAAGAATAATCGAGTTACAAATAAATGGGTCGAAGAAGTGTAACCATTGAACAAAAAGGAAAAAGCAAAAAAATAAAATAAAATCCTATCCGGGCCCACCTGTACGATCACAGTTTCCCTCTAGTCGTTTTTCCTACCTGTATGGTTTGAAGTTATTATTTTTTTCCTTTTCTTTCCTTCAAAGGTTCTTTAGAGTTGATGTGATGCCCAATAATTCAACATTTAGTAATATAATATAACATAAATATCTATATTACAAAATACTATTTTTTTAAAAAAATTTAAAAAAATATAAGAATCTAATAATTAAAATACAAGTGTGTTATATTATGCATTAATTCTACATTATTAAATAAATTTTATACACGTATCAAAATATCACATCAAAGTTAAAACATTTATGCTAATAATATGCACACAATCATCTCTCACACACCAAAAATTTTATCTACATTAAAAATATCATGACTTAAAGTAAAAAAGAATCAAAGTTTAATAAAAATTTAATATTTAAAATCTATTAATTTAGATCAATTTAACAAAATTCATTGTGATTATAGAATTATGTAAAACAAATCAAAAAAATTTATTGAGTAACATTTAATGTTCATATATTATTGGTCATCTAAGTTTGTTGTTGTTTAGGAATGTTCATCGTAGATCAGTTCAATTTTTGGACTACTTTCAAATCATACTAACAAACTTGATTGGATTATTTTCGCATATGACCTTAAGTTTAATTTGTTAAAAAATTATTTTGTCGATATCATCATAAGATCAAAAAATATGATTAAAGGATTCTTTAAAAAATTAAAAACAAGTCGGTCCAATCCAATATACTTTTAATTTTTTCAATATGAAGAAATATTGAATCTACATTTTAGTTGTTCAAAACGTTAGATAATGCTAAACAATGGGTTCAAAATAAATTGATTTGATGTTTATCGACTTAAATTCGTCACACCTTACTCTTTTTATCTTATTATCAAATCTTATTTATTTAATCATGTCAGATGATAACTGTATATCCTGATATATGTATATATATATATATATATATGTGTGTGTGTGTGTGTGTTTGTGTGTGGAGAGAGTCATATTTAAAAAAGTATAAATAACTACTTCATATTCGTCCATTTAAAAAATTTCATCTCAGCTAACAATAAGACATTTAAAATATTAAAGTAGAAAAATATAAGCCATTTATATATACTCTATCATAAAATGTTTATATAAATAAAAGCATTTTTAAATTTTGTCAGCTGAGTCTCAATATTAATAAATTTTCGTCAATATTAACAAATTTAGATTCACTCGGTAATTTATTTTACTTTTTTTGGTTGAGGGTTACCCCACGGGATGTTCAGGCTATCTTTCGCGCACCTCGACTAATTCTAGTTAGCGATGCGTGGCTGCATCTAGGTAAGCATTATTTTAGAAATGTTGAAAATCAATCGTAGAAGTATTAAGTTGACCTGAAGATTGTTCTAATAACAACATTATATTACCGAAGAAAGAAGCTTGATTTTTTGCACAAAAAGTTATTCGGCTATTTTGTCTAGTTTCTTATAATTCCGAATGATTGTGTGTCAATTATTGAAAAGTCAGTAATTGAAAGGTAACAATATTTGAATAAAGTTGTCAAAAACATATTATTATCACTAGCTATCGATCTGCTATGTCGACGACCTACCAAAAAACATATGCAAATATCAAAAAGTTGCAAAAATATAATGTCATTGTCAAGAGGTTGATGAGTAACAAATGGCTATTTCTTTAAGGGAATTAGGTTATTTTGTTTAGATTTGATACTTGATCGCAGTGAAATATGTATTACTTTTTTTAAGGTGTGAAGTGTGTATAGTAAGGGGTAAATAGAGCAAACTATCATGGGTTAAAATCCTAACATTTGTCCTAAATTACTCGTTAAACATGTTTACCACCACTTTAAAGAAGAAATTTTTTTAAAGTAATTAAAAGAGAAATTATTTTATTTTATTTTATTTCTACATAAATATGTGCACAACATAAATATATTTATCTATATTGCCTATATTATGGATTTCGGGTATTTCATATGTATGAATACGAAGGTTTATATTCGAAAGTCAAGTTTATGGTATTTCATATGCTTGAATATGAAAGTTTATACGGAGATTTTGCTTTTCTTTCACCTCACTTTCTCTGTTTCTTGAACCACCATATTCCATAAACGCTTACTTAATGTATAATAGTAAGTAAAATTGGCTCTTCTTTCCTGCTTTTTTTTAAAAAAATAAAATAAGTAGAATTGGCTCTTTAAATATGATTTTGATAAGTGGTATGTATTTAATCCTCATTCTACCCTTACATACTTTTATTTTTGAAAATAGATATACTATAGCGTAAGTAACAAAAATCAAAACTCTCATAATATGTATAAAAGACATACATTTATTATTTATTACATACATTAATAATATTTTTTTATTTTATAATTAATTATATCTAAATCAGCACTATCACATGTGTACGAAAATATTACAAAACCTTTCAAAGTGGTACCCAACAATTTTCAATATATGGTACCAAACTCGTGGGACTAATTTATAGTTTTAATGATACCTTCACGCAAAACCATTAGATTTTTAGTTGAACCCACACACACTAGCATTATTATTGGTATTATTCTATTTTTTATAATCACCAGAATTATTATTAAAATACCCCATAAAGAAATAGAGGAAAAAGAAACAGAGAGTAGGTGGAATATTTAGGTGTTGTTTGGTTGCTCTCTTTTTTTTTCTTCAAAATTTTAAAAACTCAACTCAAAATCAACTCTACTTTCACACTTCCCAAAATTTATTTCACTTTCTCTCTCTAAATTTTTTTTAAAACGCCATAACTTTAAATCCAAAAATCAAAATATAATAAAAAATATATATTTGAAACCTACTCATCGAAATCTATAAAATAAGATCTATTGTAACTATTTTTTAAAATTTTTATGCGTTTTTTTCATTGGTTGAAAAAAAGTCAAACAAAACCAAATTCACTTTTCAACATAAAAACTCTAATTTAAAACATTCAACCAAACACCAAATTTTTAAAAACTTGTTTAGAAAATTTGTCTAGAAACATTAACCAAACACTACCTTAAGATTAAAAAATTGATGAATGATGATGAGGTTTTTGATTAAAAAGAAAAAAAAAGGCGGACAGATCCAGACAGCAAAATAATGACCATGGAAACAGAAATGGTTGCAAACTTTTTGTTGGAGCATAAACACGTAGTGGGAGGTAAGTTGTTGGTGATAATGACTTATGGTGGACGGTGTCAGCCTCAATCACGTGGATTTAATTTCACGCGGAGATATTGATATTTCTAATAATTTTTTAAAAATATTTATATTTTATTTGATTATTTACAATCGAATAAAGTATATGTTATTTAGTTATAAAAAATTGAGTATGAATTTGATAATGTTTTACTCAGTTCTCAATGAACGAGTATTTAGGCTTATGCTCGATCCTTAAGAACCGAGTAATAGACATCTTACTCGATTGCGAAAGACTGAATGAAAGTAAAAGCGTTACTAAGTATTTTTTAGAATATTAATATTTTCACTCTTAATTTATATTGAAAAAAGATAAAATAATATGCACACGTCCATTTTTCATGTACACATAAATTTAATTTAAAATTTTAAAAGTAAACAATAAAAGTTTTATTTTAGTTGTTAAAGTTGTTGGTAACATAATTTTTTCACATTAATAAATACAAAATAAGAAAATTATTAAAATTTGTGTCATAACTGAATGCGTGCCTTGACTTTTATATAGTACTAAACACTTACGCACATGTTATGCATAGCCACGCTCCCCTTATATACAAATGAATATGTAGTTAAAATTAAAAGTATTTGACAAATTGTTAAATAGCGTAATGGTGAAAAGTCTTATTTTCTAACATAGCGGACATCGGTGTCCCAGCAATTAATAATGGGTGGTGATGTTGCAACCCTCAAAATCTCTTGAAAACACTCCTACTTTTTATTCGGTCCTTAACAACCGAATAACGTATATATTATTTGGTTGTGAAGGACCGAGCATAAATTTGAAAAAATTTGAAAATGCCTTACTCGGTTTCAAGGACCGAGTATATAGACTTATATTCAGTCCTCAAGAACCGAATAATAGACACTTTACTCGGTTGCGAATGACCGAATTAAAGTGAGAGTGTTTTCCAAGTGTTTTTTTTGGGTGCCAATATCATCACCCTTAATAATTTTATGTAACAATAAACTTAGGGGCAAAATTGAAAGTACAAAATTTCAGTGCCATAAATGAATGTGGTGCTTCTGGTTTATAATAACTAGACATTGAAGCGCATGTAATTCATAAAGGGGAGAATAAACATTAATAAGTTGTTGGTTCAATGATTGAGTTCAAATGTAATTATTAACTTACTTTTTCGCAACAATGAGTATATAGGTAAAGTAGGAAAATATAAATTTTGATGTCATAACTATCCTAAAATATATAAATGATTTTATTATATGATATGCGTGGATTTTATTGCTAATTTGTAATAAATTATAATGTGATGTAATTTATTATAATACGCATAAGTATATAATAGTAAATAGTCACACAATTATTATAACGCACCGAGTCCCGTTAGGAAGATAAACATCTCTAGGACTAGTTAATCATGGGTGATGTAACGAGGGCGACGGGAGTAAATGAATAAGTTTCACAATTTATAAAAATCATTTACTTGAAAAACACAATATAAGACACAGTATATGTGGAATCCAGTTTCCTGCTTAATATAAAACATCTAATTTTATAATGAATTGTCCAATTCCAACATGTAAATGTCAACAATGGGCTCTGCATAAGAATTCAACTCCACCCATTTAAAATATTGAATTCCATGCTGTATAAATTACTCAGAAAGTTTCACAATCATTCATTTAAAGTTGTGGTTATGCACAATCTTCAAATCCTCCAATGCGGTCCCAAAACTGCTTTTAAATCAATTACAACTTTTATACATGAAGTACAATATTAGTATAAGGCTATAAAGAGGGAATCTCTCTCTTTAATAAAAAGCGAGAGGCATTTAAGATTGTAAGAACATACGCCACCCCGAGATCTCCACTTGAAAAATAGTTAAAAATGGGAGTGAGCTAAAATTGGGTTCAATGGAAACTAATATAAGCTTTGATACAAAACTATAAGTAGTAAAAAAAACATGCGCGTGAGTTGTACAGAAATATAGTTAGTGCGTTGCACCACTTATAGTATGCCAAACCTATTCACTAGAATATTCATCCTAGTAACCAGAAGCTACGACACTACGTAAGTTACATCAACCAAATTATACCCAATCGACGAGGTTGTAGGCATTATTACGCGTACAATGGCTCACAGTGAACTACCCTCCCACGAGATAGCATTCACAAGTGATATAACCTTCTTAAGCTAGGTTTGTCATATTATTATAATGTTTAGCATAGGCAATGGTACTAGTACATCATCAAACTACTTCCAAGGTTCAACTATGGAGCGCCTATCAACAATTCACCCCAAGCCAACTTGTTAGTAATTTCCATTTTATTCATTAGTACATTAAAGAATCCGGCCACGTTATCAAATTACTCATGGTTAGCTCTAGGCTCTCACGTTGTTATTTTTATCGATCAATGATATCATTATGTGGGCTGGTAATATGATTATTGAGGCACAAAGCCGAGTTGGATAATGTGCATACGGGAACATCTAATAAAATTGGAACAACATGGAGAAGATTAGCATAGGCCCTACAAGAATAACACGCACAAATTGAGATGGTATTAGAGGGGACTCTCTGGAAGATGTGTCAATGAGTTCATTGAACCCCTAAAGAGGGGAGAATGTAATAGACCACATCTAAATGAGGGGGGGGGGGGGGGGGGGGGGGTTTCCTTACTACTATATGTACATGGCTGGTAATTACTGGTTGGAGGACTTTTAAGGAGGTAAGTGGACCATGTAGCTCTGCTAAGAACAAAACTATGAGGCGCAGTAGGACCTGACTATCCAAGTGTTATCCCAAGAAGATAAGAACAAACTTGTTTTCGTGAACTAAAACTGATTAGACTTGGGTTTAATTACTTGGCCGAAATCACAAATTGATGTTTGTGCACAATGGCGAAAATGTGGTCATGTGTCTCTCTTGTGGAACCTCACCCCCACTATTCATCTCACAAACATGAGCCCACTTTAATTGTCTGACCATAACTAAATTATCCAAGCCCATAAGCCCAAACTTGAGCACATCTCTTCTCTTAAGATCTATTTAAGAAGACATTACCACAAGGAAAAAGCACAAACTTATGACAGAGAGGAGTCAAGCACACTACCTACCGCCAAAAGAATAATTCAACTTTAACGCAATTGGAATTCTCTAGATACAATTTCAAGGGAACTATATTTATTTCACTTTTCTTTATTTTATTGCATTCCCTCTCTGAATATCGTAATTTATTTTAAATGAGAAATGAGACTTTCATTACTATTATTCAGCTGTTCAATATTTGCAATGGAATGCTAGTTTCATTTCAATGGAAGAAATGAATCCCTGATACCTGATGTAGTTTATACTATTGCATGTTGTACTGATGTGTTTAATTTAACAAAAATAAACCCTTTAATTGATTAACCTCCAAAATAGCAATCCAATTTTATGGACTTGGCTCTCCTCCATTATACTTCCTGTTAAATTTAGTCCAGTGAGGTTTAGTTTCATGCTTAAATGGATGATTTTTTTCACGAAACTTGATGGACATGATCTCTGTAATTAGTAGACCATCTCTACTAAATTTCATCAAAAAATTCAAACTGAAATTAGGTGTACTAAAATTTTAATACATATGTTTGTTTTCGACCATTAAAATTTTAAAAGATATATACATATGTTAACACCCCCTTCCCAAGTGATGGTTTGACTGGATTAAGCTTCCGTTCAATTTTTTTGCAATCTAATCATTTTGCCATCTTCAACGTTCAAAAGCTTGGTTTTGAACCCTAACTCTAATTTTATTTATTTCTCTTTTTTTTTTTTTTTTTGAATGAAGATTGGCGCGAAGCCTATTATTAAAAGAAAGAACAGAAACAACGAAAAACAAAACTAACAAAATCTGTAATTGGAACACCCTAATCTATCTTCACTGACAGCCATTTTAATATCATCAATAACAGAATCCCACCAAACAAAAGAAACATGTCTCAAAGCTACATTAGAAAGAATATCAGCCGGAACATTTCCTTCACGAAAAATAAATAAATAATTTTATTTATTTCTCTCTCAACACAAAATTCAACAATTTCCTCTCTCTATACCATAAAAAAAATAAAAAAATATAACAACAATAACTACTCATGAACCAAACCCAATCAAAGCTTCCATTAATGGAGTCCACACTTGCCATGGCCTAGACTTTTTATTTTTTTCTCTCTCATTATAAATACACAAACGTAGCTTTATATATATACTAGTGTGTTACCCGTGCGATGCACGGACGATATTTTATATATTATTGACTAATAATGAAATTTATTGTAAAGTAAAAGAAATACAAATTATAATTATTGAATATGTAAATTAATTTTAAGTATGAATCTCAAGCATGCTATATTTATCTGTTTATATCATTAAAATATAAAATGATCACAAATCATATATAACTAATTAATCACCCAATGATGTCTTATTTTCTAATTAAAGGATTGAGGAAAAAAAAGAGAAAATTAAAAAATTAAAGAATAAATGACATAATGGAGAACAACTAAAAATAAAGTAATATAAATATACAATTAAATACTAAAATAACAAATGACACATGGCAAGATTTGAGCAAAAGAAATATTTAAGAATTCTACTTCTCCCATTTTATATATATACTATTAGATATATATACATATACCCAAATTTATGTACACATAGACAAACTTCATTTTCTCTCCATATATACACATACTTATATTTCAATTGAATAATACAAAAAAAAAATAATAAAGTAATTAATCTATTAAGACTGTAAAGCCCACATTGAGAAATTGGATCCCCCCAAAGTAATTGACTGTGACAAAAGAACGTGAGTTATTACTCCCAAGTACCTGTGGTCAAGTTTTAGTACTTTGATAATTTCAAGGTCGAACCACGGAGAATGCTATAATTCTAGTATTTCTATTTCGCTTTATAGGGAGAGAGAGAGAGAGAGAGAGAGAGAGAGAGAGAGAGAGAGGTATCAATTCTAATGCCTTAATTTAACTAACTAGGGCCAAAGGAAAATCTAAACCTAAGGTGCAAACAAAAGAAAACCAAAAGTGTAAGTTATCTAACTAAGAAGGCTTCTTACTTGGCACTAGGGGAGCATGCAAATGAACTTTAAACAAATAAAATGAAACAGCATACTAAATGAATAAAGAAGATTATAAAACAAGTTTTAAACACGAGAAAATAAATGTTAAGGATATCTTTAGCTATTAAGTGGGAAACTACTCTAGCGGGGCGATCCAAATTGTGGTTTAAACTTAACTTTCCACTAATTTCCATCTTTTAAACATTCCTACCACCAAATTCCACTGCTAATGAAATTTTATGATGGGACAATCATGACAAAGTCCATATAAATAGGCATTTAACGATAAAACCTAGTGGCGGGACTTTTGACTTCAAATGTAATTTTAGGCTTAGTATTGCTGATGCGTGATAAAAACAATCCAAATTATCTTAGATTTCTTAAAAATCAGTAGCTTAACATTCCTTTAAGTTTTGAATAGGTTTAAACATGATTAAAATCAAATTCGTCTTAGAAGGATCGCCGAAAGTGCACTAAAACCAACAATTTTTCGGGATATATGGGAATAAGCGACAAAACAGCCTCAAATTAGCTGAAACACCTTGATAACTAACTCAAGTAATTAGATATTAAATACCACCCTCAAATTAGCCTCGTTAGGGTTTTAGTACAACAATACGTGAAATGGCATTTTACGATTCTTAATCAAATAGAATTTTTGAGTTATCCTATTGAAACATGTTGGAAAACATACAAAGATAAGATATCACTCATAAATTCATTAGGTGATTTTTAAACATTAGGAAAATCAAATCAGACACATAATTGGATCATATTCAAAGCTTAATTCCAGATTTTTTTCATATGGACCCCCAACAAGGGATTTAGCTAGCCATACTTGAACGAATGAGAAAGGCATAAATAATTTCATGGAAAATAGAAAGAACATGATATATAACATTTATAAAGTAAATTCAGATATTTAGATTTTGGAATTTTTAGATTCAGATTAAAAACAGTAAATTAAAGGCAAAAATGATAACCGAAATTAAGATATAAATGAGCCGAAAAAATATGTTCTCAAACCCTAAAAATACTGAAAATTCAGATCAATACGTAATCAATAGATTCATATGGAAATATCATGCTAAATTGATAACAATTGCAAATCTAAACCAAGAATTGAACATAAATCAACAAAAAACAAACAAGAAACCAACAAAACATATCAAGAACACAAATGAATAGTCTCCAAAACATGGGTCTAAGGTTAAATTCAATAGGTTTATGATCTCATACATTCAATCTAACAACATCTAATCAAACAAACTAAAACAAACAAGTAAATCGAAAGAAATTGGAAGATAGGATTTTACCCGACAAGAACAGTGATTCAAATATGAAACTTGAATTAATTGATGAATGAATGCAATTACAATGATTTCTCATATTCATTTTATGTTAAATAACCTAATCTAATTGGTTGTTTCAAGAAATTAAGAAGAAAATTCTCAAATAGCTCTCTTAGAGCCAATACAAAAGCTCCCAAATTGCTATAGTCCTCTTAGTCGCTCTGTAAAATGCTTTGTAAACTAAAAGAGAGATAACCTTCTCTTTTAAACTCTATCCAAGTGCTCAGGGTCGTGGATTAAGCAATCCTCAAAGAAACGGGTCAAACCAGAGCTAAAATCAAAATTCGGGTTAAAATTGGTTTGTGATCGATCTTGGCTGAATTCACTTTTTACTGCTTTTCATTCATTTTTCTTTGTTTCTTTAGGTCTTTTAAGGCATTTTAACATCCAATGAACTTTTCTTCTTTCAAGCTTCTTTCTTGCATTAACTCTTAGCTGCTTAATTGCATTTTGGCCTGCAAAATGGCCTAGTACTACAAAAATACTATTCACTGCCATATTTGAATGCTTAAACTGAATTTACATAAAACTATGAGTTTTAAGAAGTAAAATGATGCAAATTGTGCCTTTAAAATACTATATAGTATGCAAATTCTAGGCTCAATCAATAATATATATATATAAAAATATAAGTGAATAAGGGGCTACTTCACCCATTGTTAATTGATTTTAGATTGGATGCTCCAAACTTTAATATGATATCAAAGGTAGGGCTATTCACCACGTCAAGGCCCAATGGCTATACAAGTTCCACCCAATATAAACAATCTATGTGTTAAAGCTCAAAATTACACCACATGTGAGGGGGCGTGTTAAAATTATAAATCCTAACTCGGGAAATTGGATCCTTCCTCGGGAAATCGAATCCTACCAAAGCAATATATAATAATAAAGGCTACTCCATTTATTGCCAATTGTTTTTGGGTTTTATGCTTCGAACTCTTATACGATCTATATATACACTTACCTAAAAAAAAATTCTCTCCATATATATAATACAAAATACCTAATTTTCGTATACACATATAGACAAACTTCATTTTTTATACACATATCGACACTTTAATTGAATAATGCACCAAAGAGTTTAAAAAAATTGATCCATATATATATATATATATATATATATACAAATTTCATTTTCTCTCTCCACATATACATATCTACAGCTTTGGTGGTGGGTTATTGCAAGCTGCCATTAGATATTGAAGATGGCTATTAAGAGAGAGCTTTAAGATATTTTTATGATAAAGTTAAATTTTGTGAGTGAGAAATAAATGAAATTAGAGTTAGGGTTCATAAAAGAGATGGTTCGAGGTTGGAGGTTGAAAATGAGGGAATTTTGGTCCAAGTATATTTTTTTTTTAATAGAGTTAGTCATCTATCAAAAAAGGAGGTAACTCAAATGATTAATAAAACAGGGGTGGAGGGGGTATCCCAAATTAAAGGTATTATTAAGGGGTAACTCAATAAAAAATAACCTTTTATTTATCTTATAACACTTTGATTACTAATATATGATGGTCATATATTAAGCCTAAAAAGGATAAATAGGGTTTATGACAAATATGTGGAATTTAAAATTATCTAAATGAATATTTGAAAATCAAATGCTTAACTATGTATCAAGGAAATAAGTAAACCAAATAATCATAATATCAAGTAACAAATATAAATAATAATAAATATCAGTAATAATTATAAAGCTTGAGTTTAAAGAAATTAAACTACAAATTCAAGTTGTTTTGTTTAATTGGCTCAGTGTCCCACCATACGTCCATGCCCAAGGTTGGTTGTTGAGAATTTCCCCTATCGATCCTCTTATGGGTGAGGAACAAACTTGTTACAACAATCTTCTTATGGATGAAGGTTTAATTAACCTTTAGACAAGTGTTATTCTTCTCACAACACTCAATAAGTGTGATTCTTCTCATCACACTCAACATAAGAATTCCTTATTGCTAAACTATAAATTTCCTCTCACAAATGTGTAATATAATTTGTTTAGTGATACACATCTATAAACAATAACTCACAAGTGTTTAAAAGAACAAATGAAGCTCACATTGGAATTATCAAGATTTATCGAACAAATATAGCTCAAGTATGAATAATATGATCAATGAATGATTTGAATATCTTCAATCTTAGGATATGATGAATATAGCGTATTATATTGGATTGAAGTTCATAAAAACATGTCAAGACATCTTTTTACCGTCCCAAAAGAGAATATGGTCATTTAAGAGTTTTAGAGAAAGTTATAGACAAGTTATGGGCAAAATTGCTTTCCCAACGACTAGTATTTAAACATTCAGCCCTCAACAGTCACCTGTTGGTGTCTAACAATGGCATGATGCTCAATACACACAACCATTGGTTTGTTTGGAAAGATTGTTGTTGACAGCCAATTTTATCCAATTTGTTTTAATCATATCTCTTAATCCAGATGTTGGATCATGCTAAGATTTTGGATAAAAGCACTATAAGATCAATGTTATTTAGATATTATAAAAAATTTAGAATGCTCGGAGTCTAGGAAGGCTTTCATCATACTGTTAGATCTAAACTGAGCAAAAATATGGTGAATCTAAAGTATGAGAAAATAAACATTTTTGCTTGAAACTATAAAGTGGCTAATAAAACATGTCTTAAACATGTTTAATAGTATAAAAACAATATTTTAAGGATTAAAACATTTTTGAATAATTTTGATAAAATATAAGCCTTAAAATTAATTTATATTTGCAACAATGAACAATTGAATGCATGAATGCAACATGTTTGAGGTATAAAGATTTGATTCATCAAGAAACTTTACATAAATCCTAAGCACTCACTTAATTTGTTGATTTCTCAAATCTTGAATGCTTTGATTTATTTCTTCACTTTGATCTTCATTACTTGAATTTGACTTTGAAGTTTCGCCTTGAGAGCTTCTTTGACCTTTGATTGTTAATCCAATGGGTGTGTATTGTTGAACTCAATTCCCCATTGCTTTCTTGACATGATCAAATAGAGTTTAAATGATTCTTGTAAAGTGGCATGCTTCATTTGTAAAATCCATACTTTTCTTGAATTTTCAAGATAATGAACTATTAACTGATTTCAAGAAACATGTTAAATTACACATAATTAAGTTATTATTATTATCAAAATAAGATTAAGACCTTTTAGGTCAACAATATGAATTGGTGTTGATCCGTTGTGTTTTTATTAAGTGTAAATTCATTGGAAGCTCACATAATTGGTATTATTATTTTTTAAGAAAAAGGAGAAAGTGGATGTTTACACAAGCTTTAAAAGATAAAAATGGTTTTAACTTTACATATTTCAAATCACAAAGGTTCAACACCCCATATCAACATCAAAGTGTTAGAACAAAAATTGAGCAATACAAAGTTGACTAAAGAAAATTCTAACTTGGATTGCCCTCTTTAATTTATGGAAAATAAGTTTATATGACCTATTTCTCCCTCTTTTAAATTTTAAAAAATATACTAGTAAAATTAATTTTGCCTCCTTAATTAAAAAAGAAAAGAAAAAAAATAGGGGCCTTAGCCCAAGTGTTCAAGAGTGTGATTGTTCACATAAAGACTCTGGTTCTATCTGCACTTAATCTCCTTTCTTAGAATCACCCGAAACTATCTATCGCTTATGCTAAAAAAATTACTTTTAAGCTAAAAAAGTTGAAAAAGTAATGGTTATGAAAAATAATGGGAAGGGGCCTATATGAGATTGCTAGTTGGAATGTCCAATGTGAATGGGTTCTAAAATGGGCTTGGAAAAATAGGATTGGGAGGTGCATTATTGATATGGACTTGGGGAAGGAAGGCCTCACATGAGGACAAGGATTGCAGTAGAAACCCTTGATAAATAAATAATTATATATTAAATAATAAAATGATTTGGTCGCGAATCGACAAAATAACGTGCTAAATTAATATATCGAAAAAAGTATAACACAAAACAAACATTTACAAATATTTTCTTATAGCATTTTATAGGTTCCAAATATTTCATAAATTGATCATGAAATTCAAATATAGTTAAATCTCATCTTTTAATGTTCGCAATACGCTAAAAAATTTTGGGGTTGTATTTTATTAAAAATTTCAATCAAGAAGTGTGTAAAATGACCCTAAAATAATTTAACTTCCAATTAAAAATGCTCATATATGTCAAATTTTTATTCATCACAAATTTCTCAATTCAATTTTTTAACAAAATTTAGAAAATATTTTGAGAAGTTTATTTTTATTAAAAGAATGATGTCATTTAGACAAAGCGCATATGTTATTGCTTTTTATTTATTTATGTATTTTTAATAATAATAATAATGAATAAGGATCTAGTGTTCGAATGGATGAAGAAAGTGTGAGTGGAAGAATTCAAACCGCAGCCATCTTAATACTTAAAATCAAACTAATCCATCAGATCAGCTCTAGGCGTGTATGAGGATTGATGAGAGAGAGAGAGAGAGAGGCGATGGTTACGTGATTACAGGAGGTGGGGGTTTAGGTAAAGTCTAAGTTTTTATTAATTTATTTAAAAAAAAAAAGAGAGATATTTGGAAGATGAGGATTATTTTTAAAAAAATCTGCAAACGAATTAGGAAATTATATTTTTATAAATAAAGGGCAGACCAAATTTCAAAAGGAGTGTAACTTAACTTTACAGTAAATTTTCGAGTTGTAATATTTTATGATAATTGTGCAAAATTAAGTTTGTACTGCATGTTCTTTTTGAAAATTACTATGTGTTAGGTGTTTAATTGATGAAAGTGTTTTAGATGTATTTCAACAAGTTATAATTTTTAACATATTTATTAATAAAATACAGATGCCTTTTTTTTTAGGTATACAAAATTAAGTTTTCACTCCTTATTTTTTTAATACATTACCATGCGTTTATATTTATTTGACATTGATTTAGAATTTCTCTGAGTGACATGTAAAAATATACTTGTTAAAATAATATATCATGAAAAACAAATTTGAATTAAACTTTTTGAATTGCAATATTAAGTTTGCACAAAACTCAATTTTATGCAAAGTTAAAGTTTTGCACAAAATACAAGTTTGGTCAAAGCCCACATTTTAAGGGGGCTTTTTTTCTATAAATAACAAACTTTTAATTATCTTTCTAATGAAGGACAACATTTTTTTTAGGGGCAATTGGGTATAAGGGCTTATTTTAGTAATAATATAATTATAAAGGATATTTAAAAATTAGACATGTAAATTAAGGACACTGTATAAAAAAGACACTAATACTCCTTCCTTATAACATCTCATGTCTAATTATGACACTATCAGCAACCAGAAGGTGCTAAATGCATTTAGCACCTTCTGAACAGCAATCAAAAGGTGCTAAATGCACTCTAGAAGGTGCTAAATGCATTTAGCACCACCTGGACAGCAACCAGAATGTGCTAAATGCATTTAGCAACATTCTGGATAGCAATCAAAAGGTGCTAAATGCACTCCAAAAGATGCTAAATGCATTTAGCACCACTTGAACAGCAATCAGAAGATGCTAAATGCATTTAGCACCTTTTGAACAGCAATCAAAAGGTGCTAAATACGCTCCAGAAGGTGCTAAATGCATTTAGCACCACCTGGACAGCAACCAAAAGCTGCTAAATGCATTTAGCACCTTCTGAACAGCAATCAAAAAGTGCTAAATGCACTCCAAAAGGTGCTAAATGCATTTAGCACTTTTTGGATAGCAATCAAAAGGTGCTAAGTACGCTCCAGAAGGTGCTAAATTCATTTAGCACCACCTGGACAGCAACCAGAAGGTGCTAAATGCATTTAGCACCTTCTGGACAGCAATCAAAAAGTGTTAAATGCACTCCATAAGGTGCTAAATGCATTTAGTACCACCTAGATAGCAACCAGAAGGTGCTAAATGCATTTAGCACCACCTGGATAGCAACCAGAAGGTGCTAAATGCATTTAGCCTTTTGGACAACCTTCTGAACAGCAACCAGAATGTGCTAAATGCATTTAGCACCGCTTGAACAACAACCAAAAAGTGCTAAAATGATTTTAGCACAATTACAAAACATAGAATAACAAAATTGATGAGATCAACATTCACTCTATTTATATATATGTACATATATATATGGATCGACTTAGGGATCGTAAAAAAAAAGTTACGATAAGAATTTCTAGGGCTGGGAATTTAGAACCGGGAACCGGAGAACCGGGAACCGGAGAACCGGTCCGGACCGAACCGATAAAACCCGGTTCGGTTCGGTTCTTGGAAAATAGGAAACTTTTGTTAACGGTTCGGTTCTTCAAGTTTGTTAACGGTTCGGTTCTTCAAGATTGTTAACGGTTCGATTAACGGTTCTTGACATAATTTCTTTCTAATGACCGTTAAGGAACCGTTATTAGATTTTCCTTCTAAATTGCTTAGGAACCGAACCGTTAGAACCGTTAAGGAACCGTTAGAACCGTTATTTCTTTCCAATAACTATTAATATTTTGGTTTTTTTGGTTTTTTTTCTTGTTAACGGTTAACCAATAAACCGATTCTTTCCAATAACCGTTAAAGAATCGGTTTTTATCTTGTTAACGGTTAACCGATAAACCAAAAGAACCGAACCGTTAGAACCGGTTCGGTTCTTAAATCGGTTCTTCACTTTTTTATAGGTAGAACCGAACCGTTAACATAGAACCGGTTCGGTTAATGGTTCCTCAAAAATTTTTAAAGAACCGAACCGGTCCCAGGCCTAAGAATTTCTTTTTCAATATCCCGCTGGGCTGTTGAAATTGGTCGATTTTGATAACAAAACACCTCCGATCGTCTTGATTTACGCGATAATATAGTAACTTTGTCTTATGAACAAGATATTCGAAAATCAGCTAAATCCAACGGTTCAATCAAAAGTTATATCTGTTTTATGATTACCTCTGCAAAAAAAAAGAAGAAGATGAAAACGGTGCTCCAATCCTCTCGACGAAACGATCGGAAAGTCAAATGGTGGTGGTGGTGGAGGAGGAAGTGAGATCGTTGGTCGGAGTTAAGGTTGGTCTATTGATTTTAGAGAGAGAAAGAGAGCAATGTATTTGATTTTAGAGAGAGAGAGAAGAGAGAAGAAATGAGAACTGAAGAGAGAGATTTGTTATTTTTAACATTAACTTAAACTAATTAGGGGTATATTTGTCCATCAACATTTATCATTTTCCTTAAAATAAATTAATATTATGAAAAGTGTCCTTATTATAAAACCAAATTATGAAATTAGTACTACTTTTCTTTATTAAACATGAGTCCGTCCTTAGAGTTATAAAACATTACGGAGCGAGGCCCTATAACCCATTATCTCTTTTTTTATGATAATTACAAAGGACAATTTTAGTAAAAAGAACAAAATAAAATAAATTATTTTTGGAAAATTTGACAAAATACCAAAGATAACCTTATGACATAATTTTACTTACATTTATTAATGGCTATTTTTATGCATGCGATAATTACTTTGAATTAAAAAATATATATATTCTTTTGAATTCAAACTATGAAGCTAAAATTTCAAAATATTAATAAAATACTACTCTAGTCAATCCAATATCTTTTGAATTCAAACTTAAGGAAAATATTTTGAATTATTAATTTCTAAAATTTTGAAATTTGAATTCAAATTACTCAAACATGAAATAAAATCTAGAATTAGTAAAAAGATCAACTAATCAAAAAAAGTACGTAACTAAGCTATAACAATCATCATCAACATTCATGAAAAATCCGGCAAGAAGATTGGAACCATGGGTTGAGCATATTTTTCGACAAACCAAAATTCAAATAAGATAAACATGTAGATATATTAACGAAAAAGAAGGGAATTATTTAGATATATTATTTTAAACATGTAGCTTAAAGCAAACATTCAAATACATGTTAAAAAAAATTCAAACATTTAATTATTAGAGATGTTAAAAAAAAAAACATAACTTAAACCTACCAACTTTGATTATTTTGTTCAAATCAAGGAACGGACCTTCCATTCCTCAATATATCTGCGGAGACTATGAGACATATTAATATTAGAAGCTTCACCATGAGGCCAAAAATATGAGTACAATCTGCATACACAAAATATATTAAGAATAATTTGATAAATCTATTAAGTACAAATTGATTCCGTTTGATTGTAAAGATGAAAAAGAAGAATAAATTTAGTTAGATTGTGTGAAAAGATAGAAAATAAGGTGAAAGATATTGCTCATTTTATGAGTAAATATCCTCCATTCTATATTTTTGGTGAAAAAATTTTTTCTCACCACCAAATTAACAAAGAAATTTTTTTCAGAAAAACTTAAAAATTAAGTTGATATCAATTATGTCACTCAATTTATTTTTCATCTTTCACCAAAGCTAACTCAACTTATTTTCCTTTTCCATCATGTAATCAAACGGAGTAGTAGATATATTAAGAAAAAATTGATAAATATTTTAAGATGCCCATTGTAAAATGTCTGATAACGCGACAACATAGTCAGATGAAATCGTGTGTACCAATTGGCCACTAATAAAGGCATAATATAGTTCAATAAAATCGACCCATTAATTGTTAGTATTATGAAAATTCCCAGATTATTATCTACAAATTGTGTTGACAAATTAGTTCTATATACGGGTGTTCATGGGTCGGTTTCGGAACACTTCAGACTCGTTTGGTTGGAATTTTTGAGTTAAAATTTAAAATTTATTTCAAATTTTAGCTTTTAAAAGAACGTTTTTAAATTCGATTTGTGTTTGATACAAAAAGCTAAAACTCATGGAGAAAGTAAAATTCATAAAATAGTTACGGTGAATCTTATTTTATATATCTCAATGAGTAGGTTTCAAACATATATATATTATCTAATTCTGATTTTTTTATTTAAATTTATAATGTTTTAAATTTTTTAAAAGTTTTATGAGAGAAAAAGTAAAGTTAATTTGATTTTGAGAAATGTAAAATGAGATTTTAAATTTGATTTTGAAAGAAGTACCAAACAAGATTTTATTTTATTTTTTGTTTTAAAAAAATAAAATTCCACCATCGAGATAGATATTGATCCAATGTTGGTTTCGCTTGAATCCATTAATAGAGAAGTAAATCGTTTTGACATTGAGAAATGAGAGAAAGTTCTAAACTGCTGAATTAGTGAAGAGAGGATCTAGGACAAAAATCTATTAATTAACAATGAAAAAGCGTTGTTTAAAAAGAAGAGGCAATTAGGTATAAGGGCTCATTATAATAATAATATAATTATAAAGGACATTTAAAAATTAGATATGTAAATTAAGGACACTATACAAAAAAGACACCAATACCCCTTCCTTATAATATCGTCTCATTATAACACCAACAGCAACCAGAAGGTGCTAAATGCATTTAGCACCCCCTGCACAGCAACCAAAGGGTGCTAAATGCATTTAGCACTACAACCAAAAAGTACCAGAAGGTGGTAAATACATTTAGCACCCTCTGGACAGCAACCAGAAGGTGCTAAATGCGTTTAGCACCCCCTGGACAGCACCCGCGGGACAGCAATCAGAGGGTGCTAAATGCATTTAGCACCCCCTGGACAGCAACCAGAGGGTGCTAAATGCATTTAGCACCACAACCAGAAGGTGCTAAATGCATTTAGCACCCGCTAGACAGCAACAATAAGGTGCTAAATACATTTAGCGCCACAACCAAAAGGTACTAAATGCATTTAGCAACCTCTAGAGAGCAACCAGAAGGTGCTAAATGCATTTAGCACCCTCTGGACAGCAACCAGAATGTGCTAAATATAATAAGCACCACAACCAGAAGGTGCTAAATGTATTTAGCACCATCTGGATAGTAACCAAAGGGTGCTACATGCATTTAGCACCATCTAGACAACAACCAGAAGGTGATAAATGCATTTAGCACCTTCTGAACAACAACCATAAGATAACATCACTTGAACAACAAATCAAAAGGTGCTAAAATAATTTTAGAACCATTACAAAATAGAGAACAACAAAATTGATGAGATCAACATCCACTCAATTTATTTATATGTATATAGATATGGATCGACGTATGGTTCGTAAAAAAATAAAAAAAAAAGAGTTACAATCATATTTTTTTTTCAAATCCCGCTGGGCTGTCAAAATTGATCGATTTCGATAGCAAAACGACTTCTGATCGTCTTAATTTTTTGCGCTATAAAAGTAACTTTGTCTTCCGAACAACATATCCAAAAATTAGCCAAATCCAACGGTTTGATCAAAAGTTATATATGTTTTACTATTGTAGATCTAGAAAAAAAGAATAAGAAGAAGAAGAAGAAGAAGATGATGATGATGATAATGATGATGATGAGAACGATGATCCTCTCGGAGATACGACCGGAGAGTAAGGTGGTGGTGGTGGTGGTGGTGAGACAACTTCTCTTTTCTCTTATTTTTTGTTTTCTCTCTCTAAACTATATGTATGTAAGAGAGAATAATATGTTTTTTGTACAATTAGAATAAATGATATAGTAGGGTATTTTTGTCCATCAACATTTATCATTTTCCTTAAAATAAATTAATATTATAAAAAGTGTCCTTATTGTAAAACCAAATAATGAAATTAGTACTACTTCTCTTTATTAAACATGAATCCGTCCTTAGAGTTACAACACATTACGGAGCGAGACCTTATAACCCATTATCTGTAAAAAGAAAGACCATCTTGAATTTCAATCCACCATTACATAATTAGCAAGCAGCTTATAAAACTCCTACTCCTGAGACCATCTCCACTCCAACATTTAATAGTCTAAATATTTATTTTTGCATGTCCCACCCAATAATATAAAAAGGTAAAAATAGAAGAGATAGTGTATGTACAAGCCAAATATAGTAGCCAATAATTTTATACACTACACAATGTATGATGTATCGGGCGAGAACACCAAGCCTTCCACGACACATGATATGTCGTGTGGTAGTATTTTTTCATTCCTACGACACATCATGTGTCGTGTGATACCCGTGACGTGAACACCAAGCTATGATATGTCACATGGAGGATAGGCTTTAAAAAAAGGAGGTGAAAGATACACTGCCACGACACATGATGCGTTGTGGGAAATTCTCCATGGCATGACAAATCATGTATCTTTTAAACACACCAATCCTCCCACAATACATGATGTGTTGTGGGACCTATTTTTACACTTTTTGCGCTACAATTTACTCTCCATTGATAGGCTACATAACCGCTTTTATACTACATTTTTACATTATGCAATGGAGATGGTATAACAAATATAGTAAGGGTTAAATTGGAAACACAACATTAATATTATAAAAAAAAATTCCTTGATTAAAAAGATTATCCTATATTACAAAAGTTGTCATCTAAGATCATCTTCAATGGTAGTGTAAAAATTGACTTGTAAATCATACGTGTCAACCAATTTTTACAAAAAAACTTGAATATTAAAAAAAAATTATGCTCCAATAGTATTTTTGTAAAGTGTTGTGTAAATTTTGAAGTAACCAATAAGATTCCAACATTGTTAACTATCAATTTAAGGAATTTATTATTATTTTTCTTGAAATTTTTTTATAAATAATTTTATAATCACAATGTATTTTGATTTGTAGGCATTGATGAGCAGATTTCAAATATATAGTTTTTATTAAAATTCATATTTTACATTTGAAATTATATTTTCAAAATTTATTCAAAAACTGAAGAGAGAGAAAACTAATGTGACGTTGTAAAATGGTTTTGTATTTTACACTACCATTTTATACAAACTTTAATTTTAAAGGAGGTAAAAAAAATTACAAGTTGTGTAAATTTTACACACAACAAAAATATAAAAAACTGTTGCACATGCTATCAAATAAGTCCCTAAAAAGATGGACATTTATTATTATAGGTATATATATTGTCCTTTATTATTATTATTTTATATATTTTAAAACGTTATTGATAAACAAATTCTTATTTAGATAAATTTTATTAAAAAAAAAAGGCTTTATTTCAAAAAATATTATTACACAGTCTTTTTACCTCATTTTCAGTAAAAAAAATTATTATTACACCAAATTTACTGGGCCAACTATCCTAAGTCCAAATAATCGTAATATTTCATTAATCACATGTAAATATTTGCACGGACTGATTTATGGGCCAACTAGCTAGGTGGATTGGATGGCCAATGAGACCAAAGAAAGAATTTGACGATCCAACAGAATATCAGGATAACCTGTGTGACATTTTTGGTTGCTTTGCATATATACACAAATTTATGCCAATATATATTTTATTTTGGGAAACTGTATATATATATATATTCTCAATTTATTTATTTTTCATTCACTGTGGCACAACAATTAAGTTAGGTTAGCACTTTATTTTCCAATAAAAAGTATAGTTAGTTTTATCGCGAATAGCTCGAGTGCTCTAGGATTCTCCGGTTCTAACATCGTTCTCGAGGGCATTTGCGCTTATTCCACTGTTGTTGGACTAAAGCCCATGTTTATTCTATTGAAAATGGTTGACTCAAGCCATTAACTCTATATCAAATAATGGTAAAACTCAATAAAACTTGATAAGGTAATATCACTTTATGATAACTAGACATTTTAAAATAAAATTTTACAACTCTGGACAAAGATATTTAAGTTGTGGACAATATTATTACATTGTTTAAACATATTTACTCATATTCTTCGACTCTTACATCGCTCTCGAATACTTTCTGAAAAAGGTCCAACTCCATGTACCACTAAACATAATATATCTAACATATTTATACATATTCTTTAACTCTTATGTCGCTTTCAAGCACTTTTTATGTCCAAGTACTACTTTTCCAAATTGCCATGTGAAATCCGACCCATTAATTTTCTAACCGTAGAACTTGAAATAAGTGAGCATTAGTGGGCCTTTGTTTTGTCACTTCCACGTCCGTTTAAAGAAACTCATCACATGGTATTTGATAACGCAATAATAAAGTTTGTTCTTTAGATTTGATTTAAAGTAATAGATTTAAGTTTATGTGTATAATATATATAATATGATCGTGCAAATAAGTAAATTAATTTACTCTGTTAATCACAAAAAGATATATGGTTGTCCACGTCAACAGCCTAGTCTGCTTTAGCAAGGAGAGCTCTGGAGCTCTGCTTGAACGCTACCTATAACCATGAGCTCTAAAGAGTTTGAGTATCGAGCCCGGGGATTATTTTTGTACATTACGTTGCAGAGTTCGAAGACCATAGCTCTTCTAACGAGCTCTGGAGCTACTTCACCAACCATCATGTCAAAGCAGGCGTAAACAGCATGTGCGATTGCTACCAACTCCACCAACGCCACAGAGGCTCCCTCAACTTCATTAAATGCATAACAACTGCATTTAATGCACCAGAATTCATCGAAAACCAACGTCATAGTTGGTGGAGATGAGGGATGGCTTTGGACCTACTCCACAAGCTCCCTCCACACGTATCCTCTCTATCATCTATATATATATGGGAAGCATTTACTTCTCTTACCAACTAAGACCAATCATATGTATTAGTGATGAAAAATCATCACCAAAATATTGGTCCTTGTATGGACGTATGTACGAGAGACAGAGTCTACACACACACATCTATATATAATTAGGAGTAATGGTTTTCAAATCTTAAATATATAAAAGATAAATAATTCTATATTTGAAATTAAAAATATTTTTTTAAAATATAAATAGTACATTTGGTACGGATTACGTTCTGGTTTATATATACATATAAATTTAGACACAAAAAAGCTTAAAATATCCTATAACCTGGCAATTTAGCGTTTATTTTACTTTATTTTAAAAGCCTATTGTGGGCCTTGTTATAAAAGAAAATATCTTATGTAATAGTTATTGTGTGCATATGTAATATATGCGCATGATCTATTTAAAAAAACAACTAGAAAATTAATATATATATATATATATATATAATATAGTGGTTGAGAGTGAATAGTGTACAATCTTTCTTTCTTCTTTATTTTTATTTTTTTGAAAAAAAAATAGAGGAGGAGGAGGAGGAACGGTTTTCAAATTTCAGGAAATAATAGTGTCAAACCATTTCATACAAGTATAAAAAGGACAAAACACTCGCGTATAGCATGCCATTTAATTAATCATAACTTTCAATTATTCAAACAAAATGCCTTGATCTTAATTGCTAAAATAAAAGCTCTACTTAAAACTTGTTTGGTTATCTTTTAATTTACAAATTAGATCATTTAAAATTGTTTAATTTATAAATTATCTAATTTGAGTGTTTTATTACAAAAATAAAGTAGTGTATAAAGTCATAAATTTAAGTTAATACCTAAGAAATTCAATAAAAAAAACATAGAGACATAGTTGAAATTACATAACTTATAACTATCATATAAATTTATATGAAAAAAATCACACCACAATATGCTTTTGTTGAAATGAAAAAAATTATAATTTGTTAATTTATAATGAAACAATTATGTATGAGATAATTTACGCAACCAAACAAATCCTAAATAAGTTATGGGCTCGCATTTGCCTTTTGGTACCCATATTTTAGTATATATACTTTCGCGCCCAACGTTTTATGTTGTTAGACTTTGGTACCAAATACAGTAAACTTGGAAACATTGAGTACTATAGTCCAAACAACGCAAAACTTTGGGTATCAAATAGCAAATGAGGATTGAATTATTATTCCACGTCATGCGTAAAATAAAAGGTATTTTAGAATATTTTATATGTACGAGTGACAAGGTGGGGTGAGTTATTTTTAAATAACTTAACAGTTGTTTCTTCTTTATTTATTTATTATATATACACTAAGGGCTTGTTTGGTTTTAGTTTTTGAGCTTTTCTAAAATCCTAAATTCTATTCCATTAGGATTTTATTGTTTGGTTGGAGTTTTAGATAGGAATTTAGAATTCTTAGGAAACCTAAATTCTCCTGTTTTGCCAAATTTCATTCCCTTATAAATTGGGAGGAATTCTTGAGTTCCCTTTTGGAGGAATCCTCATTTGTTTTCAAAAAATGAAAAAATATATTTTTTTTTACTAGAAAAATGATTTTTTTTCCAGAAAACGAAAAAATTATTTTTTCCCAGAAAATGAGAAAAAAAAAAATTTGCAGAAAATTAAAAAAAAATATTTTTTTTTGCGGATTTCATTCCTAAAACTCCAACCAAACAAGCATTAATGGATTGGAATAAATGTTTCCTAGAATCTAGAATGCCAATTCCATTCATAAAGTTCAAACCAAACGAGCCCTAATTTTATGCATTTTTTATAAACATTAAATTCTCTTGCATTATCTTTTGGGTATTTATGCTCGCCTTTTATTTTTGGGGTGAAAATATTGACACTTCCAATATCTCTTGAAAACACTGCCACTTTTTATTCAGTTCTTGACAAACGAATATATGTTACTTGATTATAAAGGACCGAGTATAAGCTTGATAATGCGTTACTCAATTGTTAAGGACTCAGTATATAGGTTTATACTCGACTCTGAAGAATCGAGTAACAAAAACCTTACTCGGTTAAAAAGGACTGAATAAAAGTAGAAATGTTATTAAGTATTTTTGGGGTGCCAATATCATCACTTTATCGCAAAACTTTGTGCTTAGTGTTTTGTATATCCGAAAAGCTTGGTCTTATGGTGTCTTGTCTCATGTGCTAAAAGTTTCTTTCATTTGCTCCTTTGCTAAAAACATTTGTTGTTGTGAAAAAATATTTATAAAAATCACAATTAATTAATGGCAAGCTGCTGAAAATTGCTTTAGCTCATTAAAGTGTCTTAGTTGTGTGTGAAAAGCTTGCAACATCAGAATTCAAGAGCAGACCGAATAACTCCCTCCTGAACAATGGAAAAAATATTTTGAGGTAATGGCTTAAAAAGCATACTTTATAATAATATTTAAAAGGATCCCTCATATTTTTGTGAGAATTCGTGACTACGGCCTCAGGTTCCAACCTTAAAATGGAAGTTTGAAATGTTGGAAGAAGTTTCAACAGTTCAACCTTAAAAAGGTTTATTCAAAATCGCCAGTACGTTTTACGAGAAATCAAGATTTTATAGGGTTCGAGAACTATATTACGGATTGGAAAGGTACATGTTAGGCATCCGCTCCGTCCTTTCGCTTTCTAATGGTCTTATATATTTATTCTATGTTAGGAAATTTGAATGCCTTTACTAATTTTCTACTATTTTTCAAAAATGTCTAATTGCAAATATGAAGAAAATTAGGAAAAGGGGTGAAAATTGTGTATTCTTAAACCCGATGTCATTCCTTTACTAATTTTGAAAGCTTAGTTTTATCCGAATGACAATAGATTTATCATCAGAGCTCCGAGAACCTGGTTGGAGGTATAACAATACTCACCGGAGCTCAGGCAGGCAGTGGTGGTGAAGGTGGTTGGTGAGATTTAGCAACAACCAATGTTAATAAAAGATTGTTATAAGCTTAAAACTGACCATTCCAAAAAATTGATATATCCTTTTAGTGGATAAATATTGAAAATTGTCCTTATGACTAAATCAAATTATAGATGAAATCTTTTATCTAATATAAAATAAGAAAGAATCTTCGACAATATAATTATGGATAAAACATATAGAACATATTTTCTCAAATATTAGATTAACCTAAAGTGGCCAAATAATAACCGCATACGAAATAATAATAATAATAATAATAATAATAATAATAATAATAATAATAATAATAATTGGAGAGAGAGAGAGAGAGAGAGAGCATTGCTTTAAGATTCTATATGATTAAAAGGAAACAAACAAAATCAAAAGGACGCCAACCATATAAAGCGAATGCTCCCGGCCTCTAACTCAATACAATAAAGGGGAGTGCCGGAGGGGGCAAGAGGAGAAGTCTCTCTCTATCTCTCTCAAGATTATATATGTATGTATATAGATTATTTGTGTGATGAAGATTTGGTGATCTCTATATTATGAGGTACTCTTATATATTGTTGTACCCTAATTAACTTTCACAATCTTGTGGCTCGTACGATCTTTACTTTTATACTTAAAGTTTGCTAATTAATTTGATGATTTTTTTTTTCATTCAATAGTTTCTAAAAATTTAACTTTTGCAGTAGAATAATTTATTTTAGAAAAATTTTATGTTTTCCCATGAGACTTGACTTCTCTCCGGTCTAATTTCGTCTAATGAGATCTAATCATCTCCCTCTATTTCAGGCTTGAACACCTAGGTGTATTCAGTATCGCTATGTAATGACAGTGTGTCCAGAAAAAAAAAATTAGTTTCAAAGAATTTTGATTAGTTATTTCAATCTTTTAATCGTGGTTAACTCCAATAATCTTGGAGAGCCAACATTTTTAATACAACGATAGTTTGCAGTTCTTCAACGGATCCCCAAAATCCTAGTTTTTGCTTTCTATGGAAAAAATAAAATTCAATTAAAAGAATTTGCTTCTTTTTTTATTTCCCCTGTTTAGTAAAAAAAAATGGTTGGAACATGATTGAAAACGCTACTAATTTTGACTAGTGTGTGGAAAAAACATACAGACAATTTGGTGAAATATTTTACTACTTCTTAGGTTTTCGATAAAATATAACTATAGATTGGTGGATAAAAAAAATTCTATGAAAAATAAGAAAATCTCACAATCGCTATTTTATTTTATTTTTATTTTCAAATTCTTGTCAATATTAGGTGCAAACCATGAAAATCCCATTCCCTTTCTCTTTACCCTTTAGTCAACCACCAAGTGTATCAAGTGTACAACTTATTTTCAAACTTTGTCTCAAATGTACCCTGAAATTTATTTCTCTTGGTTCTTCAAAGATTGCTTAATTATTTTAATTTCCTCAGTCCAATAACTCTATATATGTACTGTTTGTTCAGTTTTTAAATGGAAAAGGAAGGCAAACTCAATTGATTGTGGTGCTGAAAATTGAAGTGGGTTGTATGACATATATGCATGGATAGTAGTACAAATAAAGACATGGACATGTTCGTGAATGCTAAAGAACAAGGGCTTGTTGAAGGAGGATTTATGGTGATTCTACTAACTTGCCTTCCAAATTCAGATGGATTCCATTAATTTACTTCTTGCACCAAGACCTACAAGGTAAGGATCCATTTAATTTCATGTGCTTAACCCTTCTTTTTTTTTCATAATCTCTTCGTCCTGAATTAAGATATATGTTTGCCTTAAAATACTGATTCCGAAATTCAAACCCATGACCCTTATGTGAAGAAAACATACGTTTAATACTATTTAGCCAGCTAACACTGTCACATATTCTTAAAGCGTTCTAAAAGTCTACATAATATCATGAATTACAAGTATAATATTGTGTGTGACGCGGATTCTTGTACTTTTTAACATAATCCGTGACTATAAATAGAACTTAATTAGTTACTACATTAAACTTGGTAACATCAATTATATCCAAAAAAAAAAAAAATGAAAATGACAACTTAATTTGGGAGGAAAGAGTGAGTAGCACTTTGCATCACAATTTCACATTTCTTTTTTTATGCACATAAGACGAAGGAGATCCGGATGAGTAGATAGGAAACATTTGATTTAAAACTCATTTATGTGCAATTAGTAGAAATATGACATATTTTCAAAAGAGAAAATAAAGAAAACAGCTCAATTAAGATTCAAAAAAAAATTATATTTCTTACAAGAATGGTATTGCATTAATATTCCCAATATTTTTTGTACAGTATTATGACTTGAAAAGTAATGATTTACAATAAAAACAAAATTTATTTCTATCGGAAATTTTGTACATTGATTATAAAAACAAAAATAAAAATAAACCAAATATGTTTTTAATTTGAAAGTGGGAACATCATAAAAAACCAGTACCCTCAAAATTTACGATGGAGAGAGTATATTTATTTCACCAGCTAGGTATGAACATGAATGAAATTTCATTATTTTCATAAACACGAAAAAAAGGAGTCACGGTTTTTAAATCTTTCTTAATCGAATGAATTATGATTTAGGTTTGAAAAAAGTGCTAAATTAAGGAAACTATTACTTGTCTTGAAGTAAGGAAGTTTATCATAGAATCCATTTCTAGTACAAACCAGACCTTTTTACGACATTTTTTTATTATAAAAATATTAGAAGATGTTTTTTATGATGAAAAAATGTTGTAAAAAGGCCTGGTCCGCACTTAATTTTCCGATTTATCATATTCTTACTTTCTTATAAAAAAATAAATTTAACAGCTAAAAAAGGAAACTCAATCGTAGATTAACCTATATAAAATATAAAAAGAAGAAAACGAAAAAGATATTTATTATCATGTATTTTAAAATATTCACAACACTGACTAACAAATGTAAGACAAAAACTATGTCTCGATCATCAATCACTTATGCTTTTGTCCACTATTTAATTCCATAATTAAATTAATGTGGTCCAACTTCTATTGTGATAATGCATATGAGAAAGTGGCAATAGAGTGACAATAGAATGACAATAAGTGTACATATATATATATATGATATAATGTTAGCGCATGCGCAAGTGTGTGGTTGTCTGTCTAGGTTCTTCCTACCACCAAACCCTAAAACACGTGAAAACATTGCAAAAATAATATTTTTCAATTACCAAACAAAGAACGTGGGACTGAATTCAAATTATATAAGTGATATATATATGATTAGTCGCTAGATGGAAGATTTTTTTTGGTACATCACATTCATGCATACGGTACATTATTTTATGATTCGATGATGAGTGGATTATATATATATATATATATTGAAGTTCATTACACTTTATGATTGGATGAACAGTGGATTTTACATATAAATTATAAGGTCCAAATTCAATCTTCATTTAATCATGAAGTGACGACTTAACTTGCGTACACATTTTTTGCACATGTTTTGTTAAGTCTAGCGATACTCTTAAATAAAGTTCACCAATAAAATGTTCAACTACTGAAAAAATATGTGAGGAAAATGTGCACCTTTAGCGACGGAGTATTTGTGACGAAAAATTTGCATTTCATCAGGTAATATATTTTAGTGAGAAAACTTAAAATTTGTCAGAAAAATTGTGACAGCGCGCCAAGATATTGGTGACGAAACTCAGAGTTTTGTCACTAAAAAGTGTATGCTAATGTAGACGAAAATTTTAGGTGATGCATGTATGGACCTTTAATCACCATGACATATTGTGACGAAAATTAATTTTTGTCTATTTAGCCATTAATTTGATTTGTGAAAAAAAAAACACCCCATAATTTTTACTAACAACTTTTTTGTCACATTGATCATTTTGTTGTAGTAATTGTTGTTACGATGTTCGGATGAGTGTTTTGATTAATTACTTTCAAATGACAAAACTAAAGGTCCAAATTATTTAAATTGTTTTACCAAATTACGTCGCAACTCACTACATATAGGAAAATCATATCTTTTTTATTACAAATCTAACAAGTAATAATACAACCACGTCATCATTAATATGATAGTGTAATGAATACTTACTCTACATATACTCATGACATTCGAAAAGCGGAAAGAACCATACTATTTAGTTGGAGTTTTAAATGTTTAATTTAAAATTTATTTTTAAGTATAGCTTTTTAATACTATTTTTTAATTTGAATTGTATATCGTATGCTATTTTTTTAATTTTACAAAAAAATTAATCTTTATTTTTTATTCATTTCTTAAAAATTTTCTAAAATACAAAAGAAAAAAATAAACAAAAAAGATTCTTCTTACTTGAATGAAGTTTTTAAAATGAGTGAACAAAACACGATTTTATAAAAAAAAAAAATTATTTTTTAAAAGGCCATGCGACCAATTTAGAGATAAGAATTCTTTAAAGCTCGTGCGATGCACAGATGATGTATAACTATTATAATATATTGGTTATGAACTTTATACAAATTAATTAAGTACATATATAATATGTCATCATTTTGGTTTTTCAATTTTACGCATATATTCAAAGTTTTATGAAAAAATAATATTAAGAGTAAAAGTGGAGTAGATAAATCTACGATAATAATGGAGAAAATGTATATATACAGCTAGGACGAACTTTCATCACTTAAAACATCTCATTATGCTTTAGCGACAAAAATTTATCACCAAAGGACCATTCGACATATACGGATTGTCTATATCAAATCTGGTCCTTTTGTATCTCGACCAAATACATAAATATAAGAATAATTTGGGTTCATATTGATAATTTGTTATCTCGAAGAATGAAAAAGATTGTCAATTACAACAATAAATTTGTAAAGGAAAAGGATTAAAAATAAATAATTAAATAAGTTACGATGAAATAAGAATGCAACAATAAATTTATAAAGGGAAAGGGTTAAAAGTAAATAATTAAATAAGTTAACATGAAATAAGAATGCAAGTTAAAGCATCTCCAATAGTAGTATATAATTGTTTTGTTCGTAAAATTTATACAACTTATAAAAAATTTCATTTCCAATAGTCTTTTAAAAATGAGTACATTTTGTGTAAAATAAAAGTGTAAAATACACCCTTAATTTACAACATCACGTTAGCTTTCTCACTCCTCAATTTTTTATAAACATTTAAAATGTAATAAATTTTAATACAAGATGTGAATTTTAATAGAAATTATATATTTAAAATCTACTAATCAAGACCTACAAATCAAGATCCATTGTGATTATAATATTATGCATATATAATTTTTTAGAAAAAAAAAATTTGTATAAAATAACATGTAACATTTGTTCGTATTTTACTGGTTCTTTTCAATTTTACACAAAAGTTTACAAAATTTTCATTAGAGCATTTTTTTTTATTTCAAATTTTGTGTAAAAGTTGATTGACACATAGGATATATACATCAATTTTTACACAACCATTGGAGATACTCTTAGCATAAAATTAGGACAACATCTTAATTTATAGGAGAAAAAAAGAAATCCTAATACAATTAGGTATAATTTGGTAAAAAGTACCACTCCTAATCCAATTAGATTAAGAATTAGTAAAAATCTGATTTCCCAATGGAACATGTTTACCAATCTTGATTCAAAAACTTTAATTTGATAGATGAAAGTTTTCCACCACCACGAATTGAATCAAACCACCCGAAATACATGTGTTCATGCATGCATTGGCTAGCTTTTGTCATTGTCCCTTCACTTGATGATCTTTAATTCAAACTTGACACTTACCTAACTTGTGATTTTATCATCGCATCAAGACAAAAGTAGTTTCATAAAATAGACTTTAAAAGAGAGAGAATCAGTGGTTTATGAAGACTGAATTTTCATAGTTTCAGCTAATTTTTTGAGAAACTTGTAATGCAAAAGTCACTAAACCTACTATTTGTTAGTAGACGCTATGAGTAGGACACAATGGAAGCATGCTTCAAAGTTTAAACTAAGTCAGGTGCATTGTGCGCGTGCATATTTTTTCAAAGGAAAAAAAAAGCACTAGGCTAAGACGAATTTGCAGCGATAACCCGCACCAACCATTCCGGAACATCAACTTGGTAGCTTTCGAAAGTACTGATCCTCAAAGAATAGGGTTTCATCGAATACGCAACATTACATGATATAGGGAAGTAGTTGTACGCAATACCACCTAGCTAGAGACTTCTAAGTATCAGGAAACTCGAGAACAAAGGGAGGACAATCTGATTGAATAATTTGAACAACGCATAATTAATGCGTAACTTTTAACCTGAGCTGGGATAAAAGAGACAAGCGTCACTAGCATACTTGACCCTTTTTAAAGAAGCGCCAACACCTCCGCTTCTGCGATGCCCTGCGAATAAATGTCAAAATTCTTTGCTAGAGCACCAAGCACCAATCTAATTAACCTCATTATAATAACCGCGTCTGTTTTGATCTTTTGACACCAAAAACAAGCCACTAAAGATGTTTCCAAACCCTCTAGCCATTGGAAGTGAACACCGATTTTCACCTATTGCACGCTGCCGCCTCCACCACCCTCTTACACGTCAACTGGGATACTATTGACAAAAGCGTCAATAGTATTTTAGTATTATTGGTATCCCCAAGCTTCCAACAACGGCTAGCTACAAGGATTGAACGATAAGGATTCTACAATAGGCATATAAGATGTAGCCTTTTACCAATGCGCATTGAATAAACCATAAATTTATGAAAATGCGATAGGAACATCCTCCCCTAGAAGCCAATACCCAGCAAAATCTTTAGGTATACCAAGCCTCACTCCCAACAACAATAATAATGTACGGATGCTAATACATAGCAATGCGCCGAGACAACAATTCTTTTAACTTTGAAAATTAAATGTCGCGTAAGGAAACCAAGAGCACACGCTTTTATAATCCCCGCTGATTCTAAGAATACCCAAGAAAATAGAAAAATAGGACTAAAGTCTCGATTGTAAATACACAGAACAATAACAGCGCGCAAGTGAGAAAATTTTGACAAGTATGAAATTCATAAGTCTCCCCCTAATGTAGATAACAAGTCCCTTCGATTTTCATATCTTTAGATTCAATCACAATTTCATTTTTTGTTAAAAATTGTTTTCCAAATCTTAGTAGTTCACCTAGACTATTCATCTAGGTGGTTGTAAAATTAAAAAATGAAAAGCATTATAATTATGAATTATTCTTTAATAGTACTAGTGGATTTGTAAGAGCTTATTAGAGTTCATTGCATATAACCAAAAACTAATTGGTAATGGGTATAGTTGCCTTTTATTCTTTATATATTGCTTTGCAATTTATATTTTCAACACACCTCCTCACATGCGGCGTAATTGTGAGCGTAACATGTGGATTGTTTATATTGGATGACATGGTGCCTGTGTGGTAGTTGAGTATTGGCACGGTGAATAGCCTTTGATTTGACACAATATTAAAATTTGGAGTATCCAACCAAAAACCAATTTGCAATGGATGGAGTAGTCATTTATTCTTTATTTATTGCTTTGGGATTTATATAGGGATTAAACACTAAAAAATGTTTTCGTATTGTGTTTTACCAGGAAGTTTCTCAAACATATTAGTTCGTATGGACTTAACCTTTAGCGACAATTTTTCTCCGGAAAAAACATCTATCTAATGTTTTAGCGATGAAAAGCGTCACTAAAGGTTCTGGTCCGGACCGGTTAGTCCATATAAAAAATGTACTATATGTTTGACTTAATTTATTTATTTTTCCCCTTGTTTTAGACAGGTAGCTAAATGCACGAAGTGAAGTTGAGCGGGAAAACTTTGGGCGACCAGCTAGTTGAATCACCATGAACCCTCCCTCAACAACCTCTTGAGCTCTAGCATTCACAAAGGTGTCTATGTCTTTCTTGTGCAAAGCAAAGTATGCATTATATCTTTCTTAAATTTCTCGGCACCACTTCAATTGTTTCTCGCTTCGCCAACACCACCTCCAAGTGCTTTTATATGAAGCTTTGCAATTTGTACGTATTTATGGAATCAACATGATTATTATTGAATACAAAGTAAGATTCTAGAAAAATAGTAAGCTTAATTTGCAAGTGTTTGTATATCTGCTGCCGAAATAGTAAAAAGAAGGGCCCGGGGGGGCGGGGGGAGGTGGTGGGTGTCGAATCCAACAAAAATAATTCCTACTCAAATTCAAATTAAATTGTGTATAGCGGTGAGCAGGGTCGAATCCACATAAACTGGTTAGACTTAATTTTTCAAGAAAGGGTTTTGGATTTTTTGTAATTTAAAACAAATTAATTGAAAGCAATTTAAAGGATAAATCAATATTTATGAAAGATCCAGTCCAAGGTATATTCTCATAATTGATTCATTGAATTGATCATTGATGCAAAAATAAATCTTTTATTCTTTACTAAATTGGTTATAGTTATTGATACGATCTAATAACAAGTCTTTCCTTACTTTGTCAATAATCAAGGTACGACCATTAATTATTTCTCTAATCGATAAACAACCCTAGACAAGCTCGTAAAATTTAATTTATCAACAGCATTAATAACTAGAGAGACCCAATTCTAATCAATGGATATAAAAGCAGGATCCATTTAAATTAGATTATATATCCCCATAACATAAACCTTGTCTATGTTATTTTACCACTAATATTAGAACACCTAAACAATTACGGATTTAGATTTTCTAATTGGCAGTATATTGTTTCATCAATCAAAACAACATGCACTTTGTATTAATCAATCAACAATAATATAATGAAATATAGAAGATATATAAATAGCAAAGAATAAAAGAGTAATAGAAATTAATTAGATATCACAATTCTTGAATAATCAAAATCTTAAATAACCTTGAACTAGAATAATAGCTTAGCAATTCATGGAGCAAGGAAAATCTTCTAACTTGGAGAAAGGAGAAGGAAAATAATGTGTTGTTATGTTATCTTTTCTCCTAACTCTTACCTAATATTTATAGGACTAAAACAAGAGGTACGATAAAATTCTAATTCCTCCTAAAAGTAGGAGTCCTAAAAGAAAGCAACTAAATATTGTCTCCTAATTAAAATAAGAAACCTACTAAGGAAAGAAATAAGCTACCAAAATAATTACAAAAACTAATTAAGTTCTTTTGCCAGCTGTGAGAACACGCTAGAAAAATAGGATTGAATTTCGAAATTTGAGCACGCCCACGGCTTAACAAAACAGCACTTCTGTCTTTTGGATACAATTCTCAGCTTTGGCGTGCCCACGCTTTACGCAAATACTTCTTCTGATTTCTTCACTTTTTCCAACTTTAGCTTCCTTCATATTTAATTTGGGCTTTTAGCCCATTTATGTCCATATCCATCATTTTTCCTACACAAACACGCTATGCAATCAATTTTCGCAAATTAAACATTTAAAACCAATAAAACATGGAAATATTTCAGAAGATAAATAACAATTACGCATCTTATCAGAAGGCAAGTGTTACACGGAAACAAATGAAGAAAATTGTTGTGCTAGTTAGTGAACAATGTTGCTCACTTTAAGATGTTTAGCGGCTTTGCCCAAACTTGTGCATGCATGCACTAAACTAGTCATGCCACTCACAAGATAAAATGGCCATACATTCGTTCTATCTTAGCACTTCCTTAAATTGACGAAAGTCGGTATGCCCACTCGATCCCTTGAGAAACTTGTTCAATAAATTTAAAGTTGAATATTAGTGTAAACACCCCAATACGTGACCCCCGCAAGAACCCTAAAGAACGCTCGCTAGTATCGTTGTTGAGTCTGTTACTCACCCAAAAGTACTAGAAAACTGCTCCGGGATGTTTGTAGCCCAACAAACCCATTCCCAGAGGGATTTGTTGTGCGACAAATCTATCTTTTTAGGTGTATGTCACGTGACAAACCTGATTGTCGCACGACAAACCCCTCTGACCCAGACCATCCACTCTCTGACACATCAGTCTGTCGGAGACATCACTTCAGCCATTTGTCGCGCGACATTGTATCATATGTCGAGCGACACTTGCCCTTTCTGGGAGAATGTCGCGCTATAATCTCCCCCGAGCAGTATAAATAGGCCAACACCCCAAGAGGTGAAAAAAGGGGGGATTTTTCTAGGATTTAAGAAAAAGAAGGGTTATTATCTAAAAATCTGATTTTCTAAAGAAGTATTCAAGGAAATCTCCGAGTTCTGACACTCGACGTCTCTAATATCAAAGTCGAATTCTTGACTGTATCTAGAAAAGAAAAGTCTATATCCGCCGGATTATCTTCGATTATATTATATTTTCTCTCTTATATTCTTATTTATCGTCAGGAAGGTAACTAAAAATTCCTTCTAATAATTAAGGTTATATCCGTATACTGGTTTTATCGTTTTCATAGACTTGTTTAAATTCTTATTTAAGTTTATCATATATACGTATTTGTTATTTTCGGAAGTACTGTAAGTGAGTAGGGAGTTGGCTTGTTTGGGCTAACATAAACCGAAAGCATTTACTTCCATTTGAATTGTTTTTGTAGACTTGTCATATCTGTTGTTCTGTCCTTTTTCTAGCTGGATAAACTTATTGTCAAAGTTATCGATATTTTATTTCCAAAATGACCTGATAAAAAATCATTTTCAAGAAGTAAAGTCATTATCGCCCGAATAAAGCCAAATTTTCAAAACTCGGACTGATGATATTTACTTAAGAGTTAAAACTCAGATATGTTCTGTCTTCCATGTAGACTGTGATAAATCTGATACACTCTCCTCAAGAGTTCAATTCCATATCAAATTAATTCTGACAAGTTCCGATATTTTCTAAATTAAACAAAAATGAGATAATTGATATTGTTATCTGAGGAAACAATACCGAATCTTTCTCTTTTCAAAAAAAATATATAAGATAAACTTCTGCCACTAGTAAATTAAACAGTTTCAAACAACAAAACCAAAACATCAGATCAAGGAATACAAGGTTTTTACCCCTTTCTTCCCGTTTTCTTTCAAAACTTAGGTTTTCTTTATAAAGTTATTTCCAAAAACCATAAAGTATCAATAAAGGTATCCAAGTTTTCCAATTTTAGAATAAGCATATAAGCCACTAAAGACCGAAAGGACGGAATGGGCGCCTAACACCTTCCCAAACCGTATCCCGAACCTTATAAGAATCCCGGTTTCATAGACCAAACGCGTGGGAATAAGGCCTGTTTTGGCCTCTACCCCTACGCGAATTTTTGTATGTTTTCTCGTAAAACGTGCTAGCGACTCTAAACGAACCCAATTGCATTTAGGAATATAAAATAGGACAAACCCCTATATTGAAGTAAATAAAACGACGAAATTCGTTTCGACATTTTAAGCCCCCTTAAACTCTGGAATAAGACCCGGGGGTCGCATTTGCGGATTCTCACAGTTAGTAGTGAGAAATATACAAGATTTCATATTAGTGCCACACCGCTCTATTGACCTAGCTACCATAAATGAATCTATTCAAAAATCCAACTGTTGTACCAATTGTTTAAAAGGACGACAATACCTTTTACTAGTTTTTGGCAATGTTATGAGATTGCTTGATATTAGCAATTCCCGATTTTGGAAACAAATTATAAAGGTTGACTAATCTTGTTTGTATATGAATATTAATCAACGGTACTTTATTCGTTTTCAAAAGTCATACAAATTTAAATCTTAGAAAATCAAATTATATATATCACATGTTTATATGTTTGATTTATTATTTATCTACTAATTATTATTTAGCAATTCTAATCAGTATTTTAATATAGATGATTTAATTTTTAATTTAATTGTTTTAGTTATTTACCTGTTCAATTTTATCTGTTATAACGCGAAGTTTCGCTAGAACCCTTTATCCTTACTCGTTAACCGCTGCACCAAAATACTTAATTATTACTAAATTGTAAACTCTTCTTTTAATAACTTATTTATATATATACATATGTGAACACTTCATTTTGCGACTCTAGCAAGAATCCCAATCTCCAAGGAAATGAGTAAGCATGCATGCACGAACATTCCTAGATGCATAGATACTATCTACATGTGATATCATACAATTCAAAGAAGGAATCCAAAAGGACACCCGAATGAGAAGTTACGAGAATTACCATAAAATGCCGGAATAAGAAACCATCAAATCCTCTGGAAACTTGTGTAAGGAGAGTTAAAAATTTATGATCATCTTTAAAATTTCAGAGTTATTAGGAATTGTTATAAGGAGAAACATATTCGAAAATCAGCCCAATCCGATGGCCAAATCTCCAAAAATTCAGAAAACCAAGAGTTCACTTCGGGTAATCAAAAAGGACCTTCCCGAAGTCCAAATGATCTCAAATTTGGTCAATATATAGGTTGTATTATAGGGAATAACATAGCAAAAAATAAGAATAATCTGATAAGACGTTTGCCGGAAATTGCAAAAAACCGCCCACGGACAAATATTTTTCAAGCCAATTTTGTCGATTTTTGCGTATCAATACTTTCCGAACTCTAATCATCTTGAAATATTTTGGGGATTTAGGAAATAATATAAGGAGTAACATATTTAAAAATCATCTCAATCCGACAGCCGGATCTCTGGGAATTACAAAAATCAAGAATTCAGCTCAGGAAATCAAACAGGGGCCTTCCCGATGTCCAAAAATTATGAAATTTGGTCAGTATGTAGGTTTTATCATGGGTAACAACATGATTAAAAATAAAATCAATCCGATATTTTTTTGGCCAAAATTGCAAAAAAAGTCGCACATTAGACAAGGTTTGTCCACGGATGTCCCAGACAAACATCCCTAGATATTTGACTATAAGACAGGGTTTGTCCGCAGAAAAACATACAATATTTGTCCGCGGGCAAACAATTTCAAGCCTAGCCCATTAATTCTATACATATATAAATACACATGCACAGACCCTATTTGAAGCATCATTCAGCGCTGGGATTTCGGGAACAGTGCTATAGAATAGTATTCTACTATTTTCAAGGCTCTCAGGTATTTTTTATCTTAGCTCGGCTTTAATTTTGTATCTGTCTTTATTTTATCAGTTATAATTGATCAATCGCATGTAGAAATTACTGTTTTTCTCAAAATTCGTCCAGATTTCATATTTAAACCCCATTTTCAAAACCAAAGGTGTGGAATGAGATGGAAACATTTTTAAACATATTTTAACAGTCAATTTTACGAAATCTTAGTTTTATCAGTCTCGATCCACGAAGGAATCAATACACGTTTGTACTCGGTTTAATCTATAAATCGCGATACTTACCGAAATATCCAATATGAGAGTACTGGATTTGTCAATGCTGGTTTAAATTATTAAATTGTGGTATACTATTGACGAACGAATCTCAAAAATTGCCTAATATATAATTCCAAATCGAATTAGCTTCCGAAAAGCCCTAAATCTTTCCAAAAGCACTTGTTTTGCTATTTATTATTATCAAAATCATCTTCCAAATCACACACACACTAATTTCTAAAAATCGAAAGGCGAAGTACGAAGTACATACTTTCCATCCCCACCCCGAAATTATGTTTTCCTAAAATTATGGGATGGTACACGATAATATCAATAAACATGTGAATGTTCGATTATAACTCCACGTATATCCTACTCACAAACCAAAAGGGCGAATTGGGTGCCTAACACCTTCTCGATTCGTAACTTAATCCCCAAACCTTTGAATCAACTAGTTTCGCAATTATTGTATTTAAGAGATCCTTTAATTCATAAATGCTTCTCTTTTACACAGACTTTTGTTTGTTTAGTAAAACAAATTGGCGACTCTACTTTCCTCCATAAATTGTCACCTTTTCTTTATAATACAAAACGAAACCTTTTTTAAACGAATAGGGAAGCCGAAGGAATTGTCGCTAAGGGGGGCCGGCGTCAAAAGTGCGAGTTCTCACAACATACAATATACATCCACATAAAAATATGAACCATTGGCACCACTGCATAAAAAAAGATACCGAAATTTACATAAAGTTCTTCATTTATTAAATTTTTAGATTTTTTTAATTATTTCTATTAATGATAGTTTTATTTATTTGTGTATATTATTTAACTTCAATTTAATTTAAATACATATAATTGAAAATTTGATTTAAATAAACAAGATTATTAATATGTTGAATAATTTTTGTTTTTCGACACAACTGATGCATAAGTTGTTCAATGATACACACATATATATACTAAAAAAAATTGTTCATGCTAAAAGAATTAAAAAATTCATCAAATAAATTTAATTACAATGGTTTCGCATAATTACATCAATATTTTAATCATAAAAAAACTATGTAAAATATATTGCATTGTAATAAATCTCTTGTATTATTTTGGTAGGTATTATCAAATAAAAAAGATTTCCTAACTTAAAATTTTGGAATAACTTTTTAACGCGTGTTCGAAAGTATCATGAACCTCTGGCATTTGGTATAATAAACCGACTTTTTTGCATTTGATAAAAATTGTTAAAAAAAAATTACATTGCTAACTTTGGTTTAAAAATGTTGAGAATTTACTACATCTTGTATATAATGGCATAAACTCCAAATGTTTTATACAAAATGCTGAAAAATGAATTAATACTGTTCGCACTTGTTGAAAAGCGCCACAAATTTGCGGTATTTGTTTTGAAATACCATAAATTCACGGCATTTTGTTCAAAATGTCAAAAAATATATATATAATATTATTGGCACCTATTGGAGACTGCCACAAATTTGCGGCATTTGTTATAAAATGCCATAAATTTGCAGTATTTTGTACAAAATGCCATAAATTCTCTGCATTTTGTTAAAAAAGTGTCGGAAAAACTTTCTTCTCGACATTTATTAATAGTGCAGCTAAATAAATGCCATAAAAACCTAATTTTCTCGTAGTTAATATGTATATATATAGAATTAGGCTCTAAAAATGACTTTCATCTATATATTTAGAATTTATTTTAGGGAGATCAACAAAAATACAGCCATAATATACATATATACTTAAATATCTTTTGAGGACCCAAAAGGACATACTTCTTTATAAACAAAAAAAAATAACCAACTAAAATTCAAAATTCGTTTATCCATTGAAAAATTAATTGGCACCGATATGCGCATCTCATGGCTCAATAGATGGAGAAAATATTCAACACAATGGTTATAACGACACATGTTACTTACCCAATCAAATTGCAGGAAATCAAATACTCATGTGATTCCAACAAAGGCCTTGGATTATTCCTTGGAGATCTTTTGATTGGCATCAAATATTGTAGAAAAGGCTATACAATTATAGGCAGCCTTCCATTATTTGTGTTAATCAATCTAAAAGTAAATACAAAAACCATATACAAATATATATATATATATACACATGGAGGTAAGTTATGAAAAAGTTTTCTCTCACTTTAACAAAAAGAAAGGATGATCAATATTTACTTATTTAGAGGGTAAACCGATGGATTTTTTATGAAAATTTGTAGAGATGATCTATATAATGAGTAGATCGCCTCCATGAAAATTCATAGAAAAATTCAACCTAGAAGTGGATGTTTTGAAAAATTCATATATATGTACATTTTCGGCCATCAAAATTTTTGATAATCATCTCACTCACTTCTGGGTTGAATTTTTTTTATGAAATTTGGTAGATGTTATCTACTCACAATATAGATCATCTCTACAAAATCTTATGAAAAAATTCATCCAATTACCTTTACATATGATCATCACTTTTTTTATTATTAAAAAGATTGAATATCTCTTCATAACCTAACTCTATATACACGAATGTATATATATATATTTATAAATATTTATCTTGCCGTGCTTCCTTTGTAAGAGATGGCCCTAATTAAGGTAGGTTAAGGTCCTTCAGATTTGAAAAGACATTAAGGATATGATTTTATGCACTTGTAGAGTAGAACAATGGGGCATTGACCCATAAGTACACTCCAAGATAAATATTGTCCACAAACTCCTACCTAGCTAAAAAATGACCCTAACTGATATTTTGAACTCTTAACCAAAACTACCCTCTTCCTCCCATTATTAGATCTCCACTCTCTCTTTCTTTCACTTTCTCTCTTAGATATACTTTCTCTCTCTAAAATCTCCCATCTCTCTCTATTACAAGACTCCGCTTTTTCTTTTTCCTCTACTTACTCTCTTAAATCCACTTTCTTTATTTAAAACCTCCCATCTTTCCCTATTACAAGATCTCCACTTTCACTCTCTCCTCCACTTACTCTTCTTTTCCTACACCAGTAGCGCAGGAGGAGTGGCGACAACTACGGCGATGGAGAATGGAGATGAAGAACATAAGTTTGTGAAAATCAAACCAAGATGAAGATATAGTTCGACTATTATCCATGGCACAAAATAACCTCACAACGACAGAATTGAAGTTAGATGATTCGAAAACCACAAAAAATGTGAAGATCCAAATCGAAAATCACCAAAGCAATTAACCAAACTGAGATAAAAGGTGAAGGTCCGATTCTTCTTCATCTTTACTCTGTAGTTGGATTACTGAAAACTATCGCCCAGTAATTTGCAAAACTACCAATGTAAACTTACTCGATCAATTCCAAAAAGAACAACAATAGAACATCATCCATTATTCTTCATCTTCACTATGTTATTGGTTTACTGGGGGCAGTAATCCCCAGATTACTAAAACAATAAAAGTAGAACATCCATTATTCTTCATCTTCGCTCTGTTGTTAAATTATTAGGGGCAGTAATCCGCGGATTTTCTTCTTCATCCATTCTTCTTCATATTGGCTCTGTTGTTGGATTACTAGGATCAGTAATCCGGATTTCTAGGGGCAGTAATCCCCGGATTACTGGGGACAGTAATTCGGATTACAATCAAATGAAAAAAACAATGAAAAGATGATATCAAAAATCAAATCGAGATAAAGATAAAACTCGACTATCATGCATCTCACAAACCAAAATGATCGCAATGGAGATGATGCCCTAAACATCATCTCTCTCAGATTCACTTTCTCTCTCTAAAATTCCCTCTCCTTTTTCATTACCAAATCTCCACTTTCTCTCTCTCTTTCCTCCACTTACTCTATCTTTTCCACCAGTAGTGCCAGCGCAAGGATTATCTGCATCAACCACAGCGATGGAGAATGGAGATGAAGAATGAAAGTTTATGAATAATGAAAATTTGTGAAAATCAATGGAGATGATGATTGTGAACGACATCCTATATCTTGCTCATGTTTTAAAATCCGCTGCAAATCAAAAATTTCTCAGTCGTGCTGAGCAAGAATAGCAATTCAAATTAAGATATTTTTTACTTATGTTTAAATAGGAGGGTAAAATAGGAAGGGTATTTTGAAATTGTATTAATGAGAAAAAGAATGGACACTCTTTTGTAGTTTATTGGTCATATTTTAGCCTGTTAAAAGTTAATGAGTAAATATGAGCTGAAAAGTATATTTATAAGTCATTTTCCCTAAAATAATTAGTAATTTTAAAATGTCTTATACCTATAAAAAAATTTAAACATAACTTCAATCAAATTTTGTCCAAAAAATTATATTACACCACCAAACTCTAAACCTAAGGCAAAGCCCTACCAAGATTCGACCATTGCCTGAGCCTTGTCAAACTAGAATCAAGGTGGGGCATGTTGGTCCCAATTAACGTACTATTTACATCATTACAACCGTAAAGCATTTTTAATAATAATGTCAAAATTGATTTATAAGGTTTTGCCTAAATTTTAAAATAATTAATAAAATTATAACACATACTATATATTAATTTAAGTAGTCTTTTATTAAAAAAATTGAATTTTTCTATTAATAATTTTTGTAACAATTTAAAATATTCCATATTAATAGTATAATATATGAGAAGTTGCTTACTGATTTATAAGGTTTTGCCTAAATTTAAAATAACTAATAAAATTAGAAGACATATTAGATATTAATTTAAGTATTCTTTTATTAAAAATTTTGAATTTTTCTACTAATAATTTTTGTAACAATTCAAAATATCCTATATAGTAGTATAATGAGAAGTTCCTTATAGGTGCAACAAACCTAATTTACAACTTGGGCAAGTCATTTTATAGGAAAATTCAAATGGTTATATATGGTATCAAAGAGGAGAGGGGTTGGCCTAGTGGTAGGCAATTTACACCCTTATCTTAAGGTCAAGGGTTCAACTCATGGAGGTGGGGGTGGTTTTTCTTTGTTTATAGGATTAAGGGAGAGACTTAGACCTCCTTTAATTTGAAAAAAAAAATGGTATCAAAGCGGACCTATGACAGGTTTGTGCAGCTAATGGTGAGCCGGAATTGCTAGACTGGATGCGGCTAACTATAGCCAAGTTTATTTGTGTGTAACCTCGACAATTACCAATTAAAAGAACGCACTCCCCATTACCTCTTTTTTCATTTTCACATTTTCATTACTTAAGCCCAATTGTTTAACTACCAATTAAAAGAACCCCAGCAGCAACAGCTCTAGGGATAACTGATTTAGCTAAAAATTAATTAAAACAACACACTCCCTATCACCTAACCAATAATTAATAGCTTTCTCAACGAGGTTTTTAATTGAATACTCTTCATTTTTTTCTTTTTTTTTCAAAATAGTTTTCGAACAGTACTTCTATATTCAACCACTCCAGTATACTTCACAATATTTCAAGAAAGATAACTTGGTTTAAGATTTGGTGAATCTAGAGGTTAATAAAGAGGATATTGTTTAAACAAATATTAATGAAGAACATGAAATTTTAAATTGGTAGAAAAATACATCAACATACGAAAATAATAGAAGGGCCCCAAAACAAAAATTTGCCTAGAACCCTTCAAACTCAAGGCCGATCTTAGTTGAATATTATATATATATATATATAGAGAGAGAGAGAGAGGTAGGTTATAAAAAGAGATTATCTCTTTAACAAAAAGAATGGATGATCATTTGGAGGGATAATTAGATCAATTTTTTCATAAGATTTTGAAAAGATGATCCATATTGTGTGTAGATCACCTCCATCAAATTTCAAAAAAATTCATCATAGAAATGGGTAAGATGATCATCAAAAATTTTAAAGGCCGAAAATGTACATATGTTATATATATATATATAAATTTTTTCAAAACACCCACTTCTAGGTTGGATTTTTCTATGAATTTTTATGGAGGTGATATACTCACTATATATATCATCTCTATAAATTTTTTAAAAAAAATTCATCGATTTACCCCTCTAAATAATCATCCATTCTTTTGTCAAAGTGAGAGAATTCTCTTTATAACCTAACTATATATATTAGATAATTGAGAGCTAGGTAAGAAGAAGTATATATTCTAGGGTTGTGTTATTTACACCCCTCAAATCTGTCACAAACACTTCACTCCAAAATTTAACTAAAAACACATTTTAACACCACCTTGTTTATCACAAACACCTTCCTCCATTGCTTGATGTTAGGTGAGTACATAGCAACACAATCTCCTCATGTAATGCGAGTTTATGTGAATGCACTCAGCTCTCATTAGGCGAGCCTTATTTGAAAAACACTACAGTAATCCCTATTACCTAATATTATGCGAGTTATTACAAACAAACTCTCCTCAAGTAGGGCGAGTGTGTACATCTGCACTCGCCTCTCATTAGGCGAGTATTAGAGGATATTAGTGATTAAAATTTTACCTTTATAAGATATTGTGACAAATTTAATGGATATAAATAACGACACCCATATTCTATGCCTTTAAAACCAAGATCATTGGAGTATTTAACACGTAACATTGGAAAATAGCACAGATAAAAGCCACAATACTAGGTTGTGAACTTGTGGAGAAGAAATCAATCCCTGTCTATTGGCCGAAGCCTCCATTTATCCATAAACGACTTAAATTATCTTTTGAGGACCCAAAGGGATTTCATTATAAATACCAAATAAAATATAAAAAAAATATATTAATAATAATAATAATAATACAGAATTCATTTATCCATTGAAAATTTAATTAGCACCGATATTGTGACGCCCTGAGTGATGAGTACTCCCTTGTGTGGAGGAATGGTAGCTCAAAGGGGGCATCCCACACCGGAAGTTGAGGAATCCTTGGAGACCCATATAAGTAAGATATGGTCGCTAATTAAGTATGAGGCCTTTTGGGTAGCTCACTAGCTTCGGATCCCATAAGAACTCCGAAGTTAAGCGAGTAGTGGACCAGAGCAATCCCAGGATGGGTGATCCCCTGGGAAGCTGGTCGTGAGCTCCCAGAAACAAAGCCGTGAGGGTAGATGTCCTGGGGCTGAGGCCTGGTTAGGACGCTACCCAGAGCGGACAATATCGTATTGAGGTGGAACCGGGTCGTTACAAATGGTATCAGAGCGGACCCCACAGAGTACGGTGTGTCGACGAGGACGTCGATTCCCTTGGGGGGAAGGATGTGACGCCCTGAGTGATGAGTACTCCCTTGTGTGGAGGAATGGTAGCTCGAGCGATGAGTACTCCCTTGTGTGGAGGAATGGTAGCTCAAAGGGGGCATCCCACACAGGAAGTTGGGGGATCCTTGGAGACCCATATAAGTAAGATATGGTCGCTAATTAAGTACGAGGCCTTTTGGGTAGCTCACTGGCTTCGAATCCCATAAGAACTCCGAAGTTAAGTGAGTAGTGGACCAAAGCAATCCCAGGATAGGTGATCCCCTGGGAAGCTGGTCGTGAGCTCCCAGAAACAAAGCCGTGAGGGTAGATGTCCTGGGGCTGAGGCCTGGCTAGGACACTACCCAGAGCGGACAATATCGTACTAAGGTGGGACCGGGTCGTTACAGATACGCACATTGGAGATCTTTTGATTGGCCTCAAATATTGTAGAAAACGCTATACTATTAAAGGCAGCCTTCCGTGATTTTTGTTTATAATCAATCTAAAAGTAAATACACACGAATGTATATAAATCTTATTCTTTTTTTTATTCGAGAAAATATAAAAGACGTTTTGAAATCCAACAACCAAATTAGTGACTTAGTTTGAGCATTCTTATGCGCAAATATCTTCGTTAGGAATTCAATTTTCGTGTTGCTGCCTGTTATGAAAACCTAGAAGTTAAAGCAGACGAATTTTAGGTTTTAGATTTTTTTATATTGTTTAATTTTTATTAGGCCATCTCTAATTGATAATGTAAAAATGGGTATTTAGCCTACTAATGTGCATAAAATTACATCACGCATAGGGTAAAAATATCTCTCATGATAAATCGTAATCAGGAGAAAATAAAGTAAATAGCACGACACATCATGTGTCGTGGTAATACCCATGATTTACTTCCCAATTTCAAATTGAACTAAAATATATCTCACCATTGCATGACACATCATGTATTAGGCAATTCAAATTATTTTGTTGCACGATATGTAATGTATCGTGAAAATATGTCAATTCTTTCTTAATACATCATGTGTCGGCTCATGCAAAAACTTGTCAACTTCTAAATTTGGGTTTGGTTTATCTTTTGCCTACACTTACTATTGGCATAATTTAGAGCGTGAAGGAACATGACCAAAGCTAAATTTTATCTCATTAAGGTCATTGATGATGTAATTTTCACGTGGAGACTTCAGCCAATAATAAGAGAGGGCCCTAATTAAGGTAGGGTACGGTCCTTTAGATTCGAAAAGACATCAAGGATTGTTATGCACTTGTATACTAGAGTAATTGGTTGTTTTAAAATATCTTATACCAATAAAAAAAAATGAAACATAACTTCAATCTAATTTTGTCCAAAAAATTATATTACACCACCAAACAAGCCCACCAACTCTAAGCCGAAAGCAGAACCCATACCTAGATTCGACCAGTGCCTGAGCCTTGTCAGCCTACAGTCAAGGTGGGGCAGGCAGGTCCCAATTAACGCACTATATACATCATTACAACCCTAGTGCATTTTTAATATTAGTCTAAAAATTGGCTTATAAAGTTTTCGCTAAATTATTCTAATGACTCATAAGTTATTGATATTATTTTATTTTAATTTTTAAATAAAATTTTATTTCATTTGAATATTTAAATTATTAATCCGAGTTTCAAATTGCCTCTTCTATCTAATTTAGATGTTAACTTAAATAGGATTACGAGGAAAAATTTTCATTTTAATAAGATATTTTTAGAAAAAATAAATTAAATTAAATTAAAAAATATTATGAAGTAAAAATTAGAAAAAGAAAGGAAAAGGAAGAGAGAGAGAGAGAGAGAGACCCATGGAATTTGCATGTTGATTGGAATGTGTAGTTAAATAATTGTGTAAAAATTGTGTGTTTGTGTGTCAAACCTCAAATTCCCAACTGCAGGTGAGTCTTCTTGTTTCACTGCATGATTCACCGAAGTAAATAGCTTGGTGGAAGAAGCAGCCCACTTACTTCTTGATATTTCGGTGACATTCTCCGATGAGAAATTAACTTGCAGGTTTACGATGAAGGAAACAAAATAATTTACAAGTTGTGCAAATGTTACACAAAAAAAATATATAGAAGATTGATGAAAATGCTATTAAAGAGTATTTATCCCATTTTAAACTACTTAAAATATAAAGTAATAAATATAAATAATATTAGGAAGTAATTAAAATGTTTATTTTAAAACAACACATATGAGAGTGATACTTCTATCATCTCAATTACTAATTATCTCAGTGTGATACAAATTGTAGCATGATCTAATTTGTTTCTTCTTCTCTTCCTAAATAAAAGTAAGAATGTAGCACTTTTGTTAGTATCGTTCCTACAGTAGAGAGAGAGAGGGGGGAAGCTAAATAGTCAAGGCAAAACACTTAATAATTTATAAGAGGCCATCTCCAATGCATATTACAAATTGTAGTGTAAACGTGTAAAGTTAGCATAAGTGGACATTGCAACACACTAATGTAAAATACCCACCATGTGACATATTGTACACCGTGCCATGGTTAACTTAATAACATCAAACACCACCGCGCGATGTACTAAATATCGCGTGAGGCCAAAGTATTCAACCCACCGCGTGAATGTAATGAACATCGCCTCGTGGCTTTTTCCTCACACGACATTCTGTCCACTACACCGTACACCAAATATCCACCGCAATGGAATGTCCATCACGCGAATAGATATGGTAAGCGTATGTTATATTTACACTAGCAATCCATTTTTAGCCTACACTATTGGACTTTTATCATTTCACTGTAGATACAAAATAGCTATTTTTAGCTTATTGGCCTATGCATCGAAGATGGCCTTAAACAAAGAAAGGGCAAAAGCAAAGATCCAACAAGGATACTCATACTATCAAAGTTGTATATTTCATATAACATTAACCACCCATGCTCATTATTGACGTAGCAGAAAGATGTGATATTGGCAAAATTTGGCTAAGTAAGGAATAAATACTAAATATAGAGAAAAACACTGACAATTTTAAGCAATATTAGTCTACATTTAATGATTACAAATAAACCCTCTTATAGGGGAGAAAATTGTAAGAAAGGAAATAAATTAAAACTAATTCAAAAAAACTATCAAAAATAGAAAATTGTCAAGATTATGGGATCTTGCAGTGTTAATACCTAAAATCAGGCCTGATATGCTGGAAGGTCAAATTTGACATTCTAACTCAACTTATTTCTAAATTTATTCATGCCGTAAATAGTAAATTTGCCAATTATAAGGTCTAGATGGTAGAATTTGGCTGAAAAATTATGTGCATCACTACCGAACATGAATTCTCTGGGCCGTTTCAAGTTAAACTAGCCTAATCTCACGTGATTCTGGTGTGACACTTTTTTGGGCCTGGTGGGCTTGCATCGATCCAATGTGGTGAAATAGACTTTTGCTACATGTTTTACATCAATTATTATGATAATCTTATGACAATCAATGAATAATTGAGATTAACCAACTACGTACCACCGTATGCTAAGGGTGTGTTCAGGTACATACACAGTTTTGAAATTCCATAAGAAGTCTAATTCTATATAATTGCATTTATTGGAATTGCAATTCCATAGAATTACATACCATTGCTGAATTTTATGTTGTTTTTTATTTAGAATTTCAAATTTGTTTGTTTGTTAATTTGTATAATTCATTTAAAATTATAAGAAACAATACATTTCACTTTAACTTTTTTCATTTCAAAATAACGACATTTGTTCTTTCTTTATCTAAAATATGCTTCCTCAATTTTATTTTTCTTGCTTTTATTAAACGCATTTAAGCACTGACAATTGGCCGCCACCACCAACTGCCATTCCTAGAGGCACCCGAAGCTCTGACAACCACTACCGAATCTCCAATGAGGTCACCAGAGCTTTGGCAATGGATGCTAGTGGGAGAAGTGGTTGGTGAGACCTAGCGACCACCAATGGGGATGATAAAATAATTAACGGTCTTTAAATTCAATGGGAATTGATATTGGAAAACACTAATCCTCTAATTTCAATCGTTCCAAATTCATGGCTTTAGAGTTCTGATAAAATTTAAAATCTTAGGTCAACATCTACTATCCAAAAGATAGAATTTTAAAATCATACTTCAATTCAGGAACGAAACCAGGATTTAATCTTGCAGGCGGTCACAAATTTACTTGAAAAAAATTACCTACCATGATAACATATGTCAGGTAATTTTTTTCACTAATCATTCTTGTTATCACTTTGTTATCCTTGTAATGTGTGGTAAAACTTACAAAATTATAAAATTTGTACAATTTAAATTTACTTGAGTAGAATATCTTGATTTTATCCTTTATTGTTAATGTTTTATTTGACTTAATTGAAGTAATATAAGAATTGGTAAAGTGTTTAATTATTTTTATTTAATCAAACAAGATGTTTAAATTAAATTTTGAAAGGTGGCTGTTGCACTAAATTTATTTAAATAAGAATAAATGTACTACTATATATAAAAGTGAGATAAAAAAAACCATGGCCCCCCAATCAAAGCATAGTTTCGGGACTTCAATTTTATTTCAATTTTGTAGAGTAGAATTAGCGTTATCAAACAAACCCTAACATCAATTGAATTTCGAAAGTGAGGGACATAACCCTATTATTTTCAAAGTTGAAGAAAAAAAAATATTTTTATAATAAATATAACCGTTGATTTGCATGACAAAGAAGTCAAAAGCTGAACATGAACGGCCAAATTCAAATAAAGTGGGCTGTTTGTCACAAGCACTTGTATCTATCTGTTGAGCTCAAAATGGCAGACGTAATTTTTTATTTTTTTTTAAATGGTTGACGTAATTTTCTTTTAAATACCAAAAAAAAAATAGAGTCTGATTTTTTTGTGAACTCATTACATAGAGAATTTTTTTGCCAAAGTAAGCCATATTTTAAATTTAATAATTAAATTAAATCATTTTTCAACATATTTTATAAATGAACACACTTTTAAAATAGTTATTCGACATAAAAATGTGATTCAAAATTATTATTTATTTTTTTAAATAGTGATTAAAAATTATTATTTTAAAAAAATGTACTAATTTAACAGATATATCAAAAAATTATTTAGTTTAATTATTAAATTTAAAAAATAGCTTATTTTAGCAAAAAAAAAAAAAAAAAACTCGTGCATAGGACCCATATATAAATGGTCCCCACACGCACAGGCTCCTGGCTACCATTGTTGAAAATGAATAGAAACCCCACCATTTACGGAAAAACATAAAATTATGTTCAGCCTCATGTACTCAGTAAGTGGATTGAGATGGGACATGTAGGGTATGCGTTATATTTATGCATGTATAGATATAATTTTTTTTAAAAAAAAAAACATAACATAAAATTATAATTGGCTTAATGATTAAAAAGTTCTATTTTTGATTTTTAAAGTACTTTTTCAATCCTTATTTATAACATGTATTCTCTTAATATGATAATGCGAAGGGTAAAAATAAAAAATATCAAAAATTATAGTCATAACTGACAATCAAATTTGTGGTTTAATATAATTAAATACAAAAATATACGTGATGTGCGTGCACACCTATTTTCTTTTTATGTGTATCTTGTATTTAACAAAAGTTACCTGTGACATGACAAAATAAAAAATAACGTTGCTTTGGTGTCATAACAATCCTTAAAACTAGAAAGACATCTTGGCTTTCTATATTAGTATGGATAGGGATGTAGGTAGATGGAGTTAGGCTTAGACTACTAAATCATCAAGATATTTATTTTAATATATAAATCAAGGTTTACGTTATTTTTGAAAACGAGATGAAAAATGATAGTAAAAATTATTTATTTTCGTGAGAGGATGGAAAAGTGTTGACTGATGTGGCGAGATGTTCTTGTTTATTCACTTTTTCCATTGACAAAATTTTCTCTTGGTGGTAAAAAGAAAAAAAATTAAAAAAAATGAGAGATATCTACTCATAAAAATAAATATAAGATGGAGAATGCCAGCATATTATTCAAAACTTTTCATAAAAATCAATTGTTTTGGCTATCATTTTTCATCTTGGTATCAAATGGAGTATTAAGAAAAATAAGGCTCTGGTTGATAAAAATAAGGAAAATTATATTAAAAAAAATTGATTAGTGTCAAAAATTAAAAAATGCATCGAGTAATTGAGTTTTATATTCTCACTTTTTCATTTTTTCCATGGAATAAAGTCTTTGAGGTTGTATTATTTTCACAAAAATTTTGAATCATGCGATTTGATAAATCACAAGATATTAGAATTTGTGTAGTTAAAAATCTAATGATTTTCAATTTTACTGTTCTTTTAAGTCATGAAATAGAAAGAGATGGATTAGATTTAAACTCTTATTATATTTCAACCCAGGATTTTTATAGTCACGCCAATTTATTAAGAAAAACTCCATAGTACGTTTGTCGGATTTTAGAATGTCATAAGATGCAAAAATTTTATCATTTTTAAAAAAAAGTACATATTAAATTCATAAATAATACGGTTGGATAAATAACTTATTCATAAAGAATAGGAGATAAAGTGCATCTTATTAAATTATTCATCTCTTTCTAAATTCTCATAAAAGAAATTATTCGTTATCAATCAGAGCTAAGTGTGAAAATTCAAGGACACTCGTAGGTATATAGGCATCAAGCTACGCTATCAAATGCACAAGCGGGAAGCACAACTTTGACCATTAAAGTTGACGGAAGATGGTCATATGCACCACGCATGACCTTTTTTAAGGGTATTTTGGTTCAACCAATGAAAAATAACATTTATCATATTGAGAAAGGGCAAAAAAAAGGAAGAAAAAGTACAAGAGAGCAAAAAAGAAAAAAAAAAAAAACACTTATTTCGACAAAAATATCCGTATAATGATAGTTTTTTGCTTTCTTTTGTTCATTTTCATCCTTTATTGTTATTTTTTATCTGTCATTATCCGTATAATGAGGAGCCAAAATGAAACTAACCCCATAGTTTAAGGGTCATTTGTGTAGTTTACTCAAAATGATCGAATCTATCTATTTCTTTCTTTTCATTTTTTCTTTAAGTATTTGTCGTATAGGAAATACTTGTTTTACCATTTTCATTTACAGTACTGCTACTCTGACCATTTTAACTTTACCATCTTTGTGTACCATCTTATTTGGCAGAATGACATTAACTTTTCTTTCTGCCCTCTTCTTTTCATTTTGATGTGTTATTGTGCCATGTAAGATGGTAACTTTTCTTTCACCCTCTTCCTCCCATCTTCATGCGTTACTGTGCCATTTAAGATGGTAACTTTTCTTTCACCCTCTTCTTCTCATCTTGATGTGTCATTGTGCCAAATAAGGTGTGGTACACAAAAATGTGCATTTACGATGGTAAGAGTAGTACGTATTGTTGGGTAAAAATATCTTTGATTTGTATTTTAGTTGTAAATAAATTTAAAATCAATTTTAAGAATAATTTAAATATTATAACAAATAATAATAACATAAAAATTATAGTAAACAATTTAGGTAAATATAAAAATGATGCTAGCCTGTGAGAGTCGCGACAAATCGCTATCCTAAAGGCAATATTGCCTCCCTATGTGCAAGTATCGACAGTCAATATAGCCCTCAAGATAAAACCCATAAGCTTATAATGTTGTTTCCGCTATTTACACGTCCACAGAAAGACAATGAACGAATTCCCAATCATATAGCGCAAACTCAATAAAAATAATTTACAATGAACATAAAATAGTGTGTATATATATATGGCCGGAGGGTATATTTTTTTTCCTCTCTCAAAGTATATATTTATATGAAAACAACCACTTCTTTATATAGGAATTAACAATGGTAAGTTACACATAATTAATATACATATTAAATCAAAAATTATTTCACAGACAATCATAAATTAAGACCCATAATTATTATTAAGTAGTGAATAATGACAATAATAAAAATGTATATTAATTATTAAATAACTCATGAAAATAAATAAGTATTATTTTTATTGAAATATTTTCAACACGTATTACCCTTTAGCTTATATCTTTTTGTTATAATTTGTGTGTAAAGAGGGTTATCGATTTCTTTGTACTTGCCACCCTTAAAAGAATCTCCGGTGACGAAGCCACTTGAAGTACCCAAACACTTTATTTTAGTCATTGTTTTTTCTATAGAAGTAAATTTAATAGTAATAAACTAGAGTTTGCCCACTTTAATATAGAAAAAAAATTACGCTTTACCTATGCTAATGATAAAAAAACTAATTAATGATATAAAAGTAAAAGAACAAATCAACCAAGTAATTTATAATCATTGTTGTTAACGATAATTAATATAGTGTTTGATAACCATTTTACAATGTAAGATGATGGCAAACAATAATAATTATTATACTAATTGAATTATTTTTTCATAATTCTAAAGCGATTAGAGTGAAAGACAAGACTAACCTAAAAAAAAAACTAGGAGAAAAAAACATAAATGAAAAGAAAAGAAAAGAAAAAATTTCTACGGTTATCAAACTATATGTATTAGGGAGCGTGTTAATTTCATAATTTTTTTATATAAAATACTTTTAAGAGTTCTAATATAATCATAATTGAATTTCTACTCTTCCTAGGAAAACTAATTTTCATGTTGACTAAAGAGTAAAGAGGCCTAATAAAGTAGAGAGGTAAATATGCAATTAAATATAAGTATTTTTTGTAACACGGAACATCGGATTAGACTCTTTTAGAATATTTTGACAAAATATTATCACGGACTAAATAGAATAAAATTTCAACTCACTATATATAAATATAATAATACAATTTTAATGCAAGAATAGCTATTAAGAGATCTGTCTTATCAACAAATTAACAGAAAATCAAGAAGAGAGAATCTAAGAAAAAGAAAAGTAAAAGAAACTACATTATATTGATGGATTCATTCTATTTTGGTTTGTGAAGAGGGACTATATTATATTCCCTCTGTTCTAATTTAATTGTCCACTATTTTATTTATAAATATTTTAAAATAATTGTCTACTTTTTACATTTAGTATATCATTAATTACAACAATTTTTTTTATTTTTAATATTACCCTTTAAGCTCCCTACACTTTTTTTATTTTGGATCCCGCCACCTTTTTTATGAGAAGAAAAGTAAAGGACATTTTTAAAAATAAGTATTTTCTCTTGGAGTAACCATTATGCCTCTTTAATTTTTAATTTTTCAAAGTGTGACAATTAAATTAAGACAAATGGAGTATAAAATAGAAACAAAACCAAAATTCCACAATAATAATTATTACTAAAATACGATTTCTCCTCTTTTTCCATTCCTATAGTTGTCATACGGAAGGATCCACCGGCAAACGTCCATGACAAGAAAGATAATAGGGAAACAATAGTTAAATTAGGAGATTTTTTAAACTTGCGCCAAAAAATCTTGTGTGATAATATTTTTTATAAAAAAATTTAGAAAATAATATTCCTTTAAAATAAGAGCATGTTTTTTAAGATTTTTTTTAAAATAAGAGTTTGTTTATTAATTGTATTTTAAAATGAGGGCTTTGATCAAAATTATAATTTGTGCAAATTTAACTTTACACAAAATTGTGTTTCGTGCAAACTTAATTTTGCAATCCAAAAATTTAATGTAAATTTGTTTTGCATGATATGTTTATTTTTTTTAACAAATATATTTGTATGTGTCATTCAGATAACTCTAAAGTAATGTCAAATAAACCCAATACATAGTACTGTATTATAAAACAAGGAGTATTGACTTAACTTTGAGTAACCCAAAAAATTTATCATGTGTGATTTATTAATAAATGAGTTTAAATTTATAACTTGTTGAAAAAACTCTAAGACATTGTTAATTAAACACTTAGATATAATAATAAGGTAAAAAAATATGTAGTGCAAATTTAATTTTACACGATACCATAATTTATTACAATTCGAAAATCTACTGCAATGTTAACATTACACTCTTTTTAGGCTCCGTTTGATAGTAACATGAAAAATGAAAATAAAAACAACTAATTTGAGTAAGAAGATGGAAAATAAGTTGAAACATATGGTAAAATCATCTCTATCTCATACTTATTTTTTTGAGTATATGTCCTTCATCCTCCTTTAATATTTTGTAGAAAAATTTTCTCCATCACCCAAAGAAAATTTTGTCATGAAAAAAATCAAAAAGTAAGAGTTAATCTTACGACATCCTTCAACTTCTTTTCCATCTTCTGACCTAAATTATTTTTATTTCCATTTTCTATGTTGTTATCAAACGAAACCTTAGAATTTGATCTAATCTATGCTCTTAATTTATAAAAATATTAATCCCTAATTCTTTTGCAGAAAACTTCTTTAAAGAAACCCCTATATTTACTTCCCCGGAGGAATGACAATCATGCATGTACAAATAACCATTTTCCGTCAACTTTAACGATTAAAGTGGAACTGAATTAATAGTTTGAGTTGAGGGCACAAAGTGACACTTGCCCTGGCCCTAACTTAGTTTACTCCACTATAACCACAAAGCAATTGAGCAAAAACAAGAACAAAATAATGGGGCAAGTATCATGTTCCTTCAACAAAGAGCAAGCAATAACTGACAAAAAGAGGGAAAGAAACAAAGCAAAATGATGAAATGCTTCACTTCTTTAATATTCATTACAAAAAGTATATAACTTAACAAACTACAAACTTAAAGCACAAAAAGTGAAACCAACTGGACAGTCTTTCCCCACGCCAATAACTGTAATCAACTGACACGAAAAAGAAAAAAAAAAGAAAGAAAACATAAAAGGAAATTTTTTGAAAAAAAAAAAATGTTCACCTATATTTATATTAGAGAATATTAAAGGCACCCAATTGATCCCCTAAACATAACTGTACACCATCTCTCTCTAGAACAAACGAGGTAATACTGAAACAACAGCCAAAGCTTTAAGAATTCAGATGATATATATATTATAGGTTGGCTCTAATGTTGAAACAAATATGGAGCATTGTTGCGAAAGCATATGGTACAACTTTCCACGGCAGTATTGTGTTGTGAAAACCATATTTGTAGGCGACGCTCCATCTGCTCTTTGAGATGCTGAAAACTTTACGGATTGTATGTTAATCGATTCTCTCCAAAATTAAGGTTAATAAAAGGCTTTAAAATCTCTCCAAATAATAAGAAGGAAGTTAACTAATTAATCAACACGACCAAGCGTGTCTGTTAGGCCTTTATTATCAGATATATGGCTCTCTGATTGTCCTCCATTGTTTTCGATGTCGGCTGAAGTGCTGCAACTCTCCTTCATGGATTCAATTTCCATACTGGCCGTACGGCTCTTTCTATTCCTTCGATCCTGCAAAAGATGGATTATTTTACGATAAAAGGAGTTGAAAGGATAGTATAATTGTAATCATTTTTTTTAGAATGAGATATGATAATAAGGTGCTACTGCTTCTGATCATGGTGTATGGTCAAATATTCCAACATAAGCACGTATATTTCTTGCCTTGTGTTATTGGACTTTCCTAAAATTGCTTTACTTATTGTTGATTTATTCTGCGCTCAAAAGATCTTGTCAAAACAATTAAACCGGTATCTGAAGGTAATGACTTTATTGGACAACCTTCGGGGTTTTGTTGATTCCCTTTGCCCTACAGTATCGCTTTCATTAGTACTAGTTCGTAGTGTGAGATTCGTGTATAGGTAATTTAGGAAAAAGAATGTAGCAAAAAATACGAAGTGAATCAATGGTAAGAAACCATTTTACCAAGGCAAGGGTTCGAGTTTTATTACTTACCTACATCTATGATCAATTTTCTTATGGGAAAAAGATGGCAAGGTCCAAATGGGAAACAATTATGATAGTGTTGGGAGCTACCGAAGCGAAGCTTAGCTTTAATTATATATAGTAGATATATATATCATACAAGTACACGTAGATAATAAAAATGCATTCAGAGTCAGACTAGTCAAATGCAATTCGGTATTTCGGTAGGTCCAACAATCGCATTTATCTTGTCAATAACAAGCATGTTAGAGGAGTAAAACACAACTAATTAAGTTCACAGGCATACGGACGTGTTTAGAGATAAATCAAGTTTATAGTTTGGTAAGCCATAATGCACAAAATGGGTTTATCTACATGTTATAATCTACAAACAGAAGAATCAAAATAGTCATCTTCATAGCCCAAGCTCATAATATACATATTGAGGGTTTTGCTAATATGCACATGTGATTGGATGGTCCAACTACAAACAACCCCAGAAAATTATGAGAGTTATTTGGAATGTGAACATTTTGGCAAAACACGAATCAAGGATTAAGAATAAAAAAAACACATTTAATTATTGCATATTGACCGATTATCAAGGTGCCACACTTTATTTGGGATATCCCAAGAAGGAAAGAACCCGCCCGTTAATTTGGGATGGAGTTAGTAGTAGAGCATATTGAAGCACAGAAGAACAAGGAAGTTAAAAACAGCAATCAAACAAAAGAGCATTCATTGAATGTATGTGAAGAAGGATTGGATGAGCACCTCGCGGTAAGGGAAATCATCAGCCTCAAGCATACGAACAACTTGACTCATTTTGGGCCTTTTCTCGGAATCGGGATCAACACACCTAAGCGCGACCAGAAGAGATCGTTTAAGAGCGCGTGTTGGGGGCTTTGGTTCGAGGTTTGGATCCATAACTTCCTCGGCTCTTCTGTTCCCCACCATCATTTTCAGCCACTCAACAAGATTTACCTGCCATGAACATTACATACATGTATGCTTCTTATTAAAAGCTATATAAAACCATATATATATGTAGAGTGAGAGAGAAATGCCACTCTGAAGTTTGAAATAGCAAGCAAATGGTTTATTAAGGTTGAGTTCTTAATTCATGTTTCAGTGAATGGCGTATTGACACGTGTATACACCTTTTACAAATATAGGGACTAAAAGCATAAAAAAACATTATTCCAAACAAGTTTGCAAGAACAGAAAGGCAATGTAGGTAAAGAAAGAACAATATATTGCGGTTAGAAGTATGCATGTGTAAAACCCTAGAAATGAAAAAGAAAGAAAACTAGGGACTAAATCCATAAATCCAAAGTTTTTTGTCCTAAAAGCGTCGAGCCAAAAAAATAGCTCAAGCTCATTTTCTATTCTGATTAATAGCTGTCTAAACCCATAAATATATATATTCTTACTTTTTTTTGTTTTTGTTGAATTTTAGTCAAGGACTAGAATAGAACGTTTTTATTAAGAAATCATACCGTGACAGCCCCCCGTAGCTCCCTTAAAATACAAGAGGTTCAAACCCGATCTGATTCTACGACCTCATTGGTATAAAAATTTGCTTGCAGGAACTTCTGGTTTTTGGTAGGTCTGTGAAATTATGAAATTACCCATAACGCTTTGGAAATCACAATGAATATAGTACTCGCATAAGAACATGAACCCACGACCTTAAAGCTATATAACACGTGTTTTTACCGATTGACCAAATACCAATTGATATGCTTGGAGTGAGCTCTGAGGCTAGTTTATGTATAATTGTATGTGTATATATACATAGAGAGAGAGAGAGAGAATGAGAGAGAAACACCACTCTGGAATAGTCTAGCAAATGGTTGATTAACGACAAGGTACCTCACTAGCAGGGCGGCCATAGTCCACTGGGTCCCTTCCAGTTACTGCTTCTAGCAGGAGAACACCAAAACTATAAATGTCACTCTTTTCATTTAACAAGCCAGTGTTGGCATATTCCGGGGCCACATAACTGCAATTCACATAATCAACAGACAAATCAATCAAGAGAATATTAAAAATAATCAAGTGAATGGCTCAAATTTTGTACGGTTTTGCGAACATACCCAAATGTTCCCATCACTCGGGTAGTTATGTGACTTTCGCCCGAACCCAAGAGCTTCGCCAGCCCAAAATCAGAAACCTTGC